>JACVVK020000370.1:325000-382500 GCA_018292915.2 Batillaria attramentaria
TGCGATTCTCGCGGTACATCATACCTTTTTGTCTAGATTTTCATCATGCAGAAGAGCGCGGCAACATTTGTTCCTCCCTTCGATGACGGCATAGAATAATGGCGTCTTGTTGTCTTTATCCCTTGCATTGCCGTCGACTCCTTCCCGCAAGAGAAACTTGATAATGCCTTCACGTGTCTGTAAATGAATTATAGTTTTCATTACTCCAGCAGTTTCGAGTCCTCACTGTTGATTGAAGACATATTCAACGAGTATACATATGTTTAGTGATGTTGAAAGCAGTGTACGGAACACAGCTTTGTCCTGGCTGATAAGTTCCCAAGGTGCGTGCCGTGACAGCTAGGGTACAAGAATGGTATAGAAAAACAAATCTGTAAACTTAAAATAATCAGTTACAGGCTTTACCCTTTAACAGCCCTGTTTATCAAAGGGACCCGGGACAGCCGAAAGGTAGAGCGGACGTTCGATGCTCGGGTCGTGAATTAATTCGAAGCCCGCCTGGAGCCAAATATTTGTGCCGGCCTTTTCTCGTTGCCCCCGTCTTTGATGTGAACTATACCAACACCGAACATTCACCACCTGTTTCTCAAACGTAATTATCATTCGCTCATAAAATAACAGTTACAATCAAACGTTAACTTCCTAGCCTAAATGTAGTTAAATGTTTTGGCTAATCGATGTCTTAGTTTCACGCAAAAAGCTTCAACAACTGCAGACTAATTAGAGGAATGAAAATCGTAACACTTACCTTGTCTTTGACTCGACAACGGTAGTTACTGCATCCAACTGCTCTATGAAGGAGTGTCTGTTGTTTCTCATTCCTTGTGCCGATATCTGTGACAGAATTTTGTTTCAGTCACTTGCAATATACTTCTCCTGCCAAGTCCTCGAGAAGGCTACCCTAAATTTTACCCGATGTGAAAAAAAAAATGTGTAAACCATTGACGTGAATTTAACATGCATCTAGCTCATTTAATGATTTGTTAGGTTGTAAGCTTCCTTTTGAGAAATCGTGAACTTCATCCGCTCACCTGAACCTTTTCTCACCAGGAACTTGACAGTAGCGGCGCGGCAAGTCAACACAGCCAGTTCCAGAAGAGTTAATCGATCCGTTTGATCAGCGTCTGGTGTGTTTATGTAGTCCTTGATTTCAAAACGCTCTTTCATGGCCTGTTTACAGGGAGCAAGATAAACCCAGGGAGGCGTTTTTCTCAGTATTCATTTAGTGCTAATGATCTTGATTATTTCATGCTTACAATTCTCTCTCTCTCTCCCAGGATTTTTCAAATGACAACCCCCCCCCCCAAAAAAATAAATAAATAAATAAATAAATAAATAAAAATGAGGCCAACTGAACTGATAGTTGTTTTGTATGTCAAACAACCGGTTATTAGCTTCACTAACCCCATACCATAACATGTTTATCAAAACGTACGCACATTTCTTCTGTCACCTTAGTGCTGTTCAGTCTGATACGAGATCAACACAACACATGGCAAAACCAAGACTATTCATATTAGTCACACCAAACGGTGAGGGAGACGAAATAGGCATTATTGCTCATACACGTACCTTTTGGTCAATATTTTTATCACGCAGAAAAGCGCGACAACACTTGTTTCTGCCCTTGAGGACGGCATAAAACAATGGCGGCTTGTTGTCCTTGTCCCTCGCATTGCCGTCAAGTCCTTTGGACAACAGAAACTTGATGATGGCAGCCCGCGTCTGTTTAAGAAAGAAAACAAACTGATTTCTCCCACACCCAGTGAACTACAACCTTCATGATAATGGGTGTCAAACAAAAACAATGAACATTTTGTATGTACACTATGTTCGCATGTCAGTCGAACATATACTGAGGCCTTGTGCGTTACTGATGAAAAACCGTGGAACATGGCTATGTTCCCCACAATCATGTTCTTGCTGCAACCCCTAACACATAGCAGGACCTAGAGGAACATAGACCTTGTGTAACATAGACCTGGGGGAACATAGGTCTGACCCCCAATGAATACAGGCTTTGAAACTTTTCGAACAAAAAGCTCGATCAACAGGCACAGCTCGGTGTTAACTGAGGAATCCTCTCGGTGCATACAATGACAGGTTGAAAGAATGGCAGAAGAAAACTTCTTCAAGCCGGTACCGCGCACAAATTTGTTTAGCAAAGTTATGTCCAAATGTAATGTAAACAGCCAATGGATAGGTTTATAACGGCGGCGTAATCAGGAGATTAAACTTGCCTTGTCATGAAAGTTGTAACTGCAGTTGTCTGTGCATCCTACTGCTCTGTGCAGGAGCGTATGCTCATTCTCATCCCTCGTGTAGACATCTGCGGTACAAATTTACATAATTATAAGAGTTACAATTAATTACAGACATTATTTTCAGAGTATAATTAAGGTATAACGAGCAACCGGCCCCCGTAGTGTTGTGGTTAGCACTTCTGATCATGGAGCGGGAGACCCAGGTTCGAATCCCATTCTAGGCAAACGAGGTGTTTCCTACTTAGGTCGGTATCTACCCATGGCGGGTGTGATATGCCCCCTCCCCCCCCCCCCCCCCCCCCCAATGTGACATAAGATATTTGAAAAAAGAGCTGTTTGAAAGTTGTGAGAGGTCATGCGTGTTTAACTTGCACTGGAAGACTATTCCATAATGCCGCTCCAGAAAATGAAAGGCTTCATTTGAAGATGTCAAATCGTGGCTTTGGGATTAAACACAGGTTGTTCGAATAGTCTTACCGGGAAGCTGAGTGGTGGCAACAGTCGAATAAATAGCTATGAGCTTCTTTTTTGGTCCAAAACTTGTACATGAAAATTCCTTTGTTGTATAGCAGGTGTTTTGACAATGGAAGAAGCTGCAGCTGGTTCAACTTCTCGTCAGCTGTAAGATGAGGGTTCGGTAAGAGTAGCTTTGTTGTACGTCTATGAAAGGAGTTAAGCCCCTCTAAGTGAATGTTACTGCAGCCATCCACACCGTTGACGCATATTCTAAGTGAGACCGTATGTGCGCGTTGTAATACACTGTACGACTCTTCAAGTCAAGAAAATGCCATAGTTTGGAGAGGGCGAATAGCTGTCTGGATAGCGTTTTACCTATCGGTGTTAGTGGGAGCTTTCCAACTTAGCTGAATATCAATTGTGATGCTCAGAAGACGATGTTCGGACACCTGCTCTATAGGCGCGTTGTTAAGAACCAGATTGAGGGACAAAGAGCTGAGTTGGTGCTTTTGACGGGTAGCTATTACCACTGACTTATTTTTTACGAGGTGCACAGGCATTAAATTAATACAGCACCAGTCGGACACGCCGTTTAAAGCATCCTGAACTCGACTGCGAACAGCAGTGATATCTTTATCAGCGGAATGGAGCGATGTATCGTCCGTAAACATGTCACACTGAATGTACTTACTAGTGAGATGCAGAGGAAAATCATTGATAAAAATATTAAATAAAAGACGGCCAAGAATGGATCCCTGGGGTACGCCAAGAGATATGTTTCTGACATTAGAGAATTACTAGTACTTTCAGTTGCCTATTTTCAAAACATGACTGAAAGAAAGAGACAGCGGGTCCACTACATAAATAACTTTGAAGTTTCTTGATCAGGGTGGTATGATTGACGAGATCAAACGCTTTCCTTAAATCAAGGAAGATGGCCCCTGTTACCTGTGCATTGTTCATGTTGGATAACCAAGTGTCTGTGAGCCGAGTGAGAGCGGTGTGACAAGAGTGCAGGGGACGAAACCCTGACTGAAAACGGTGAATAAGCTGTCTTTCTAAGCTTTCTAGGTAGGCTTGTGTGTGTGTGTGTGTGTGTGTGTGTGTGTGTGTGTGTGTGTGTGTGTGTGTGTGTCGCTCCAATGTCTTTGATAAAACCGATAACAGGGAGATTGGCTAGTAGTTATCTAATTGGGCCTGCCATCTCTCTTGATTTAGGTAGCGGAATCACTTTCGCGTGTTTTATCTGTGAGAGAAACACGTTTTGCTGGATAGAGAGATTATAAATATAAGTAAGTATCATGAGCTACCCGAGAGCTAAAAAATTAAAAGGGGGTTTTAGCTGCACGCGTTACAAATTGATTGATGGTCAGTGCAGTACAATTGTGGCAGCCTTTGTAAAATTGTCATACAAACCTGCTCCTGCTGCTGCGAGAAGCTCGACCATCTCCAGACTCCCTTTATGCACAGCTAGTTCCAGTGGTGTCAACTGTTCTCCGTCAACCGTTTTCCTGTGGTTGATTTCTGTCTTCTTTACTGGATCAGCCAGCATTGTCTGTAAGGCCTTAACATCTTTCTGGTGAACGCACTGGAATTTTGTAATACTTGTTGTGTAAACTATGGATTTATGTTTCCTTACTTCTCTGTTTCGGGTATATACGTTTTCGCTAATTTGATTTCACTTTACTATGTCTGGTATATACGTTTTTGCTTTCACTTTACTTTGCATGCATATGGCTAAGTCGAGAATAAACGGTGTCTTATAAATGGACTATAATCAAAGAATCACACTTGATTGTGCTCTCTACAAAAACTTCTTCTACTACAAAAAAACCCAAACAAAAACAGAAAAAGCAAAAACAACAACAACAACAAACAACCAAACAAACGGAAACAAACAACCAAACACGAAAGCAAATTACTGTGAATGAAAATGACCCTACAGCCACCAGGGCCAGATCAGAGACCTATATTATTATTTTTTTTATTACGTTTGCTTTCTATTATTTGGTTTGGTGAAGGGGGAGAGGGGCGGGGGGCTTGAAAGCATCCCCCCCCCTCCCTTCCCCAGATCCGGCCCTGCCCATCATCGGTTGTCTGCTTTGTGTAATTACGTGATGAATTGACGTGAAATCTTCTTCATCGGTGTCAGCTTCCCTGTTCCCGTCTGCAGCTTCTCTCTTCCTCTTGGGTACACTCACGTCATCGCTCATTTTGGTACTGCAAATCATCATCATCATCATCATCACCACCACCATCATCATTATCATTATCATCAAGGCCCTGAACGATATAAACAGTCATCGTTATATCTCAGTACCGTCGGCTCTGCCAAAGCCTCTTGAGAGGCATGCACCTACTTGACTTTTTCAAACGCGCTCATTCCATCTTTGCTAAGCCAGCTTATGTTTTGGAACAGTTTAGCTCGTGGGTGCGCCTTCACTCTCGAAATAATCTATCTTTATGATTAGTACTGCTCTTAATGCGATACAATGTTGCTTACACTTTGAGAGAGCGGTCGAACATTTAAATTCTACGACTGTTGTGAAATTAATGGAACGCTTTGTGTAGTCGCCGCGTCATCGAATACACTTCTGTTGGCTCACTGCCAGCATTACAGACGCTGCCACTGTCACATATAGCTGATAAGGTGTCATTAATGAAAATAAATATAGAAGGTATGTCTAGTGTTTTTTTTTGTTTTTTTTTTTTAAATAGACGTGCGTAGGGCCTATGACTTTGTTGATCAAAGTTCTTTTTATAAGCTGGAAGTTAACACCAAGAGAAAACTTCACTCTCGTTTTCCGCTCTCTAGAGGACAGTAAGCAGTCTGCCTCTGTTGATGTTACTTTCTGAACGAGTACGCTCTGCGTGAGTAACGCAGGGTCTGAAGTTATCGCATGATCACGCCTTTGCGTTGTAGGGTGGATGGGTGGGTGTTTGGGGGTTTAACGTCCTTTTCCATCACCTAGGGTGATACCAAAGACGGGGCAACGATGAAAAAGCCAGCACAAATATTTGGTCCCAGCCGGGATACGAACTCACGACCCGAGCATTAGAAGTCCAACGCTCTACCATTCGACCACCCCGGCTCCCCCTTGCATTGTAGGAATTCGTTGGTAACATGTACCTTTTTTTTATACGGTTGCCTTGTTTTTTGCCTCCTTCCGATGCTACCACTTTAAGATTTTAGATTGTTGATAGTTAATTATTTTGCAAATACTGTCCAGTGGATGTTTTTATCTTTTGAAATCATTATTTGTGTTGTTTTATTTCTTTCGTGTCTTGCTTTATTTTCAATTGCCCCATGTTTTGTATTTTTCATGTCGGTCTCCTTTTTATGTCGTCTGCTTGTAAGCTGAACTTATATTAATTTTACGTGTCTGTATGTTTAGCCTGGCCAGCGGGCCTAGCAGACGATCAGCGCATATCTGCCAATCAGAATCACGCTTGCCACTGTAGGGTGGACATGCGCACTAGCCTCCCTCTCTCTACCAGATTTTCTGCAAGGAGGCTAGCTCGCATCCAAACTATGTTTTTGAATATGTATTCTGCCCATTTTTGGGCTCTTGATGTACTGGTCCCGCCGACACCAATACTCATCATGTTGTGCCAAGATATGGTTGGCGGGACCATTTTGTATGCATGTTTTTTAACCATTTTTTGTTCTTATCTTGACGCTTTAATAAAAGCTGTCCTTTCCACCTTAACATTGCTTTCATTTTGTTTGTGTAGTGCAGATGCGTAAAAGTTTTTATGTGTAACTCGAGGAACATAAAAGTTGTTATCTGGGGGATTGCTCTTTGGGCCCCCGTCTCATTAGGCCCCCGTCTCATTGGGCCCCCATCTCATTGGGCCCCCATCTCATTGGGCCCGCACACTTTTTTTTGTAGCAAAATAAATAAATACGAAAACGTGTCATTGGGCCCCCGTCTCATTGGGCCCCCATCTCATTGGGCCCCCGTCTCATTGGGCCCCCATCTCATTGGGCCCCCATCTAATTTAACGTGACAGGATGCTAGTTAGATCTGGTTAGACCGTTTCAAGAAGGCAGTCTGGGCGCCGTTACTCGTGCGCGATCGTACCTGCCAGGTTCACAAAAGTTTCTTAGCTTGAGAAACGTCTCTACATGGTAACTGAAAAATGAGGGCCCCAAAGAGACGGGGGCCCAATGAGACGGGGGCCCAATAAGACGGGGGCCCAATGAGACAGGGGCTCAAAGACATCATCCAGTTTAGTGAACTTTGAGTGAATGTGATGTCTCCTGATTTTTACCTTATAAAAACATAATGTAGAGCTGTATCTCCAGGGACAGGCGCCCGATAAATGGTATCATTATTATTTTTAGTGTAAGTCAATGACTGGTCCGAAAACTGTGGCCTTTGTTTCCTTTGTCATGCCAACTCACAGTGCTATTTAGAAAGGCTGTGTTACAGGGGCCGTGGTCACGACGCGTTCGTAACTTTTCCGCCACCGATTTACGCACACGAGGGTCCGTAACTTACGATTCGTGATAAAATTGGGTGGTCATGACGTTTGCGCAGAGTTACGGCCGCTCGGAAACCCTTGCGTATTGTACACCACCTAGGAGGGTGTCGGAAAGGTGCCGTAGCCTTTGCGTAGATCTGAAAAATGGCGGCCCGCTTGATTTACCAACTGCAAATGAGAAGAGCATTGCGACGGGAAAGGGTGTTCCGCGATCGTACTAACCCTTTTGACTCGTACGACGATGTGGACATGCTTCAAAGGTTTAGATTTAGGAGGAGAGACCTGCAGGAATTGTGCGATCTGCTGTAGGACGACTTGAGTGTAGAGGGGGCGCGTTCAGTTCACTACGCACCCTGCAATGCAAAGGCCCGTATGGCCGGCTGTACACACATCGTGGGTTGATTTGTTTCCTTTTTGTGGGTTAACATTTGTTGTGTGTGTTTCGGACTAGTTCAGTGCTGAACGCACTCGGTCAGTCCTCACTGATCAGCCACCACCGTTTTGATCGTATGCCTGTCAATGCAGGTCTCATCAAGTTCATTGTGTTGTGGACCCGAAATGTGCGGGTTCCGAATTCAGAGTTATGGTCGAGTCATGTTTCTCTGCCGTAGCAAGTCAGGTTAAATGCGTGGCATGTATGTGGAGAGTTTTGTTGATGTTGTTGTTATCCTCTCCTCTTTCGTTTTTCGTTGTTCTTTGATTGAGGTTCATTCCGTTGGTTTTCTTGCCAGTGAGCCTGCTACATACGGTTTGTACGTGCAGTAAATGCTTCTACTGGTTGTAGTCCGTCCAATGTTGAGATAGAGACTGCTAGGAAGCGGTCTATATGCGACCTGCATGCTCTCCTGATCACACTCTCCACATACATGCCACGCATTTAACCTGACGCTACGGCAGATAAACAGAAACAAAAATTCTGTAGTGAACGCGTACTGAACACACCCCCTCTACTCTTTCACGCTTCACGCTAAAAGGAGAATTTGTGCAGGCCACGTGATGGTGTTTTCCGTGGGAATCCCAGGGGTCCCACACCTATCTAAAAATAACCCGTACGTGACACCGTTTCCAGTAAGTGCGCGTCGTGACCGGCCAACTAGCGGAAGAGATAGTTTTCGCGTAGCCACGTACGAACTTACGATCCGCAACCCATTTGCGCAAAGAAATTTGCGTTCGCGTCGTGACCACGGCCCCTGGTCTCAAAAGAGCAAACGTAGTCTTTAACTTTGAAAAAAAGGTAGCACAAGTAACACTCAACGGCCCACGCCATCATGACTAACCCCCGTGTCTGAAATACGAGCATGCATGCGTCTTATTGACTAATCGAAATGGCCGATCGAGGCGCTACGTGCATGCAACGCACACAACCACGCTCGCGTACTGTGCCCGTAATCCGTTCCGGATGAGGGCCCTTGAATTGGACCTGGCCAAACAAAGGGAACGGATTGGGAAAAATCAATTCTGACTCCAAACAGGTCCCATCACGGGGGATGAACAGCGCGACTTGAAGGTCTGCGAGAAACCCATAATCTACGAAGAGCAGGCATTGAGGGTCCGTCCAAACAGTGCGAGGAGGTGCCCGAAGAATCAAAGAAAAGCTAAGACATCGTCCGTTAACTAATGTTCGATCCCCTTGTCAATCGATCGTTTTTAAGAGCAAATTTCCTCAGTATACTTACGGCACATTCTGTTAGGTCCATTGTACGAAAAACGTACACAAAAATGGACACACACTCTCTCTCTCTCTCTCTTACACACACACACACACACACACACACACACACACACACACACACACACACACACTAAAGACTATTAAAACACTTTTTTGTGGTCTTAGATGTTTTAGCTTTTTCTCGAGTTTTCAAACAAGACTGGGAACTTACGCACAATACCTGGCACTATTTGGACGGAACCCTCACTGCCTGCTCCTCGTGTATGACCGTGCTCCTTGTACTTCACGTGGCGAGGTTAGCCCCCGTACGTACGCAAGACGGAGTCGAAGGATCGTTTGTGAAACGGTTACTTTCGGTTTCCCGTGTTCTTAGAACTGTCAATGTCTCCACTGTTCCAAGAAAGGTCAGCTTCACCACTTGCTGCGGTGTCCTGTCGAAGATCTACCGTCAGAGTTCCGAGCAAGTTTCTCATAATAAGACAAAACGCTTATTTTTATCTTGTTATGTACTCACGTTTTCTAAGTCGTTTGCCAGGTGGAGCTTAACATAAATCCACTTCGACACATGCACAGTCATGCAGTTTCAGCCTCTCACAAGCTGATGCCGAGCTAAAGGCAAAGGGAAAAGCAAGATAAAGTGTAGCTGTCACTCGTTGACTACCACAGCTTTGGGCCGTCATTTCAACGAGCCCGGCCGACAGACTTTAGTGTATTGCACACAGAGCTCACCTTCACCCATTTCGAGCACGCATGCACATGCACCTACACCAACACTCACAAGCACAACGGTTCAAAAAGAAAATGTCTTCTGGCTGTGAGGCCAAGTAATCGTTGAAAACATCACGCACCTTCTCTACTGAACTTATGTCCGAGTTGTGCGCAGTTGTGTAAACGCTTATCTACAAGCTTTCAGTCTCAGCACGCAATCCAGAAATGCTATGCACACAACAACCAAGGGCCTGCAAACGTAAAACAGGTTATGCTCTATCGATTTTTCGGAGGAAAAATCGATTGGCCAGTTACGACGGGGAAGCCAAGCAGGCCTACCGAGCACCAGACTCCCAGTCTGCCCCCGCCCTCATGCCATGAGTCCCTCCCCTCGCCTCCCTCCCCCCCCCCCCAACCCCTAACAGCCAACACGATTCCAGCTTACCATTACTGTCGGCATGTCCTGTCCTGTTCAGTTCCTTTGAGCTGCCACTACTGTTTTTTTGAAAATCAGTTGTTAACAGGTCTGTCCTGTAGTGCACACACACACACACACACACACACACACACACACACACACACACACACACACACACACACACACACACAAACCTCGACATATTAAAATACCGACTATTTAACATAGCCGCCTGATCATATTTTAACTTCGTTCTTATTTGTCAGCACAAGCGCGCACGCACGTGTGTGTGTGTGTGTGTGTGTGTGTGTGTGTGTGTGTGTGTACATTTTATTTAATCTCAAGGAGCGGAGCCGGGGCAGTCGAGCGATAGAGCATTGGACTTTCAATGCTCGGGTCGTAAGTCTGAATCCAGGCTAGGAGCGAAAACTTTACGCTGGCTTTTTTTCTCTCCTCGCACCGTCTGTGATATCACCCTTATCTGGTGGAAAAGCAGGTTTGGCTCCTAAACACCCTCTCATCTCAAGGATTTTATATGACGCCTATTATGGATCATTTTTTTTCTCCACAATACAATTTTCCCTAAGGCATAATAAAGACATAAATATAAGACAAGGTATTCTTGGAAGCCGCAAGTGCTGTTTCAGTGGGAATAAAGTTTGGTTTCCACAGGACTGTAATGGACACATGCAAATGTTCTTATTCAGTCACAGTCAATAGAAGCACGGAGTGACATACAGACTGTATGCTACCTCTGTGAGAATACAAGCACAGACGGAGGTCAACAGAGACGCCTCAAGGATTCTCTACAAGTGACCTTGAAACTTGAAAGCCTAAATATTGACGACGCGAGATCGCCCTGCCTGACGCAACAGAATCGCAAGTGGTGTCCACACCGCAGAGCAGCAGAGGATCACGGACAAACATACAGCTCGAAAGGCTAGAGCTGCCAGCAACTCTTCGGTGGGGCGGTCGGTGGTTTAGTGGTTAAAAGACTTGTCAACAATACGAGAGGTCAGGGGTTTGAGTCCCAGTCGGGGCAACGAATTTTTCCTTCTCGTATGTGGCACCGATCATTCGGGCCGATCGTTGGGGGTTCTCTCCGGGTAGTCCGGCTTCCCTCCCCTCTGCTTTGGAAATGTTCAGCCCACCTAGTTTGAAAAATAAATGCATATCCAAATTCCGAAACTTAAACAGCTGAGCTGACCCTTCGCACCGCGTGATTGTAATGTGTTTATGTCCAGTGTGTGAGAGAATGCGTGTGATTCACGTGAGCGTGTGTATTGGGTTCAGTTCGCGGCGCTTTGAGCCGATTTATGAAAATGGGTAAAGCGCCTATGAAATACTCATTATTATTATTGTTGACTCCATCCGAACCAACACAATCACGTATGTCCTACTTGTGCAGAAAATTCCGTGCCTGGATTGGACTCATCAGTCGCTTCGAGGTACATCACATCCGGTCAACTCTTAACAGACTTATGTTATGGTCATCATCGCTCGTTATGGACGAACAGCAGCATACTACCCTGTGTAGATGTCTTAAATATTAGTTTGCGCGAAGAACAAACTCGTGACGGGATTTCCGAATATCTGTGGTCCAGCCGCTTTATGTGAAGACAAGATGCCAGCTTGCTGTTTTGAATGGAAGAGAGCTTTACAAGCATGTCAAAAAGTTTGTTTTATTATTTTATCCACGTCACTAGACCTTGCAGGTTTGATCTGTGCAGGAGTATACCGCAGTATTATTTGTAGATGATAGTGCATCCCACAATAAACCTGTTAGCATTTGATTTTATGTTAAGCATACCCCGAAGGACAAGGAAAGTGTAGCTGTCACTCGTTGACTACCACAGTTTTGGGCCGTTTCATTTCAACGAGCCCGGCCAGCTGACTATAATGTATTGCACACAGACTTCACCTATTTCGAGCACGCATGCACATGCACCTACACGAACACTCACAAGCACAACGGTTCAAAAAGAATGTCTTCTGGCTGTGAGGCCAAGTAATCGTCCACGGAAATGTCCACGAATTAGAGTCGTAGGGGTGGACGCTTTATGCCTGGTGGCTCCCTGCCTTCTGCACACACAAATGAGCGCCGTTGTCCAAAGAAATGCAGCAGCGAACAATCAAACCGAACGTAGGACCCAGCAAAAGAGTATAGAGATAAAACTGCGAGTTAGTGGTATCTGCACACATGCACTTCTAGCTGTGACACAGAGAGCTCTGACACTGCCACTCGAATCCCCCCCCCCCCCAGCCCTTCCCTCAAACCTAACTGCTATCTTGTTCCCCCCATTAATCCGTACTCTAACGTCCTTCACTGGGCATACGCTGTCGGGATCTGAGCAAATATCGAGCGATCTTTTCCTACTGGGGCGCGATCGCTAGATATCAGTGTGAGAAAACATTGCTGTTTTTCTTTATCTGTTTGTTTTCCAGCAAACAAGGTGATTTCTAAAGGGACACTTACAGCCTGTTTAAACTGTCATATGAACAGCTCTTCTCTCTTCATGTATAATCTATCCCCATATCAATATAAAAATGGTGGTTGCAGACGAAGTAGCGGGATCTCGTTCACCCAGGAAGTTACCCCTTGCTGCAACTCAACTGACTGCGAGTCAAGTGCAGTTAGTCAAAATATCACGACAGCGTGCTTTTTCGCTTATTTCCAATGTGCACCTGTGCGTGTGGGATCCCTCCTATGCCTGTATGTGGTTGTAGGTAACGGTGTTATCAGACAAAGCCAGCAAAAAGCTGCACTCTCGTGTGGTTGGGAATCGAATTCCCCGAGCATTGACAGTTCAAAGCTGTTGTGCAAATTAGCCTATCGTCAACCCGTTGAAAGAAAAATCAGTGTGTGTGTGCGTGTGTGTGTGTGTGTGTGCGCGCGCGTATGCGTGTGTGTTTAAGTGTGTGTGTGTGTGTGTGTGTGTGTGTGCGTGTGCGTATGCGTGTGTGTGTGTGTGTGTGTGTGTGTGTGTGTGTGTGTGTGCGTGTGCGTATGCGTGTGTGTGTGTGTGTGTGTGTGTGTGTGATGATGATGTTTGAGTTTCATTGAAAGCATATCAGATACATATACAAAGTCTAAAATCCTCACGGACCGAGATCATGTTTTCTGTGGCGCAGGATTTACACCTATTCAGTTCAAACCACTTGAAAATACTCCATTGTCTGCTATAGGATCTACGTCGTTAAATAGCTTGTGTTGGCAAATCAACTCGCAGGCCTTACGGCTGAAGAGCCATCATTTGGCAAACTCATTCGAACTTCACACAGCAATATTGAAAACATGCTCAAAGAAAGCCAAATAGTTATTTGTTTTCAAATTCCGGGTTTATGCTCGTTGAACCTCTTTCTACATGTTCACAACAGCAATGAGTGCCACCAGAAACACATGGCCGTTCTTCGTCTTTAAGCACTTTCCATAGTCAGTCCAACGAGCGAGCAAAGTTCTGCATCAGCTGCAAAATCATTTTAACGTCATTAGCGGACATACTTCTGGGCGTGTGTTTGTAAGCATGAGAGGTAGAAGTCTCTAGAAGTCCCACCACGTAGGCTGCACACGGACTACGCCTGGACAAGAGAGAGGTATGTGGTTTATTTCAAATAGATGGCAGTAGTATTCTCAAGGTTTTGCGACACTACTTCCGTATTTGTGCAGGTTGGCAATTTGGCAAATCAGTTGAACGGGTTGGTACGTTTATAAGAGCAGAATTGACAAAAGCGAAACGTGATCGAAATACACTTGACGTGGACAGCAACAACCCAAAAGAGAGTGTACAGCCGACATGGGATATTTTGTAGACGGGACAGACCGGAGTTTTTGTTAATCCTTTTGGCAGGCACACAGCACAAACACACTTGACGTGACAAAATACCTGTGTCACTATAACGCTCACACACAGGCCACCATGCACACCACTGACACTCAGGTCTCTCCACCCCCAGCCCCCCCCCCCCCTCTATTTAATTGCTGAACATGCTCACACACGTTGCTTGTTGCCGAAGAGATGCTACAAAAATGTGTTTTACGCGCTTCTTTGCATCTCCATCCACAGTTTGGTCATTTTCATTCATATACTGCCCAATGAAACGCCGATGGTAAAGAAGCGAAAGAGGAACCGAAATCACGAGACACAAACGTGGGATAGACAGTCGCGGAAGGAACAACAATAACATAAATAAGGTTTGATTCTCATCCATAGCGGCTTTTTACCCTTTGATCTCATCTGTGCTTAGCTGTCCGTATTGTACTAGTACTGGATAAATCATGTGACACAGAGCACTATATCACATGACAATCAGGCATGGTTCTCTGCTAAATCTCAGGGTTGAGCTGCGTCTGGGATAAAAAGACATGTCGGCGAACAACAGTTTGATGGGGAATAACAGCTAATTAAGCGATCTGCTTGGGTCGGGAGCTGAATCGACCCAACGCGCAGGCTAACGTGAACTACACGCGTTCTTTAAGGCGTTTATTATCGCCTGGCTGTGGCTTGACAAGTCATCCTCGGCTTCGCGATTTCACTTTTTTTTTCTAAACAATTCTAAGAGATGAGCATGTGGGAGGGGGAGGGGGGTAACCCCCCCCCCTTCTCTAATCGTTCTTCACCTTTTTTTCTGAACTTGTGTAATTACGCTCAATTGCACAATAGAAACTGTTTGTTGCACTTGTAGTACCATCTTACCTGGGTGCATCTGTCTCAATAAAAAATAAAAGAACCGTCCATCAGAAGAAACAAACAAACACGCACGCTTCTGCTTGTTGGGCTGCTTGGTGTGTGCAATGCATGTACACAATCACCGCTTTCACAAATTTCACAACCCCTCTGTGTTTGCTTTTCTCTGATTTTTACTGCGGGTTATAAAGGGTACATAACATCCAAAGTCGCAGAAGCTTCTCTATAAGTTTAAAGATTATTCATGTTCAGCTACAAGTGGCATTTGCAGATCGCATGAAGCAGTCACCTCAAGATCTTAGATCGTGTGTCATGAAGTCAAAGATTTCCCTCTGAAAAAGTTACTAGTCACATGAAAGGAGACAGAAAAAGGACATATTTGTTCGAATCAAGTACCAGTTCCTTTCTTGGTCGTTGACGAAAACACTACTTGCATGCAGATTCTGCTACTTTAAAAAACCCTCTATCTCGAGGTTGATTCGCTCATTTGATTGAAAGAATACCTTATTTTCACTACAGATTTTGAAAAGCACAGAGAAAGTCCGGTATGCCGCTCCATGCGATCTGCAGCAGACACATTAACAAAAGATGTTTACAACAACAACAACAACAGCAAAACCTCTGATTACAAACATTGCACAAAAAGCACACGCATATTTCAAAGTAACAAATTACTACTACCGTATAAAAAGATAAAAAGACTGTACTGTACTATACTTTACTAATTACACCAAGACCAATCCAAGGCAGCGACCGTGGCTTAAATTCGTTTTTTCCCACGTGAGTTCTCAGACGCAGTACAGAAACCAATATGACTTACTGATTTGTGTGGAAATGAACGACATATAAAATTTGCAAGCTTATCGTTTAAATTAATGTTACAAAGAACAGTAGTATTTAAAGTCTGCATTACAAGAGTGTCTCTACGTAGAATGGTTGGCTTCAGTCGATCTAACAGTTTCCATGATGCAATCTGTCTCAGCGACCAACCTTTTAACTCAGCGGTCTTCTTTGCGTGGGGGCTGCTTCCCAGAACTCACGTGATTTCGCGACCGAGGTAGAGTTATTCCCAGAGCATCTAGTTTTTCCAGCATTCTACAATGAAAGTACTTGGATATATCCACACACACAGACAAAATGGGTGACGTATTTCTGACTAAATATTAAAGAAAATTAATAGGAAATCCATCACAACTTGGCCTACACTAACATAACACGTTATATGCCAAGCGCTCTGGGCCAAAAGGTGGTTGGGGTATCTGGTTTGTCTCCAGTGACTGGGCAAGTCCATGGCAAGGCTCAAATGTGCTCTTAGAGTCATAATCAGCAGCTCAAATTACTGTTAAAGTTATCCTTCATTCAATGGCATAGGCAAACGAATACACACATTTTCAAGAAAAATTCAGTAACCAAGAAAGAAACAAATGTATGCGTGTATAAGAAGTGTAGATTACATATCGCAATAAACGATAATAGGATGGACGGAAATTGATATATATGCACTAGTCAAAGTGTGCATAAGCGAGACATCTAGAGAATGTGAATATTAAGGTAATCTGAAAAATTGTTTTATGGTAGATCCATGTATAAAACGCACACAGGTGTATCTCCAAAAACATGACTTATCAGTCCACAACACAAAACAATAATCCGAGAAGCAAAGCTGAAATCAAGACTAAAAGTCCTTTTAATATTAAATTTGAATGTTTGCAGTCTCTGATAGTGACTGGGCAAGCCCATGACAAGGGTCAATTATGCTCTTTGTATACGTGTATAAGAATCATAGATTGCGTATCACAAACAATAAACGATAAAAAGAGAGACGCAAATTGATGCATATGTATATGCACTTGTCATAGTGTGCATAAGCGAGACATCCAGAGAATGTAAATATTAAGTAATTTGCAAACTTGTTTTATGGTAGATCCATGAAACATGTATAAAATGCATATCCAAGCAATAAAGTAAAAAGTGCACACAGGTACAGCTCCAAAAACATGACTTATCAGTCCACAACACAAAACAATAATCGACAACGCTACCATCAAGTCAAAAACGTCCTATCTATATAAAATCTGAATATGATAACGCATTACCTATGCTTTAGCTGTGAGTAGTAATAATAGTAATAATATACTTGTGCAAGTTAATTAACAAGAATAATGAAAAATAATTCACCAGAAGTGAATCCATCCCAGTTCTCTATACAATTAAAACCAGGATAAAGTTTCTTCTTGACTAACTGATCAGTAATTTACGTAACGCGTTGGTTTCAGCTACAATTCTTAACATTCTGCTAAGAAAGAATATACGAACATTTCCAAACTGCTTGATGTGTGCAATACATGTACACAATCACCGCTTTCACAAATCTCACAACTCCTCTGTGTTTTCTTTTCTCTGATTTTTACTGCGGGTTATAAAGGGTACATAACATCCAAAGTCGCAGAAGCTTCTCTATAAGTTTAAAGATTATTCATGTTCAGCTACAAGTGCCATTTGCAGATCACATGAAGCATTCACCTCAAGATCGTAACACGTGTCTCATTAAGTCAAAGATTTCCCTCTGAAAAGGTTACTATCCACATGACAGGAAAAGGACATATCTGTTCGAATCAAGTACCAGTTCGTCTCTTGGTCGTTAATGAAAACATGCGACTACATATGAGATTGCATATCGCAAACAATAAACGATAATAGGAGGGGGCGAAAATTGATATCCATCCATATATATATATATATATATATATGCACTTGTCAAAGTGTGCATAAGCGAGACATCTAGAGAATTTAAATATTAAGGTAATCTGCAAACTTGTTTCTTGGTAGATCCATGAAACGTGTATACATACACATCCAAGCAATAAAGTAAAAAAAACGCACACAGGTGTAACTCCAAAAACATGACTTATCAGTCCACAACACAAAACAATAATCCGACAAGCAAAGCAGAAATCAAGACTAAAAGTCCTTTTAATATTAAATTAGAATGTTTGCAGTCTCTGATCGTGACTGGGCAAACCCATGGCAAGGGTCAAGTATGCTCTTTGTATACGTGTATAAGAAGCATAGATTGCGTATCACAAACAATAAACGATAAAAGGAGAGACGGAAATTGATATATATGTATATGTCATAGTGCGCATAAGCGAGACGTCTAGAGAACGTAAATACATTTGCAATCTTGTTTTATGGTAGATCCATGAAACATGTATCAATGCGTATCCAAGCAATAAAGTAAAAAATGCACACAGGTACAGCTCCATAAACACGACTTATCAGTCCACAACACAAAACAATAATCGACAAAGCTGCCATGAAGTCAAAAACGTCCTATCTTTATTAAATCTGAATATTTGCAGAGTGTATGATAACGCATTGCCTATGCTTTAGCTGTGAATAATAATAATAATAATATACTTGTGCAAGTTAACTAACAAGAATAATGAAAAATAATCCACCAGAAGTGAATCCATCCCAGTTCTCTACAAAATTAAAACCAGGATAAAGTTTCTTCTGGACTAATCAATAATCTACGTGACGCGTTCATGACAGCTACATCTTTTAACATTCTACTAAGAAAATATACAAACATTTCTAAACTCATAGCTTCTTACTACATGTAACTTCGAAAAGTGCCGGATACGGTGATACTAGTAATAAATGCAAACAATGTCTATACCGAAAAGACCTCAGCCAGGATATTTCTGAAACTGTCTGACGTTATCTGGACGATGTCTTGGCAAGCGGCCTGATTTTTCAGGAAATTATGATTCCCAGTAAAAGTCGTGTTATGATGGATTCGTTAAACATACAGACATGCGTGTCCTCGTGATAAAGTGAACCAGCAAACATATAATTCTATCCTAAAATGTATACAAGACTTATCAGGCAAGAGCATACCAATTAATCCAACAGGAATATGATATAATACTACTTATAATACTAATGACTCGCATTAGTGCTTAATTTCAAAAGACACGATGAAATGGTGTTTAGTACAAGTATATAATTATGGTTTTTTTTCATACATGCGTATAAAAAAAAAAAAAAAAAACACCACATGAAATAAACACTCTCCTTGAGTTTCTGCGATCTGAAATAGAGTCGTGGACGGAGTGTGTCAGATGGACGGATTTCGAAATGTTTGTAGATCTGTTTGTGAGTCATACACATGGCGATAATGGCTGGTATGGCATGTCGTTTGATTGACATAATTATATCTCATTGTGTGATTCATGGATCTGTGTGGCGGGCCGAAGCCGAGGACTTCATCATACGGGAGACTACTCTAATATAATATTATACTCTAATATATAATAGTAATTAAAGGAAAGAGACAAGCAAGCAAACAAATAAACATATAAGCCTCAATAGAGAAAACCCCAGGACGGAGACATCAAGCAGTCACAGTCACGTTGGAAGAACAACAGGGTGAAAATAAAAGAGAAAAAAAAAACAAAAAAAACAACCAACCAAACAAACAACAACAAAAAACCGGGGGGGTGGGGGTGGGTGGGGGGTGGGTTCCATGACTACCGTGAGCTTGCATGTATCACAGAATCACAGTACAATTGGGCATGCTGTACGACTACTCGTAAAGATATTTCGTGAATGCGAGTACAAAAAAAAAACTTTTATCACAACTTCACAATGTGAATGCACACACGATCTAAATATCATTGATTATTCCCAACAATATGATTAATTTATCACAACCATTACACATACATTGAATGAGTCCGTATCACATAAAAAGATATTTATATAATGAAATATCACCCACATAATATGTTTGATATACATGAATAGGGTGCTAAGGCTTGCAAAAACATCTGCAAAGGGCATATAAGTATGATTGTGAAAGTGTACTAGTGAATTAAGCTACATCAACAGCAACAAAATCTGTTCATGTAACTGCACAGAACAATTTCCACGCAGGTTGGTCATAGTTGAACGGAAAAAAAAGAGCACCGTTAACAGGAATACAATAATTCGGCTAGATCATGATCTAAGGTCGACGCACTAACAGTTAATACCTGGTGACTAAGTAAATAATTATATTATGTGAAGCGTTTGAACAATTTCAGTTCCGAACATTCTACGAGTAAAGCACAACTAAACCCAAATTCGTAACCCATTACGAACTTTGAAAACAAGAAGGAATCAAAATAAGATGATGTGATTATGCTATTACTCTATAACATCATGGCCAACCCCGGAAAGTTCAGGTTCAAGGTCAAACAACTTTATTGTGTCCCCATACAGACACATTTGTCTTTGGTCAGGGGGTATAAAATTAGTGAAATGTAAGAGTGAACAACAGTTGAAAAAATAAAGCTTTAACTATGTCTGACTAATGTATCAAAAGCAAACAAACTAAACTGACCTCAGCTAATTAGGAAAGACATAATGTATATCAGTACTATGAATATAGAGGAGGCGAATACACACACAACAAAAATTGTGTGAATTAGAAATAATTACGACGTAATTATAACTCAACCAGCGGCGGTATGAGTTAAGACACAACACATCATTATTACTATACATATAACGGGCTGTCGATTAACACTTTTCCTACTGATGAACAGGAATTTACAATTAAAGTAAACTAACAATTAAATCTTCAATCTACAAGAAATAAATTCATATTGTGCAGAACATGAAGTTAGTATGAATAAAGAAAATCAACTATTTACAGTAGAGCCCCCGAACCACAGCCAGTCCCCGTCCAGCGCCCACAAGTCTGTCGAGGTGATCAAAGTCTACACGTTGCTGGGGCATCTGATGTGTGGGGAGGTGGGTTCAGGTGTTTATTCCGTAAAATCAGGAAATTCTAAGAGACTAAGACCAATCAGTGCAACACACAAGCGTCAAAACTGGCACCAACAGATCGTACGGCTAATGGCGAAACGATTCAGCTTGAACGCATTTACTTCCCAGTGTAGTTTACAGATCAAGTACGGGATCACCATTCACCTTTCTCGATACCAGTATTCCATCCTTCATATATTACATGCCCTTTTTCTCCGCTGTGTCGATTTTACAGGCCTTCATCAGACTACGCATCATGTCGGACATTTCGTCTAATCTTTCTTCGATGGAAAGTTCATCTTCGGTTTCAGGGGGTGTCTGCAACAGAAAACCAAAGATTGTAAGCATTTTGTAAGTGTGCAAATTTTGTCAAACTATTGAAGCAACTTCATTAGTAAATGGCAGTTTATGCAGAAACAGGTCTTATAGTCCAGCTCCAACTCTATGCATTGACCACCGAACCTTGTGATCAACAATAATGCAGTAAAAACGACCCAAATATCGAAAAATACCAACCCATATTAATTAAAAGTATACTGTATTACACCTGCGCTTATTTCACTTTTAATGTTACATTTCTAGCTAGGATCGACTCTTAAAGTAAAGAATTGTGACCCGTTCTCACAATAGTGTACGCGCGTATTCTGATCAATGTTAAGACATACAAATATCTAGGAAGGAGATAAAATGCTTTTTAATTTGAAAGAAAAAATGATGTTAGTACTTCTAAAATTGTAAATACAGCGGCCAGTTAAGGTTGGTAGTGGTACAAGCAGTACAGAGTGGCCTCCTGCACTGTCTTTATGTACAGGGTGAACGGGTCACAATTTACAATGGAAACGAAATACATGTTAAGATGTAAGTCACATGCATAAAACGACAGCAGGTACATCCAGGTGGTGTCACTGAATCTACTCAAACAGGAAAGTAGTTTCGAGGTCGGGACTGCACTATTTATAACTCACCACATTTGCAGAGCTTGGAACAACCACGGGTTTCGCACGGCTCCAACAACGTTTGAACCACTGGCGACACCCTGTCGGTGCACGGCTAATTTTCTTGCGCCTTGAGACTGTTTTAGGCAAGAGAAACTTAGGTGTAAACAGTTCCACGTCCAAGATCAGTTCAATCTGAAAAAAAAATCAATGTCCATTAATTGTAAATTGGTGTTTGGACTCATAAAGGTATAAATCAATACGCCAATATTCAAAACACACACACACACACACACACACACACACACACACACACACACGCGCGAGAAGTAGAGAGAGAGAGAGAGGGGGGGGGGATACTACACGGCATACAAAATTAGTCAACGGAAAACAAACAGGCGTCAATTTGGTCCGCTTTCACTGAATGAAATTATCCTCAGAACGAACCAGCTCCCTCCCTTTCCTTATTTCTCACTTGTACACCACAGTAGTTCATGTCAGAAATTTTTGTTGTTGTGAGGGCTGTCCTTCGAGTGGCGGTATGAGGCTAAATTGTCCCAATCACCAGTATCTGCGATATGTCCGCGTGTATTAGTCTTTTTCAATCGGTGAATACGACAGCAGACAACACAAGTACCACTTGCAAACTTGATAGTACAGATGCACATTACCTCTGTTTCAAGACGAGTCCGAGCAGCTGTGTTCTGGACAGCCTGAATGTCACCGACGGCTAAACCAACCTGTGGACACGCGAGGATAACCTTTTTGATAATCACTGACAGAATGTTTCCGGCAAAATCCCGCGTTTAACATTTAACATGTACACTGAATGGAGTTCAAAGCACGGTGAAAGCGTTTAACATCGTTTTACATGTATTGTGAATGGAGTCCAAACTACGGTGAAATTATAGATTTTATGTCGAATAACACGGTGTCAGCTGTGTCAAGTTTGTCATTTGAAAACAATTAACTGAATACAGAATTAATCTGATGTCAGATGTATCCTGTTTGTTGAAGATGACTCTCATAACCGATCTTTGTTTAGTTTGATCGGATATTTTGTTTGAATAAACAATCAGTTAGACATGTAATGGCGGTTTGGAATAAGAGTATAATTACGGTAGTTGGAGTTTTTCACATATTTGTTTAGAGTAGTGTTTGCCAGACATGTACACCGTGTCATTAACAGCCATTTCGTAGATATGCTTAAAGAAATATGACCGGAGAGTGACAGTGTTAACCTCTCCATCACTTACGAGTAAGTTCATGATGAGAATGGACATGATGATCATAAAGACGACGAATAAGATGTAGGCCAGAACAGGGAATGCTGGCTTGTTCATGTCGTCGTTGAATATATCACTGAAGTCTAACTCGCCAATCATCATCGCCCACGTTTTGATCAGTGATTTTGGCACGTCTTCAAATGACCCCTGCACAAGCAAATCTCTGCTTAATCTATTTTCCATAACCTGCCATGCCCTGCTATTTAAACTTGTGTTCTTGAGTGGTTCGGTATGGTGAACCACGTGCAGCATGTGCATCAGATATTCAGTAAGTCAGTGCCTTATCAGTGAAATGAAACTTTCGTCTGGGTCATTTTCATGTAGCGTCGGGCACATTATCCATACTATGATAGAATCATCCACTTTCTCTCGAAAAATATGGCAGTTACTCAGTACAGGGGCACTCTATCGATTATTGCTAATCAATATGTTGAAAAATTACCTCCTGATGTAGAACTGTGTAAAAGGCAAGTCCGAAGGCCACTGTGAAGATAATAGCCACAAAGAAGAACTTGGCAAAGGTGATGACGGTGTGTGTAAACATCACCACGTAGATGCCGAGGAGAGGAAACATCTGCTGGACGTACAACACCAAGTTTATCCAGCCGAAAAAGATGGAGACAGCTCCAACCTGCCACTGCCAATCCTGAAGCAAAAAAAAAACAAAACAAAAAATGCACAAAGAGGCACAGTTTAACTTGTGCAACGCATTACGCGCCAGAATATGTTTGGAAAAGATGCTGTTACCGTAGTATCTGCAAAGCCACTGATGGTACCTCGCAGCTGTAAGAAAGCGTTAGCACTTCACAGACTTTTCCAGCATCTGTCTTTTTTGAATAAAGCTTCTCAGGGGACTTACGCGGTTTACCATGAGACATACCACGAAAGGTTTAAAAGCGTATTTATCTCAGGCCAATGCTCTATATATACGCTGTAAGAAGAACAGAAACTGACGCTTCAGCTCTTTTACTATGAAACGCTTAGATAACCCCCTTTCACAAAGCCACTTTGCTTTCGTATTCGGCGTTTTCGGAGTTTGAAGGGACTGCAGACTACTTCGACTGCACAGAGGCAATCATTGCCATGCTGGTGTGTAGAACAGTAGGAAACTAGAGGAGCAAAGCCTCCTTGGCGCACTTGTGAGATGGGTCAAGGTCATTCAAAAAAGTATGTTTGTGAAGCTCTTATCACTATCCTGAAGGTGTTTCTTGTGTTCACAGTTCCTAAGAAAACGGCAAATGGCAATATAACAGTTTTCCAAGGACAGCTTCTATGACCTTGACCTTGGGTCAAGGTCATTCAAATGAGATCTGTAAGTGAAGAGCTTATCAGTGACTATCATTATGCCAAGTTTGATAGCTCTAGTGTTTGTAGTTTTTGTACAAATGGTAATGCAAAATTTCACATCAGACAGCTGTAATGACCTTGACCTTGAGTCAAGATCATTCAAATGGGTATGTCTGCATAGGTCTCTTTGCTGTCTATCACTGTACATTGTTTTGTGCCTTTGCTGTTTGTTGTTTCCAAGAAAATGCTAACGTTAAAGTCTCCACAAAACATCTTGAATGGCCTTGACCTTGACTCAAGTAAATTGAATACAAGTATGCCAGTACAGAATTGTCAATGTCTATCGACATGCAAAGTTTGATGCCTCTGGTAGCACTACATTCTGAGAAAATGGCAATGTAAAATTTCCAATGAGACAGCTTTGATGACCTTGACCTTCAGTGTAGATCATTCAAAATGGTATGTTTTGAAAGGTCTTATGGCTGTCTATCAGGATGCCAAATGTAGTGCCTCTGCTGTTCATAGTTTCTGAGAAAATGCCTAAGTTAAGTTTTTAGGAGGTTTTCCGCAAAACAGCTTGCATGGCCTTGACCTTGAGACAATGTCACTGAATACAGGTATGCCATAAAGGTGTTGTCAATGTCTATCATCATGCAACGTTTGATGTCTCTGGCTTTTCTGCATTCTGAGAAAATGCCAATGTAAAATTCTCAGACAGCTTTAGAGACCTTGACCTTGGGTCAATTTTAGGTTTACTACGGACACACACACACACACACACACACACACACACACACACACACACACACACACACACACAGACGACGAAGGGTTATTACATATACTCACTTTGTTACACAAGTGAGCCAAAAACCGCCGACAAGTTTTGCTGAACGGTGCAGAATCGAATTTCTTTCATGCGTCACGTAGAACAATTCCTTTTTTAAAACGACCACATTGAATTTTTTTATTATCGCGTTTGTAATACTCATTACTTGCCATCTGAAACTTGATGAACCAAGAACCAGACAGGGATTTTCAAAAGGACCATTATGACGCAGATCAGGGTGTTCACGTCACCAGGGGAAACTTTCGTCGGTGCATACACGCTGTCCTCATTCCTGGCGGAATTCACCAGATATTCTTTTTTTAACAACTTTATTGTGCCTCGCGGGAAATTCGAGATGTTTCCCCAGGAGGTCGTATTAGCGGTGCAGCGCAACCCAACCTACCTCTCCTATTTTTGATTTTTGCATGGGAATGAAAGCCGGATAACTTGGAAAGCAACACCCGATAAGCAGCCTGGTAACCAGAAAATATATCAAAGCTCGTCCTGGGACCGGACCCATGCTTCATTGCCATGACAGCGGTGACGGCCGTTCAGTGGCACACCTGCTAAGTCCCACGCGCTACGCGCTACCTATTAGACCACCGCTCAGCCTAGGTTCTTGATGGCTATCGGACTTGTGCTAGGCGCCGGCTGGTACGGCGGATAGTGCCAAAATTATACAAGTACAATAACAGCATCTGAAAGCCACATACCGTGCGATATCCACTCTTTCTGTAACATTCCTCGGAACTGAAGACAAAGGCGAAGGCCGTCACTGAAGTAATCCAATCGAATGAGTTGGTCCAGAAGTATGTAAGGTAGGATTTCCGTGCCATGAAGAACTGAAAAAGCTGAGAGAAAGAAAGAAAGAAAAAAAAAAAAAAGAACTAGCACATTTTTTGAATGATGTAGCATAGCGCACCCGCTGAGCACTGAAGAAAAATATACGATGAAGCAATATCTTTCCTACACAAAGTGGACAGACTGTTTATATATGTAGCAATACAAAGAGAGTAGAACATTCACAAATTAAATTTTAAGCAACGTATTGCTTTGCTGCATTCCCAGCCCTCGCTGCAACCATGTCCTAAACAGTTTTCCCTCTGTACATTGCAAGCACACGAGGTTTAAATTTTACGATCCCACTGTTTCACTTTTACACGATCACACACCTCAATCAAAACGTTCGTGACACACAAGACCATGACAATATAGGCCGCAATTTCTTCAAACGTATAAGTGCTCAGATCCTGGCTCATGCAATCGCTTTCCGCTTGAAGTGAGGCATTGCTGCAAAAATACGTAGAACAAATAATTGGCGCACGCACACACTCACACACACACACACACACACACACACGCATACACACACACACACACACACACACACACACACACACACACACACACACACACACCTGCAATGAAACGAAACATCGTATTCCGTTTTATTTGCTTCAGTCGCAATAATCTCCCAAGGAATGCTGTTGTGAGAGGGGAAGGGTGATATTTGTTGTACTGGCGTGTTTAATCTGCATATTTTTGTGTTTAATGTGATGGGTTTCCTTCTCTGATGGCTCTAATTAAACTGTGCCATGTGGGTGTTGGTAGATGTAGATTGTGTGTTTCATTACCTTCTTAGTAAGATGTATGTTGGAATTGTATTGCTGGTTTACATCTTCTTTTACAGAGAGAGAGAGAGAGAGAGTGAGAGAGAGAACAAGAACAAGAACCTTTATTTTACAACGGTAGAAGTTACAGGCATATTCATACCAATTTTAAAACTTGCCGTTGTAACACTACATGAGCTAATACTACTGAAAAATTAAAAAAGAAGAAGAAAAAAAAGAAAAAAAAAGAGTAAGGACACACACACACACACACACACACACACACACACACACACACACACACACACACACACACACACCCCATCACCCATACACAAACAACATCACGCATGAATAATTTTTATTCGCACGCACCTATGCAGAACATAATCGTAAGCGGAAATAATGTCATAATTTCTATAGAAGTGGACAAAAATGACGATGAGTTATCATACACAGATAAGAGAACGTTATTCATATTGCTGAAAGGTGAATGTGGGTACTTGGCGCTAAATAAAATGTAGTGACGCATGTGCAGGTGAAAAGCAGTGACATAGCCATAGCAATGACAATGGGCAGCTCATGATCTAGGATACCAAAAAATTTATGAGATCCTTTTTAAACGATGAGAGTGAACTACTTGTTGTAATGAGAGTGGGCAAGCTCTTCCAAAGAGTAGCACCCGAGAATGATAAGCTAGTTAGAGAGAGAAAGAGTGTGTGTGTGTGTGTGTGTGTGTGTGTGTGTGTGTGTGTGTGTGTGTGTGTGTGTGTGTGAGTGTGTAAATTGACCATCATTCAATTATCCTCCGGAGCATGTTGAAATCTTCGCTGTTCAGTTATAACGCAAATAAATGTATCCTACCGTATCTTATTTTCAATGATTATTTCCAAACGTACAATGAATATGCAAAACCCTTTCGCTGAGTAATCATTAAAACTTACGGAGAGTGGGGATGCTCTGCCTCGATAAGGAACCCAGTGAGAGCGGCGAGGAACATGCAGTACATCACCAGCGAGAACATGTACAGCGCTCTGTATATCCAGTGCCATTTGGACTTCATCAGTGACTTGACCACAGGGTGTTTGAACAGTTCTTGGCGGTCGCATTCCAGCTTCAATAGAGAAACACAGAGAGAGAGAGAGAGAGAGAGAGAGAGAGAGAGAGAGATGGTGATGATAATGAAACTTTATCAACGGTAAAAGTGTTGACAGAAATTCGCCAGTTTACAAACTTGCACTTACTGAGAAAAAAGTAATGATAAAGTTTTTTTTAAAAAAATAAAAAAATAAAAAGATAATTCAAGACAGATAAGTATGCACTAAACTACAAGAAGCAAAACCAAAGAGAAAATCGTCCATCAGGTCAAAACGCAAATACAAAATTAATCATATAATGAAATGGTATAGGAAAGTTAAAATGGGCAGGTTGCCGCGTAATGTACGTTACATGCGGTCCGTCACGTACTGTTTTAGCGTGCGCTTAAACGTAGACATAATTATTTGTTTCAGGTGTGAGGGGAAGGAATTCCATTGTAATTCTCCAGCGAAGGAAAGGTTCGTTTTGAATAAATAACTACGAGGTAATGGTAAACGCAGGATGCCATTCCTCGAGGTCCTCTCATACTGCTGGTGTAAATTGAAAAGGGTTTCCAGGTATGGTGGCATTGTCTCGTTGAAGATTTTATGTATGAATACACACTTATCGTAATTATGAGAGACAGAATGACAATGACAATGACAAAGATACTTTACAGACCCATACGCTTAAGTCAAACACGCTTAAGTCGAACTTCGAATACGTCGAAGCAAAAAGTTTTTCCCGGCAAAACTTGCTCTTTGTATGACTAAATTTTCAACGGATAAGTCGAATGGGTACTCAAAAACGGATAAGTCAAAACTCGGTTATGTCAAACGGAAACTGCAATTTTAGCCTCGGATAAGTCGTACCAGTCGCTGGCAGGGGAATTTCTTTTTGTCCGTCTGATGCATCAGCACCAAAACACGGCTTGCACAGAGATTTAACATTTTCCGTGCAAGTACAGGTTGACAGTGTTATGTGTCCTGTGGGCCTTAGGGCTGGTTATCTTGGGTGGTAGAACACGAAATTGGCGAGAAACACGTGCAAGAACAGAGCTAGGCGTGAGATCTGACCCTGTGCCCCTGATCTGTGAAGGTTTCTGTCGCCAGTGTTAAGAAGGTGATTTGCCGTCGGTTTCGGAGGGTAAGCAGTGAGTTATTCCTGGTGTGTGAAATGTGTGTGTGTGTGTGTGTGTGTGAGAGAGAGAGAGAGAGAGAGTTTGCCGGTTGGTGCCGTTAGAGTTGGATCTTTCTGCTATTTGACTGCGTGTGTTTATATGACGTTGCACTAGAATTTATTGAGCACATGCGATCATATGACTGCGAACGCGCACGCGCGCACACACACACACACGCGCGCGCGCGCGCACGCACGCGCAGATGACGCTGCTGATCTTACAAGCAGAATAAGAGTCAGTGAAACTGGAAAAGAAGACAGCTTTCATGTCAGAACAGCTTTCATGTCAGAACGAAACAGCCATCAGAAGAACTTGTCTTTCTAATTCCTCTGCATTGCATGTGTGACTATGGTAAGACCAAGCCAATACTCTGAACTGAAAGTGAACTCAAAGTGAACAAAATAGCTGCGGAGATTCGATGACATGGCAGCTTACACGAGTGTATTGAATATAACAAATCCTAGCAGTAAGGCTCAGTATAGTTCGCACCCCTGGGCCGTACTGGGCAAACTAATCAAACGCATCCACACTCGTTTAGTAGAGTTCGCCTGCTTATATCGATTTAGGGTTAGATTTAAGGTTGGGGTTACCTTGTGGTAACTGATGGTGCAATCGCTATGTTGTTCAGACGGTCGCAGTGCATTTACAGCAGGTGCAAATGACACAAGGGGGCGAACTATACCAACGCAGCAGCAGTAAGTTCATGTTGACCAGGGAAAGTAAATTTCAGTTTCCAAATCGAATCAGGGGGTGAAAAGGTCACGGATAAGTCAAACTTCGGATACGTCGAACAAAAATCCATTTCCCCTGCGAATTCGACTTAAGCGTGTTCGACTGTATTTCTCAAGGATGGAAGATTAGGTTTAACGCCCTTTCTTCCGCCTTGTCCTCGCTACATTCTTCTACTAAAACAACTATTATTACTGCTACACACACACACTTTTCGGCTTTAGCGATTCCTTTGTTCCTCTCTCTCTCTCTCTCTATATATATATATATATATATATATACATATTATTTTAATTATATTATATATTTATATGAACAGAGGCGTCGCTAAAGCGGAAAACACGCGCTCGATCAGGTCAGTTTGAAAGTAGAGGAAGTAAGCAAAGCTGAGAGAGCTCCCTAGATCTAAGAGATGTGTGCTTTGTATGCCATTGGACAAGTCCGCCTTGCCCAATATTGTGCTACAAGCCACATTGGAGACGGGCTAACATCCTACCGCTGAAACGTCAAACAGATGTAAGGGTATCTCACCATCCCACCGGGAGGAAAATGGTCGGTACAACCTAGGCCATATGAACTGGCTCACGACCATGGTTTCGGGTCAATGGGATCCTCATCAGGTGAGCGTGCGGCGATACCCACGAGGGATGCAGCGTCCATCCAGCACTAAAAGGCTGCCCCCGAATAATGTGGTGCGTCTCCAGTACTAGCGGACGTCGCTACCCTAAAGCTCTGCAAGAAATTTCAGCGGAAAAAGACTAAATAATTTAGAAGGAGCAGCTGCCTAGACGTAATAATTACATTTAAAGAATAGGAACAAAGGCGTCGCTAAAAGCGAAATCACGCGCTCAATCGTAATTATATGACATAACGCCTAGGCAGTTGCTCCTTCTAAATTACTTAGTCTTTTCCCGCTGAAACCTCTTCCACAGCTTTAGGGTAGCGACGTCTGCCAGTACTGGAGACGCACTAGATTATTCTGGGGCAGCCTTTTAGTGCTGGTTGGACGCTGCAGCGCTCGTGGGTATCGCCGCATGCTCACCTGATGAGGGTCCCGTTGACCCGAAACTATGGTCGTGAGCGGCTAAAATCACCAATTCATATGGCCTGGGTTGTACTAACCATTTTCCTCCCGGTGGAAGGGGAATGGGGGCCCTATGAATGGTGAGATACCCTTAGATCTGTTAGACGTTTCAGTGGTAGGGTGGTAGATTCCCCTCCTCCTCTCCGATGTGGCTTATAGCCAATATAGAGCAAGATGCACTTGTCCAATGGCATAAAAAGCACACCTCTACTACATCTAGGGAGCGCTCTCAGCTTTACTTAATATATATATATATATATCACTAACCATGACGTTGAGTGGATGATTCTTTTTCCTTATGAAGAAGTTCCCTGTGTACGGTTTGGCGTCTTTTCGCAGCATATCATTTTCATCGTACACCTCGGAACCACTGTTACCATCTGAAGAATCTGAAAATGATGAAGCGCGAGACTGCATTACCCGCCGTTTACCGTTGAAATAGTACATAGTGGTAATGACCAAATTCTGAGATATATATTTTGGGGACATCTTTCTGCGTCAATAGACAGTATTTCATTCAAAACCAGTCTTCCAGGACGCAAATGACATTCTCGACAAATTCAGACGGGAAAAAGTCCATGCAAAATGAAATGCCGCGGACAAAGTTGTCAGCAGGATCACCCACAAGGAATTTTCTCTTCATATTACCATGATTACGGCTCGCAAGAAGAGAATAAAAATCCATGTAGACGGCATCCTCACGCCTTTTAAATGATTCTTATGGGATGCTTGACGTTTCATTCAAAACTTCGGGTTTATCTTCAACATGTGATGTGTACCAAGAGTAAAGCTCTTGGTCGTCCAATTTTTGTCACATACCTGTACCTTATTAATAACTGCAAGAAAGCAACTGGTACAGTGGACTTCGGATATAAGAACAGCGCCGGGGCCAGCATTTGGGTGTCCTTATAAGCGAGGTTTCTTATAAGCATACCTCGGATATAAGGTCAGTTGTGCTAGTGTGTGTTCTTATAACCAAGGAAAGAAAAAAATATTGTGGACAACTGTAAAAAGAGTCGTATATCGACCTGTAACGGTCTGTGTGTGTGCGTGCGTGCGTGTGTGTGTGTGTGTGTGTGTGTGTGTGTGTGCACGGCAATCTCTTGCTTGTTTAAGCCTTTGCGTCAATGAAGTGGAACTTGCTGGTTGGCTTGATCTCGATGCAATATAGTTTACTTCTTTTGCGTACGCGAAACATAAATTTAATGCAAATAACTCTAGAAGTTGTGTAACAATAGCTGTCTTAATGAAAATGAGAGAGAGAGACAGACCGACAGAGAGAGAGAGAGACAGAGAGAGAGAGAGACAGAGAGAGAGAGAGTTACGATCACATTTTGACAAAATGACTTTAAAGGATACAAGGATAAAAGGAAATTTATTGGCCAAGTTTTCTACAACAACAAAAAACAAGATGGCCAGACATTCAAATGTGTTCCCAGTCTACGGCGTTCGCAGGGGAAAATAACGGTTTTTAACGACCCCTCCCCCTCCCCGCTCCTCCCCTCCCCACTCCACAAACTCACTGCCACTATCCATCTGTCTCTCTGTCGGGTTGTTAGTGTAAGTGAAGTTCAGAGGCAGAATTCCGTGAAGAAATGTTTCTTGGAAATTCCGGGAAATGAAACGAAACGAAAATGAACCTAGCATAACTTCTACTTTCGGTTCTTATATCCGAGGGGAGGTCGTGTTGGGAACAAGCAGATGGTGTCTTTACAAGCGAGGGTTCCAAAAATAGAATAATCGCAGACTTCCTAGAAATGATCATTCCTACTTGCGGTTCTTATATCCGAGGAAAGTTTGATGTGGGGACCTAGCAAGTGCTGTCCATATAAGCGATGAACCCTATATCAGAGGGTTCTTCTATGCGAGTTTTAATAAGTGATCACAAAGAACAACTTTGGCAGGGACCTGCTTTGGGGTGTCCCTATAAGCGATGGTTCTTATATCGGATGTCCTTATAAGAGGAGTCCACTGTAGTAATTCTTTTTTCAATCGTTCAATACAGCGAATCCTGTGTGCTCAAACTTCCCTAGATCTCCTAAAGAAAACATCATGCATTTCCTAGGAAACAATATCGTTGTGTTCAATCGGATTTACTGACTTACCACCTGAGACCAAAACTATCTTTTGGGAAAATAAAGGTCACAGGATCATAAATTCTTTACCATTTCGCCGTTTGTAATAGAATCTACAGCTCAAACGCCGACAAGTAAAAAAAAATATATATATATCTTATTTCCACGTATCAGAGGTACACAGTAAGAGCACACCATTCGAATTAGAACGATTTTATGGGTTTTCTGAGTTTAGCACCTTTACGTACAGAAAATGCCCTTCACAAAAAGGTTGGCTGATACTTACCAGCTGTCCACCCCTCTGCTGAGTATGTGTCATCCAAGAATTCGTAACGGTGTGTTTCGGATTTTTTCGAAGTCTGTTCACGACATCTGTCACACACAAGTCTTGCCATCTCTTTCAACACAAACCAAGCAAGAAAAAGCATCATGAAGGGAAAATGTTTGAAACAGTACACGGCCGGGAAAAAAAACAAAACAAAAACAACTGCGCTCAAAGCGTTCAACACAGGGAGAAAGAGAGTTAGGGCTTAATGCCGTGCAAGTAACGCGCGGCTAAGAGAGAGAGAGAGAGAGAGAGAGAGAGATGCGCATCGAAAAACAGGCCTTCAATTTGTGTGTGTGTGTGTGTGTGTGTGTGTGTGTGTGTGTGTGTGTGTGTGTGTGTGTGTGTGTGTACACACTTGTGTAAGATTTGTTGTTTTGAAGAGAGTTTGAAAAATATGTAAATGACAACGCATTGAATGTACGTTTCAGCTCAATAGAACTTTCATAGATTTGTGACATCGATGAGACATGAGCATAGTTATGCATACTGATATTTGGATGATTTGTTAAATTCCACTGTATAAAAAAATCATTACTTGGCATTTGACGGATGAGTTTTCTCATAGGGGTGTCGATGGATCCGTCGTCTTTCCACCGTGTTTTGCTGCGCAGAGCGGACTCCCAGTACTTGGAACTGATGATCATTTTCACTAATTCCCTATAAAAGCGAGAAGAATAATGTAAGGCTGCAAAACATCTGAATATTCTGAGGTTTTGTTGTTGTTCAGCGAAGCAAACCATTTAGCGCTGTTCTAAGCGTAATACTGACCAAGACATGTGTCTTATGTTTTTAATACCACCAAGAACTGTGGATTTTTTTTTTTAGCCTGGAATGATCCTTGCATGCAATCCTTCAGAAAAGATTTAAAAACTGAGAGAAGTTGACTGCGAGTGCCAAACACAGCAAGGTTTCTTTATTAATTCTCTCTGTTGTGTTGTAAGCACGACGGGCAAACTGTCTGTTTTATTGAGCACTTTTTCATTTACTAAGTTCACTTCCTCTTCCTCGGCGATCACTTCTTCTGATGGGGACGCCAGTTGTCCTCACGTATGAAGCGGTCATATGGAGGGCCTCCAGGTCACCATAGAGTTTGTCCCTCATGGGTGTTGGTTCTGGCCATATGGCTTGTCTGGGATCAATCCTACAGTCTAGGAGTTAGCAGTTATTCCCCATCAAGCTGTGGGATACCGACGAGTATTTTGATCCAAGACGCAAATCAACCCTGAGCTTTAGCGAAGGGTTGATTGCGTCTTGGATCAAAATACGAGTCGGTATCCCACAGCTTGATGGGGTGTAAATGCTTTTTATCATCCATGGCGGCATCTTTTTCTTTGATCTCTCCTGTGTAATAAGTGTCCGTATTGTACTAGTACTTGAGAAATCATGTGACACAGAGCACGACATCACATGACACTCAGGCATGCTTACCTGCAAAAAGGTTCTTTCTTTCAGAAAAAAAGAACAGAGATACAACCTTTTTGGCAAAAAAACCCGTCGTCATCGATGAGCAAGTACATGTATTACTACTCCTCAGGGAGAACTCGCTCCCGATGTCAACACCATCGACGATGAAACATTTTGACTCGGCATATCGGTGTTTCCAACTTCATAAACTCGTTGTACAATTACAAAACAACAGTAGCCTGTACCTAGCAAGCAATCCTTACTCAAATTTCGGACAGTTTTAACCAACACTTATCAAAATTCGTTCTCAAAAAGTTCAATCGAGGCTGGCGTCTCGCCGGCATGTATGCTGTTTACTGATTTGGCCGTGTGCTATCAGCGCAGAGAATGGCAGCGGATTCGTGATCTAGATAGATCTCCGATTGAACAGAAGCTTCTTGAATCGTTTGAGTCATGCATGCAGTTATAAAATGTAGCTGCTGGGGGGAAGGTCACTTTAATCGGTGTACATGTACTACAAATATTAGAACAAACACTCACAAAGATTCAGATTTCGTGAAAATCGCAACAGGAAGAACCCCGCTTGAACGCGCCCTAATCGTACAAAGCGTGAACAGAGCTGTTCAGTTTCGCAGTCATTACCGTTTCCGTTTCTATTTGTTCAGTTTTGATCGGTTTCGCATTCACCTCCCAAATTTACATTTCCTTGAAAGCGTCAGCATGTTTGTTTGCGTCTTTAGTGGAAGTTTAGAACTTGTGGTTTTGTTTGGATTTGAGTTCATGAGTGAATTGACACCGTCTTGGCAGCATAAAAAGGCGCACTTTATTCTGTCGGCGTAGTGCTCTGCCGACGCACAAACTCGTTCGTCTGCTATGTGCAGCCGCTGTCGACTGTCAGTTTTTACTAGGATAAACGTTCAAAATATACCATAAATTGGCCCAAAAAAAGATGATTTGGTGTTCTGTGGTCATCGGAGCTGTGTCACAGGGGCGCATCTCCGACTGGCCAGTTTTCGGGTTGTTGTGCCTGTGCACATTTAGTTCTTTTATGCCCTGTTCTCAGTCTGAACAGAATGACCTGGTCAGACCTATTTAGATGGTGGTAACTGTCAGACTGGTTGTAGTCGGGGTGGTGGCGCTTCCACTTCCTCCTAGAGATTGTCTTGATGACTGTTTTCTCCTCTGGAAAGGAGACCTGCCTGCTCTCTTGTTCGAGCTGTCCTCCTTCCTTTGCCTGTCTGCGGTTTCATTTCCGTGGATGCCGAAGTGGGCTGTAGGGCTGCCTGTGCTGTGAGTTCCACCAGGGCGGATTTCAGTTCATTCAGTCCTTTTTGCCGGGGATTTTGCGGAGCATACAGGACAGAGAGAGCATCTGTAAAAATGACGACGTTTGATTTGGTCCTTGGAAGGTTGGCTGCGATTTCTTCTGCTATTGTTCTGAGGGCTTCCATTCCTGTTCTGAAGCTGGTGGAGTGTTTTCCGGTTGCTATTTTGATGTACTTGATGTGCACGACAGGGGATTTGGTCTAGTGGTTAAGGCATCCGACTTCGGATCCTGAGCTGCCGGGTTCGAGACCCCGGTGGGCAGGAATATGGTGGGATTTTTCCTTCCCATATCGAGTCAAATCCATGTGCAGACTCGTTTGCGGTGCCTGTCTCGCCTTCGTGTACATACGCATGCACAAACATCAAGTGTGCACGCTAAAAATCCCACGTTCATCTTTCGAAGAAGAGTAGGCTGTGGCCGGTGGCGTGGTAAACAGAAATACTGTCGCACGCACCAGAGTGAATAGCAGGGTGGAGGTATGCACACAAAGTAGCGCTTAACGGCAGCAGGCTTTCACTGCTTCGTCCTCCAGCCCTGCGGCGCCGTGAGCATTTCAGCAGAGATGGATATGTGCGCCGAGGAGAAGTCTACCATACCATACCATACCATACCACCACTCCTCCTCCCCCATCCCGGGTAGATTCAGTGGCGGACCAATTTGTGAAGGCATATGGGTCCACTTGTCCTCTGGGTATCTGGAGCTGATGAAATCGAGGGTCAACGACTTCCTCTCTACTTCAGACTGTAAGCCTTTGTTTCCAGTGCATGGTATCTGTGCAAATAGCGGGGAGCTGTACCCGTTTCCAGGAGGGGGCAGTCGCGACTGCTGGAATGGGCCAGTAACTCTGGGTCTCTTCTCTTAAGTACTCTGCTGTGGTGGATGAAGCTTGATCTCTTCAGTCTGTCCTTTGTTGGATGGTTCATGCCTTGGCACATCGGGTGGTCATGCAGTCTCTTGAATTTTGCTGCTTGGGTCTCTTCTATATCCCAAGGGCTGGATTCCTGTTGCAGTCTCCACAGCAGAGATGGGTGTAGTGCGCATGGCTCCCGTCATCATCCTCATCGCTTGGTTCTGCACAGCTTGTCTACGTTGGACTTGGCAGCTGTAGAGCTTGAAGCCATGCCGTACTCTAGGACAGCTTCATCAGCACTTTCTGGTCATCCCGTGTGCTCGACAGCTTCTTCATCAGGGTGAGCCTGATCTTTGCCCTGGCCTGGTTTTTCTGGAGCTGGTTCCTCCAGGTGAGTCAGCGATCCAGCGTGACCCCAAGATACGTTGGTGCTAGAAGTCCCCGTCCATTCAGCTGTAGATTTACACGCTGTTGCTGGTTCGACAGGCTGAAGACGGTGTAGGTGATTTTCCTTTCATTGACCATTATGAGCTACTTTTGGGCCTAGGCCTTTATCTCTCGAAGAGCTTGTTGTAGCCTGTAGTTTGCAGTGGAAATGTGCTCCTCACTGCACCACAGGGCAAGGTCGTACTGTCCTATTCACCTGTACATGCGTCCAGCAACTCCACATTGGTGTGACTTCATCTCCAGGCCTTCCTTCCAGACCTTGCCGAACGCCTTCTCCAGATCGATCCACAAAGCAAGGGTGTTCTTCTTTTCCTGGAAGGCGTCTTCGGTCGCCTGGGAGATGAAGGTCACCTGGTCCTCTGTCGACTGGTCTTGCCTGAAGGCTGCCTGCTCCGGTGTGCTGTTTTGCTTCCAGGTGCCGCGTTAGTCTGGCGTTGATGAGTCTCTCTATCAGTTTTCCAACACAGCTGGTCAGGTTAATGGGTCAGTAGCTCTCTGCTTTCGAGTTGTCCTTTCCTTTCTTGTGTGTAAAAATCATGATGGCCTCTCTCCAGATTTGTGGCACTGTTCCAGTTCTCCATCCACCACTGAACAGCTGCAGCAGCTTTTTCTTGTCTTGGGGTCCAAGGTGCATCAGCATTTCACTAGTGATGTTGTCGGAATTTGGAGCCTTCTTGAGCCTGAGGGTCTTCAGCGCATCTTCCAACTCCTTTCTGACAAACAGGGCGCTCATCAGAGGTTCTTCTGGCAGTTCCTTGTGAACTTGTTGAGCTGCCTGACCACTCTTCTTTTGTCTGTGGGGATCTGAGAATGGCCTCGGTACTATAATATGAACGCGCACGGGAGAAGGTACCAGTTTACCAGCAGAATGATAAAACAGGAAATTAGTCGAGAAGGACGTGTGATGACAGAGATAGAAGAGAGGTGTGGCATTTTGAAAATTTACTCCTTCGGCATTTTTATATAATCGCATCTAACACGTGAACATAACTTGAGTGACCAATCAGCCCTAACGAGTGAGATATACGTGTATCTCTCTTTGGACAAAGAAAAGGTACATGTAGAGTAACTAATGTAACTGAGATCATTCGGACACAAAGGCCGACGTGTTACTGAGACGTCGGAGCAGAGTCGCCTATGAGTAGGCCCGGATGTAAACATCGCTAGGGCCGCGGGGTCACGAGGAAAGTTCCAGAGCACCGTGTACCTCCTTTGTACGGTCCCGTTAGGCGGGAGCCGGCCGTAAACATTGCAGCTGACCTTCCTCCTGTATATATATGTAAACATCCCTGGTCCTTAGACTGTCAGAAGCATTACTCTCACATTACAGGCACTTCTCTCATTTCACAAATTTAACTAACAGTCGTGAACTTTATGTACGTTTAGTTACACAGGAAAACACTTTGTACAATATTTACACATTTTTCACACATGCACTGTACATTGCACACACTTTGTACACTTTATACACACTTTCAGATGTATTCAAGTGTGTTCAAGAAGGTCTAACTGAAACAGACAGCTTCCACTGCAAATGTTTACGCCTTGTGGTTCTCATTGTGATACCTATTGAAACAGTTTGTGCATCCATTTTGCTTCTGAGCTTTTCTGTTCAACTATTTCCTTTATTCAGCATTTTTTTAGGCAGGAAAATGACTGAGTATACAAAGCTATAATTACTTTTCGTGGGAGTGGGCAAGTTCATGCCCTGACCCAGCCTTGCCCTGCCTTGACACAACCCTCAACTTGCACTTCTTCCAGCTCTTCACAGCTTCAGTGCAACCATACATGATACCGTAAACATACACAAAAGTCAGGCCTGAGATATGAGCAAACCACTACGAGACAAATGTGCACTAAACACCAAAATGGACCAAGTCTTACGGTAAAAGTAGTACGGTAAACCCAAGTTTCCACCCATCCCACGTACTCTCTCGAAGGCCCTAGACCACACCGTGTTTATGTTTCCAATCATCATCTAATTACGCCGAGGCGCCAGCTCTGAGACTCAGTTTATCTCACTGAACAGCTGCAATATATCAGGGGGAGACTACCAGTGTAGTTAGTCGTAGTAATTATCAAGCCCTGTAGAAAAATACGCTAAGCCCGACATGATATGGGAAGCACGTGGTTTCGGCTACTTAGAGTAGCCATATGTCTTACAGTACGGGAGCGTCTGGGTCGCCGGCGGGACTAGCGAGAACCACCTGGAATACCGTAAGGGTAAACTCAGTGTTCAGGTCAGTAACATAGTTCTTTAAACTCACGTGTGGCCATTATCGATGGCATGATCAAAGTAGATGAGGCAGTTTCCGTCCTGCAAGGTTTGGGCACCTTTGTCAAGCAGCAACTGAACGACATCTGGGTGTCCGTTCTGTGCAGCTAGATGCAGAGGTGTCATCTGTAACAAACACCTCTTTAACTGTAATGTATATCTCTTTCCCACGATGACCAGCAGATCGCAATACTAATCCATTTGTGGTGGGCTCACACACTGACAAAAGTCGCTCAGCCACTATCGATCAAACTGAAAAAATAGGGGGGGGATGAAATTGAGGGGATTTGATATTTTTCGTTTTCATTTTCGGGTCGTTAAACAACTACTACAACTTCTGTGAAAGTTTCAAGGCTGAATGTAGCTTATACATATGGTGGGTGGGTGGGTGTTTGGGGGTTTAACGTCCTTTTCCACCACATAGGGTGATATCAAAGACGGGGCAACGATGAAAAAGCCAGCACAAATATTTGGCCCCAGCCGGGATCGAACTCACGACCCGAGCATTAGAAGTCCAACGCTCTACCATTCGACCACCCCGGCTCCCTTATACATATGGTGAAAACTGACGAGCACAATACAAGCCACACCATATTGGCATGATTGGCACGTCACACTTTACCCGCCATTTACTCATTGTCCCCCTTTCGCGAGAGCCCATCACATTTACTTGAGGTGGTAGTGGTTTACATTTAACAAACCACAAACAACTTTTCCGCTGAGCTTATAAGGCCACAGGCAGAGTGTAGGCTGTCCCTGCGACAAACTGACCATACGAAAGCAATCGCTTGTAAAGTTTTAAATCACTAATTATGAGCAGTTTGCTCTAAGGACAGATTTAAGGAATGCGAAACCCTCTGCGTTTGCCTTATATATATATATATGTATATCCCTCCTGTTCAGAATACTCACTTCCTTCTTATCCGTCCAATTACATTGTTTCAGGAGTAGTGTGCAGCAGTTAGTGTGTCCATTGCTTGCTGCCAGATGCAGTGCCGTACGGCCATCTTTGTCTTTCCTGTGAATCAAATATTGCAAATTCAGAGACACTCCGACAGTCGACTGGCTATAATGACTCATACATTATTAGTAATACCGTAATTAAATCCTCTGTCTTATGGCAAGGGGGCCTAGGTGCGTATCCAATAATGACTCGTAGGCCTTTGTAGTAAATGACCCTAAAGCTCTTAACATGATCTCGGTCAAATCATATGTTTTAATTATAAAATAATAATAATGATGATAATAGTGTGTGTGTGTGTGTGTGTGTGTGTGTGTGTGTGTGTGTGTTTTGCTGGAACGACACCCCCCTCCCCCCCCCCCCAAAAAAAAAAAAGTTTTATTTTGAATTGGATGATTGAAGCTATGTTGATCATGCAGCGGCCTCATGAAGGTACATGAATTAGTTAAAACTTGTGACAAGACAATATTTGCGCTTGTAGGTGTTCATAACCCTTCAAGAAACTCATAGAAACAGTAGGAGCCATATCTTTTTCAAACACTCGATGTCACAAGGGAGTGTTTTCATAGACACGCCTTTGCCCTATTTTTTGTTTGTTTGTTTGTTTGTTTGTTTTTTAGTTTTTTTTTGTCCGGAACGTGTTTTGAGCTCTGTTCCGTGTTTTTTCGAACAATCAAGTCTCCTGTGTGTCATTAGCCAAACACGCAAAAAACCCTCTACAAAGATATGCTCTTTTAGGAGTTAAATTAAGAAGAATTTCACATGCGATTCTCGTCGGTGCCCTTGGGCACTTCTTCCGACACGACCATGGCCCCTTTGTCAAGCAGCAGTTGAACAACGGTCGGACGTCCATCTCGGGCAGCCAGGTGAAGAGGTGTCATCTAAAATAAACAGGTGCGACGCTAAATTCAAAGATATAGATCGAATTGAAACCACGACTGATGAAAGCTAAAAAAACAAAAATGTTATTTTCACTTGCCAAGAGGATCCAGTGATTTGGATGAATCGGCTATAACTTTTTTCATAAAGACACTAAGATGGATGCAAAATTTTCAGTCGAAATGGAGAAATATGGGCGTGCAGATGGGTGGTTAAAAAAAAAAACTCATTGACATCACTTTGTTCCAGTAGCGAGCACATTATTTTCTCATAAACTTCATCCGACTTCCCGTCCAGGGAGTGTAAGAAATATTATTGAGCACAGGTGGTTCATTACAAATACTCACGCCATGTTGATCTTTCGCATGAAGATCGGGAGAGTATTTGAGAATCTCAGTGCATGACTTTTTGCGTCCTTCGCTTGCTGCCACGTGGAGAGCCGTCTGGCGGTCATTGTTTTTCCTGTAGTTGGTTTGACGATGACAGTTAATATGGTGAATAATGGGTGTATTTGCCTGTCGATCCTAAACGCTGTGAGTGAACATGACAAAACACAGGCACGTATAATCCTAAGCTAAACCATGACACTTGCCTATACTGGTATGCAAAAACTGTGTGTTCAATGTGTCTTTTTCCAGTATTTTGCCTACCTAAAAGCTACCATGACAATATTCACACGCAGGCATCCCAACAGGTTTTAAAAACTGTACACCACAATCCAGATAAATCGTAGTCTCTGTGTGTGTGTGTGTGTGTGTGTGTGTGTGTGTGTGTGTGTGTATGAAATAGCGGTGTAGCAAAACACAAAATTGAAGACAAGTCCATTGATAGATAGAGAGATGGAGAAGTAGATCCATAAATAAATGGATGCACAGACAGGCAACTTAAGTTTCCTTACTTTTGGACTATTTTGTCGTCGTTGCGTTTTAGCACATCTAGCACTTTATAACGATCGTTCTTGGCAGCAAGATGAAATGCTGTGTTACCGTACATATCTACATCCTCGATCGCCTCTTTGTCCTTCAGGAGAAGTGCACGCGCAACGCTGAAAAATCCAAGAATATTCATGCAAGAACGGAACAGTATTCCGGAATCACACCAACAGCTGGCTAGTTAAGATTACCCGTAAAAGTAAAACAAGGACCAAAATGTCTACGGTCATACATGGTGAAGTTTCAACAACTGAAAGCTGGATTCCTCGATAAAATCAAAATACAACGGAACGTAACATCTTAGCAAGAAAGTACAAAATAAATTTCATCTTTTACACGAGGTGATTGTTTCAACCGTTGAATTCATCGTTTCTTCGGCACTGCTTGGGGGGTGTTTATTCTTTTATTTAGGGTTTTTCAAATTTTGAAAAACTTTTAATAGGATCTGTTTTTGGTATTGTTATTCATTGTGAACTACATACGCGTTCGCCAAAACTCGTTAAATCACACGTTTTCAGTCAACGAAATAATGCGACCTTGTCGAGCGAACCCCATTCTTAAAACACACACACACACACAACTGCTCACGCGCGAGCGCACAAACAACAAAAAAACCTGTATGCCCACAAAAACTAATGCCGGATAGAAACTCCTTGTTTTATAGTAACCGTAGTGGTCTTTTAAACCAGCACATTTTCGAAAACACGAAACAGAAAAGCAATCTAATGTAATGACCTAACTGTCGTAAAATAATTGCACCATTTTTTTTATTTTTTTTAATTTTATTTTATTTATTTATTTATTTATTTATTTATTTATTTTTTTTTTTTTTGGGGGGGGGGGGGGAGGGGTGGCGGAATTACGTTTAGATCGACCTGCGAAACGACCCACTGATGATGAAACCTTAGAAAAGGCGTATTCGGACATTAGTTCTTGTCGCTAAGGCGTTCGCTGAGGATCCTGAGGCACGTACGGTTTCGTCCACACGCATACTCGTTTAAGGTGCGCATGCATGTGTTAGTTTTAAAATATAAATGCACAAATAAATATTAAGTGTGCTCGTCAAAGATCTTATACCATCTGGGAAGGGGAGTCAAAATTAGTATAGTGCTTTTGCACAGATCTTTTCTGTCATTATCAACAAATGACAGATTGTTCTTATATGTTGTCAAAAATCGCACAGCAGTACGTATTTCACTACTTAAATATGAAAACGGGCAGAGTGAAACATGCAAATCAGCACTGAAATTTACTCGGCATTTCCTTCGGCGGAGGCATAATGCAGAGATGTCCATCCTTTTCCAGTGTCTTGAGAAAGCTCTTTTTCAATGTTTGAAGACTGTTCCTTCTTCTGAGGTAGGTTCTCCTTCCCAGACACCGGCGACTGTTGCTCTTCTGTCCCAGCTTTCTCTCGCACGTTGGCGCCATACCCCAAGAGGCACTGAAAGCAATTTCAGGTTGTTCGTCCCTTTGACAATTTGACCTATGTGTAGATTTTGACAAGAGCAGGTTTGAATGTGGCATCAGTATCTGGCAACACAATGTGTTGTTCACAAGTAAAAGCCGTGTTCTGAGTAAAAATACCCCCCCCCCCTCCCTCCCCCCCACACACACAATAAATAAATAAATAAAAATAGGGAGTCAAATCCTTGCAAATGCAAACAGTTTTAGTTTAGTTGTCAAACTGTTTCCATTGCTCCTTGAAGTTACGCACACCACGTTTGATTGTGTTTTGTAAGTAGTGAGGCTTTTCTATTTTGAACAGCTGTAATTAGACACTCTGTCAGTAAGCATGGCTTAAAATCTGGGTACGTTGCATTTGTTTGTTTTTTTGTGGGTTTTTTTTTTGTTTTTTTTGTAAGAAAATTAGTCACAATTGTTTCCTCTGAGTAGATTTTTATGAACTGTTTTCCTTAAGTACACAACTCAGTTCTACACCACAAGGGGAGGGGGGGGGGAGTGAGTTTTTAGGGCTTAAGCCTCAAATACTAGTTCGCGGCTGAGTGTGCCTGCACTACACGAAAAAAAAAAATGTAGCGTTGGACAAAGGATGCAAACTGGTCTACGGGGCAATATAAACCTAGGACATGCAAAAGACGCTGCACTTTCATCCTAATTTATCGAACTCCCGGTTACAAAAAAAACCGTAGAAAACAAATAACAATTACAACTTGGTAAAACAAAGAGCGCATATACAGCAGATATTGCAACTTATCATGTCCTAGGCGCAATAAACCAGTTCGCAGCATATGGCCAACTTTACTTATTCCTTACCACTGGTTGTGCAGACGTGAGAGGTGTTAAAAGAAGAAATATAGACATCTCTCTCTCTCTCTCTCTCTCTCTATATATATATATATATATATATATGTAAACACTTTTTTGGCTCCAGAAAAAGGGCACACAAGATGTTGATCTTCTTGATAATGTTTATTTGCAGACTCAGAGCATTCGGAACTCAGAGAGTCAAAACTCATTCAAAGTCAGAGCGATTCAGAAACTCGTTCAGAGTCTCATTCAAAGTCTCATTCAGAAACTCATTCAAAGTCTCAATCAGACTCATTCAAAGTCATACAGATGGGCACTGAAACAAAACAAAACAGTAACTATAATAACACAATAAACAACCACAAAAATTACTTAACTATCTTGCAAGTGAAATCCTTCCTAGTCACAGAGTGAACCATTAAATTCACAAGTTATCACCCCAGATAACAAGAATCATAATCTCAACCAATACAGAATAAAGTCATGTTTGCTTTTGATCAGATTCACTAGTAGTAGCAAATAAAGCAAACTACACAATATTCCAACAAGCAACCAATCACTTGTTAAATAACAGCACAAATGTATACCAACATCTAGCTATTTCCCCTTTCATACAGATCATCCATCTATTCCCAACTAGAATAATGAAAGATCCCCTCAGTATGAAAGTACCCATATATCAGTGACAGATTTTCACAATACAAACAAACAATAAAACCACTGTTTTATCCCATCAACCTATGCCCTCACTCTATATTAAAACAAAACATTCAAAAGACCCCAACACTATCAGTACGAACCAAACACAACTAAAACCAAAGATCTTTGTTTGGCTACGTTACACAGATGCAAATCCGGAGGAAAATGCTATATATTCCTCTTACACATAACGCTGCAGATGACACCCTAGAAATGCTTTAAAATTCACCAAAAAATTCACAAAAATCAGGCAGCCATAGACTCATGCGTAGACTAGAGGTAGTTTTTTGGCAATGTTGGTAACGACCACATACCCCCTCATTCCACGGTCGTCTGCTGGCTCCTGTGCCAGCCGCGCATGAATACAAATAGTCCACAAGCCAGCCTCATTTTTCCCTAATTTTACTATTACCTGGCATGAAACTTGTTTACAAAGCCAACAAAAAGCACCAGATTGCCATATTTTACTATGCACACACATTTTAAAAGGGGCAAAGATTTTATACTATATTTAGCCGAGTTGTTACTACATGCCCCGGAAGCTAATACTGTCGCGTAGCCTGTAAACACCCCTTAAACTCATTTTTCTAGAAAGATAATTTGCCACTGCAAACCTCATCCATTTTCAAGATACACTGCCAAAGATTAGCTCTCAAAACTTCTTGGTTCTCTTACAGCAGCACTTTTACTGATCCAACCCATATATGAAAAGTCAAGCAGCAGAGGCACACTTTTTTCATGACTGCACAACTATTGAGACCACTAAAACACAAGTTCTTTTCAAATTATCAACTCAATTTTTTCACAACAAGTAGCTACACATGTCCTGTGTGTAATGAACTTAACAAGATAACTTTTGGGCAGTTGATTATTTTTTGGTGCTTTTTTTCCTATACCACCCCTCAAAACTAGTCAGATTTCACAGATGCGGGCTAACTGCTTCAGTTCCTGAACATAATCAAAATCATCTGGGATCTTCAAAATCAGCCAGTACAGTCTCTCAGGCCATGTTTACAGCATGCAATAGGTATTTTGAACCTACCCCCTTTGGAATCACCAAAACAGTTGCCACACTCACACCAAGTATGCAGCCAGTCTACTGGCAGGTTTTTCCAAGTTGCCTAAGGAGAACAGCCTGTGTGCCAGCTGATTTCTCATGCAGACCATGAAACCTGCTGAAACCACTTTTAGGATAAGCTTGCTGCTGCATCAACAGTAAAATGTGTGAGTATCTGTCCTTGGAACTGCACATGCTGCCCAAATATATAATAAAATGCATGAAATTTCACAAAAATGCACTGGAAAAGGGGATGGGGGGGGGGGGGGGAGGGGGGGGTTGGAAGGTGTAAAGGTGAGGGTTAGGGTTGCAGGTTAGGGTTACTAGGGTCAGGTTAGGGTTAAATGGTTAGTGCTGGGGTCACATGGGTTAGGAGTGAGAGAGGAGGTGGGGGAAAAAGAGGGTAGGATGGGGTAGTGCCAAACTGAACTGACCAGAGCTCAGGCTTCATGGTGTTTGTGTGGACTGGTTGGGGTGTGGGGGTAACACGGGGGGTGGGGGGGGGGGGTAATGGGGGGTAACGGGGGTGGAGGGTGGGGTGGGTTGGGGGGTGTTAATGGAGTACTTCAACTATACTGCTTATCATGTGAAAATTAGGAATTAGATGCCCAAACCCGAAATGGACAGATTTGCATTTTTGCCTCAAAAATCATCCTAAAATGTCAAAATTGGCGATTTTTAGGCAATTTCAAGGCAAAATTGAGAGTTTTTAGATTGGCCAAGATCTGTATACAGGCTACGTTACACAGATGCAAATCTGGAGGAAAATGCTACTATATATTCCTCTTACACATAACGCTGCAGATGACACCCTAGAAATGCTTTAAAATTCACCAAAAAATTCACAAAAATCAGGCAGCCATAGACTCATGCGTAGAGGAAATTTAAACAAATTCCAATATTCCGTTTTTTGGCAATGTTGGCAGCGACCACATACCCCCTCATTCCACGGTCGTCTGCTGGCTCCTGTGCCAGCCGCGCATGAATACAAATAGTCCACAAGCCAGCCTCATTTTTCCCTAATTTTACTATTACCTGGCATGAAACTTGTTTACAAAGCCAACAAAAAGCACCAGATTGCCATATTTTACTATGCACACACATTTTAAAAGGGGCAAAGATTTTATACTATATTTAGCCGAGTTTTTATTTTCTCTATACTGTCAATGGTTTTGGCTACTCTGAATGCCAGTCCGCTGTGCGGCTTGTCGTAAAATGCAATCGCACGGTCCGAACATTTGCTTTCGACAGAAAGACAGCTACAATCTTTCAGTTCGTTATTGTTATCCAAAGTAAAATCGTCTTGCAGCGTGTAAACATAATTTATTTTGATTGCTGCAGCTAGCCAGATTTGTGTTAGGGTGTTCACGGTGGCGCAGAGGGTAGTACAAAGGGGTGGTAAACCTTAAAGTGTCCCTGAACACCCATTTCACTCACCCAAACTGTATAAGTTTTCTATAATACATTGTTAGAAGAGCCTAAATGCATACGCGCTGCAGTATTTGGCGGCGCAGAAAACGTTTTATCGGGTTTCAAACACCAGTACATCCGTCGGTACCGCGTGGGCGCAGGCCTCGAAAAACCAGCATCGCTTACGCGCCCCTCGCGTGACGTCACCAGGGCATCGGTCGCGCAGCGTTGCGAGAACAAAGGGCAATCGCGATGCGTGCAGCCAAGCGTGCCGCATGCTAGTAGCTAAACACTTGAAAGAGCTCCCTGATAACAGACCAAAAGTAGCATCGTTTCATTTCAATGGGAAAGATTTGCGCCGTGTTCGGTTATGCCGCAAATTCTGCAGGGAAAAGTGGTGTTAGCACTTTCGCTTTCCCGCGGCAGAGACACTGACCAGAGTGAAGACGAGCGTGGATCAATTTTGTCAAAACTACCCGAAAGAATGTTGGCTGAACCAAATCATAAAGAAGCATCAGGGCTACAACCGCCTCTTTCCAAGATATTTGCATGGGCAGTTGGAGGAGGATGACAGAACTGAATCAAATCATAAACAAACATCAGGGCTACAACCACCTCTTTCCAAGATATTTGCATGGGCAGCTGGAGGAGGATGGCAAAACTAAGGACTGGTTCACAGCAGGCTAGTATTTCCAGTCATGAAAATTGAAATAGAACTTCGAGAAGGAGAGATCCCTAAATGGAAATTTCTAAAGTTTGAGTCATACTACAAGTCACATGAGCTTCACATAATAAATATGCAAATGTAAAGCTTTCAGTTCTAGATATTCTGCTGTTAGTACTATTGTTGATAATTAGACTTACACAGTGTACAGCATGTACGGTTATTTAAAGACAAAAAACAAACAAAAAACCTTGCTGAGTCATGCAAAGAAGACATTCATTTTTTTTTTCTACCCGCACTTTTGCAGACTCGGCTGAATTCCTGGCTATGAGCAGCATCCTTGACAACCGCTTTCTCAGAAAAAGCACACCGACGTTGTCCCCACTGCACCAAACATCAGCCCTGGAATCCTTCCACCTCTTAATACTCAGGTTTTGCCCTAAACACACAGCATTTTCCTATTTGCTCACACCCACTGTAAAGCCATATTACACATACTCATGATAGAGTGAAAAAATCAAATGCCACTTTGGAAAATGTGGGTGTGGTCTTTCAACTTTTTGTCCTTCTGAGACAAGAGACACTTTCAAGAGTATGTTTAAATGTGATGTGGTTTCCCAGCCCCCCCCCCCCCCCCAAAAAAAAAAACAAAAAACAAACAAACAAACAAACAAAAAAAACAACAACAACAACAACAAAAAAAAAAGAGAGAGGAACTGCATTGTATATTTTGTTTGAATTGTCCTTTCAGTTTACTGTTCCAGACTGGTGAAGGAACTCTTTACCCAATATTCTGCTGGCCCGGCACTGATATATATGAATCAATGCCAGACCGTTTCAAGAAGCCAGATCCACTGTCGGCTTCCCACTGTCACCCAACATCTACAGAAGCCATGGCTACCTCTCCCAATAAGTTAGAGACTGAACTGTCACCAGTCATCCTGCTTGCTGTGATTGCCAGGAGTGCATACCTGCATTCTGAATAAATATGTCCCAGTAGATTTGGTGGTTCTCATGGAATTGTGTGTTTTTCATACATGTATAATATTTAACAAATGTAACACTGAAATTCAAAATTTACATAATTCAAAGTTCTTCTCATCTAGTTGGGAAGTGTGGTCAGGATCCTCTCACTCACTCTCATATTATCAATGATGAAGGAATGCATTCATGAGTATGTGTGTGTCATAAATACTGGGTTTGGAATTTGCGACAAATCTAGTTTCCCAGGTAAATTTTCAGTTTTTTGTTGTTGGGTTTGTTTTTTTTTACTGCGAAGAAAGATAGCAGTGAGGTAAACAGGCACAATCCACAAATACATGTACATACATATGTAGGTCTGCAGCAGTGTACACCACCATTCATGCCCAGTGTGCAAAGCATGCAAATATCTCACTTGAATAAGAAATGTCCCAAACACTAAAGATTTTCAAATCACATTTATTTTGTGTACATTCATCACAAGGTGGGGTACTAAAAACCCTGAAAGTTTTCGCTTTGGAAGGCCTCCCTGATGGCCTTCAGGGCACAGGATGGGACTGGCACCCGAATTGTCCAGCCCAATACTCCATGGCAGCATGTATCGATACTTCCTGAAACGAAATAAGAACCTGATACAATTCACACTCAACCACCTGTGGTTCACTTCCAGGATTGAATGAACCATGTGGCATGACAATAACAGTTCATTAATTTCATGATCCCAAGATTTTAAAGAAATGGGCCTTTAAACTAATAATATGGAACGATTTGACACTTGAGCTCCTGAGCCATTCACTCTAATGATGTTGTTGTGGATGGGTCAATTCATGAATTTGAGAATTATTCTGAAGGGTCATTGTCATTAACTCACTCTTTTTGTGACTTATCCATGGTGCCTTGTTCCTGCTTGTATTGGTAGTAAGCTGTCTCCATGACATCAGGCTGCAGGCAAACATGGAAAAAATCCAAGGAGCTCAGTAATGCAGGCCTCAGTCCCAGTCCCTTGTGACCTGTAATAATAAGGTTTTGTAAACATGTATGTATGTCACAAACTTTTCAGGAATTACATACTACATGGCAGTAAAATATACACCAGGGTGGGGCTAAATGCTTAGCGTGAATAGATTTGCTAAGTGGTTTGATAAGCACAATGTACAGGTTTCCTGACAGGTCCCTCAAAAATGATGAAATATTTACTCATAAGTAACACTGTGGCACTGCCTAGTATTGGGAAGTGGAGGACATGCACATGCTAATCCTCAAATAAAATAACAAATGTCCCTCCACAACTACCTAAATGCAGTGAATGAAACCAACCTTTACCTAGACCATTCCTTTGGATAGGTCAACCTTGCAGGGAAGCCAGACAGGTCCACAAAACATATTTTATCCAATTCTTAGCACAGTAGTGCCGTACAAAGTAATCTGTATGTTTTATCACTATTACCTCTGAAACTAAAGGCCGTTCTTAACCGGGCAGACTTTTGGTTCGCGAACTAGGTTCGGAGAGTACGGCGAACTAGGTTCGCGCAAGTTGTTTCTTAACCGACCAAATACTTGTGCGCAAACCCTGGTTCGAAAGGATCGGCGAACTAGGTTCGAGGACTGCATAGCGTGTTGTGGGAACCCTCGCGATCCTTTTGCGATCCTGCGCTCTGATTGGCTGCTCGGGGAGAGCTGTTGTGCGCATGTCCAAAGTTGAGGAAAATGGCGGACGGCATGGCGGCTATCGACTCACTTCACATTTCGCTCTTTTCCTCTTTTCTCCTCTTCCTCGGCTTCCAAGAGTTCACTCAAAACGATAACTACCGCAAATGCCTGGTCGTCTCGATCTACGAAGGCGGCCATTTTGGTTGTTTACGATTGTCTCAACTTCCGAGTCCGCGCTTGTTCGGGCGATGACGTATGCATATCATTAACGGTCGGTTAAGAAAGAGAACTAGTTCGGCCGAACCTCTGGAACTAGGTATGTGTGCGCGCTTGCCCTGTTCGTATACAATACACAGTTCGCCGAACAAGTTCGTCAGACTGGTGGTTCGCCCGGTTAAGAACGGCCTTAACACGAGAAACTCTGCACCCCCCCCCCCCCCTTCCCGCGCCCATGTCAATATCATATCGAATCTGCCAAATTCTAGCGTACGAAACAATTACATTCAATGATTCATCACCTCAACATGACATGTTAGAGTGTACTGATTGTAAGCTCTGAGCACATTAAATCTATATCAATGCAGTGGCACTGTAACATAAAACAACTGCCATGTTGTACCTCTCTTTCTCTGCCTCGTCCCAAATGCGAGGCAATTCGCAAAACTTTTCTCCCTCTATGGTCCATACCCTGCAGTGTAGACAGGCACACCTGTGAACAGAAAGGAATGCAAATCAGGTGGTCTTTCCTTTATTACTAAAGTCTTATGCGCTCGTCGCGAGTGATAGCAAAATAGCTCTTGAGATGAGCAGATCGCAGTGGTTGAACATAGTCTAACAGTTTCCACAACTGCCATTTTAGTGAAGACTGATGATACATTCTGAACGAAAGTCGGTCAAAACAACACATGTTCGGAAGAGGGGCGAAGGGGGGTGAACAGGCTAGGTAAAACGAAACACTGATCGATCCAAAGTACTCACCAGTCGGCCGTTTCGGACAAGGAACCTCCTACAATCGGTTCGTTGCTTTATCCTCAACTGCTTCGAGCGCACGATGTCTTGTGGCTCGAATTGATACGGCAGAGCGATTCTGCTACTTGCGTCCGCGTCGGCCATTGCTGTGTAACCCTGCTGACGTCATCATCAGCTTCAGCTGTTTCCGCCGCGTGCTCAGCCTTTTGCGCGAACCGGGCGCGTGTCGTCTGCTACAGCGGTGCATTTAGGCGGATTAACGGCTTCATGTGCGGGTTTCGAACATGCAAAAGAACGGCATTGGACTAAGAAATAGCCAACCTTTCCGCTGTAAAATTTGTGACCCTCCACCACGAAATGAGTCTTCTTGTGCAATTTGTTCATGTTACAAGACGACTCATTTCGTGGTGGAGGGTCACATTTTCAAAATGGGGGTTCAGGGACACTTTAAACAGGCACGTCAAGGGGAAACACGGCATCTATTGTAGTACAGATTCGTTCATCCCCGTACCGGGGGCCGTAACGTTGACACTAGGCCCCCCGCAACCACGGCCAAGTCGGGCTAACCGAGACCGAGCCGAGATAAGTAATAGCTAAGAAGGAAAAATATTAAAATACTCGGTGACAAGGAAAGTGGACAGTTGCGAACAACTTTAAGGCCCCCGTGTTATTTCACAGTGTGCACAGAAGCGAGGAATTCTGTCAAATTCACCGGCACAGTGAATTTTTAGCATGGCTCGGAGATTATTGTGCGTGGGAGTGATTTCCCTTGAAAACAAAAGCAGACGTTTTTTCCCGGGGGAATTTCGGTCACACCTGTCAACAACATCGTCTCCTCCAAAACCAGGGTACGGTATTATTTTGTTATGCTAACAACATTATACAGCTTAGCGAGGTGTTTCCAAATAACTAAGTGCTCTTGAACATTATGCAGCGCGAAATTAACGTCTGCTGTAAAGGACGTTAAACACCCAAACACCCACGTACTTTCTCTTTCGTGTAGTTTACAAATAAAGCTGATGGCCACTAATGAGATTTGACTCGGAAAACTGATAATCGGCAGGCCTAGAGCATCAGAATCGGTTCCGAAAGCTGTCCTGCAAAGGTATACATACTAAAGAGAGAGAAAACAATTATATTATCATAACCAACTTGCTGCAATGATCCTATATTTATACGAGGATCTTTGCTTGCTGCGAAGCTGATGAAAAGATGGCATTCTTTTAAGAGTATAAATGATCCTGTGAACAGGCGATAATTAAGAAAGTCACTGTCAGCAGCTACGAAGGCACATTTAGAGATAGGTAGAAAATGCTATGTAGTAAGCAATGTCTGAAGTTTAGAATCAATTAGCAAAGACGCACCAATTGACATAAAGGAATGACGTTACCGACGCCGGAGAGATTAAACTTGATGCACCTACAAAGAAACTAAAACCAGGGTACGGTATTATTTTGTAATGCTCACATTATACAGCTTAGCAAGGCGTTTCCAAATAATCAAGTGCTCTTGAACATTATGCAGCGCGAAATTAAAGTCGGCTGCCGTAAAGAACGTTATAACACCCGAACACCCACCCCTCTGCTGTACGCTTGTACTTTATCTTTCACGTGGTTTACAAACAGCTGACAACGCTTTCTGAGAACGCTACAGGTATGACATATTGTCTTTGGCTTCGGGCATTAATAACAGAAAAGATGAACGTTGAGGCAGTTTCTTTGTAGCTGCATCAAGTTTTATCTCTCCCGCGCCGGCAATGTCTTTCCTATAGTGTCAGTTGGTTATGACCATTAAAATCAATAAATAAAATAAATATATAAATAAATTTCTCTCTCTCTCTCTCTCTTCTACTACTTGTATCTTTGCAGGACAGCTTTCAGAACCAGCTCTGATGCTTTACCGTTTATCAGTTTTCCGTTCTCAATAATGATCATCAGCTTTATTTGTAAACTACACGAAAGAGAAAGTACGTGGGTGTTTGGTTGTTTAACGTCCTTTACAGCAGAGGTTAATTTCGCGCTGCATAATGTTCAAGAGTACCTAATTATTTGGAAACGCCTCGCTAAGCTGTGTAATGTTGTTAGCATAACAAAATAATACCGTACCCTGGTTTTGGCGGAGACGATGTTGTTGACAGGTGTGACCGAAATTCTCCCCGGGAAAAAACGTCTGCTTTTGTTTTCAAGGGAAATCACTCCCACGCACAATAATCTCCGAGCCATGCTAAAAATTCACTGTGCCGGTGAATTTGACAGAATTCCTCGCTTCTGTGCACACTGTGAAATAACATGGGGGCCTTAAAGTTGTTCGCAACTGTCCACTTTCCTTGTCACCGAGTATTTTAATATTTTTCCTTCTTAGCTATTACTTATCTCGGCTCGGTCTCGGTTAGCCCGACTTGGCCGTGGTTGCGGGGGCCTAGTGTTAACGTTACGGCCCCCGGTACGAGGATGAGATTCGTTATATGGACTGTTTGCACATTGAATAATCCTTTTGCGTTGTTGTTATCATTTCTAGGTTATACACAGGAAAACTTCCATGTTGGAACTAGTTGCGTTTGTGACTGCGCATGTGTGCTCGAACTAGCCTATCTTAGATACTAGTACAGTAGTAGCTTTCCGAATACAACACACTGACGCTTGATGGCCGTGCCATCTAGGAAAACTGGGTCGGCGTCCGCCATGTTGGAACTGTTGCCTGCACAAACTCAGTGAGCCACAGGTTGGAGGATGGCTTCGAATCAGGTGAGTGCAAGCCTGTCTGTACATGTATTTGTGCATGTGGCGTAAGGACACAAGGTGAGCGTGAGGTCATTTTTGTTTTTTATTTGAAGAACCCTGTTTGGCTAGTGTGCTGGTTTGTAGTGACATTTGTTGTCAAGAAAAAGAGTGATTTTCGTATGTTGTAGGGCAAAGTACACGCCAGGGGGGCCCGACAAGAGGCAAGCTGCCAGTGAAACTGGGACTTTTTGCACAGAAGGAAGGCAAAGGTGACACGAGCGGATTTGGATGAAGCGGCTTTCTGGCGTGGACTAACATTTTTTCCAATGATGCCTGAGCATTCAATAAAAAAAAAAACCCTCCTGTCAGGTGCGTGCCCTTGAATGGTCTGTGCATGGTAATTTTTTTGGCTCACTTGTGTAACAAAGTGAGTCTCTGTTCTAACCCTCCGTCGTCTGTGTGTGTGTGTGTGTGTGTGTGTGTGTGTGTGTGTGTGTGTGTGTGTGTGTGTGTCTCTCTCTCTCTCTCTCTCTGTCCGCAGTAAACCTTAACATTGGCATTTTCTCAGAATCTACAAACAGCGGAGGCACCAAACTTGGCATGCTGATAGACACTACGACAACCATACGACCTTTTAAATTATATCATTTTGAACGACCTTGACCTTGAGTCAAGGTCACGAAAGCTGTCTGTTTGGAAAGGTACATTGGCATTTTCTCAGAATCTACAAAAACCAGAGGCCTTAAACTTTGCATGATGATAGACATTGATATGAACTTTACAAACATACCTGTATTCAATGACCTTGGGTCAAGGTCAAGGCCATACAAGCTGTTTTTGTGAAACCTTAACATCGACATTTTCTCAGAAACAACAACTAGCAGAGGCACCAAAGCTGGCATGACAATGATAAGACCTATGTAGACAAGGTCAAGGTCGCTAAAGCTGTCTGTTGGGAAAATTTACATTTGCAGTTTCCCAGCATCTAGAAATACCAGGGGCATCAAACATGATGATAGAAATTGACAAGAACTTATCAAACAACCGGCCCCCGTAGTGTAGTGGTTAGCACTTCGGACTATGGACCGGGAGACCCGGGTTCGAATCCCAGCCGAGGCAAGCGGGATTTTTCCTACCTAGGTCGGATCCTACCCAGAGCGGGTGTGCTATGGGCCCGATGGGGAGGCTGTTGCCACACAGCCGAGCTTCACCCACTTCACGGGTGCGACTTTGGGGGTGCTTCCCTTAGTATGACACGTCTTATGATGTGGATGATTACACGGCCGGCACCGCAGGTGCCGTAGTTCCCGGGCCTGGTTAATGCCGGGATATTTATGACAGGAAGCGTGGAATGCGGCCCTGTCCCGCAGTCCCAAACCACATGGACCTCCATAGCATCATCTTACTATCATCCTCATCTCCATCATCATGCATAATAAAAATTGTCCCAGCTTCCGAGTCCTCCGTGGATTCCACCCATGACCTGGGAGGAACACTACTGGAGCTGGCAAAGAGCTGGGGCAGCAAAAAAAAAAAAAAAAAACTTATCAAACAAACCTGTGGTCAATGACCTTACGTCAAGGTCAAGGCCATAAAAGCTGTTGTTGGGAAACAGTATCATTGTAATTTTGTCAGAAGCAGCAGATAGCACAGGCAAGAAACCTGGCACGATATTGGACAGCAGTGAGACCTATCCAGACATACCTCTTTAAATGAACTTGACTCAAGGTCAAGGTCATTAAGGTTGTCTGTTGTGAATTTTAACATTACCATCACAGAAACTGCCAATACTAGAGGCGTCAAACACGGCCAAGGCCACCAAACTGTTTTGGGGAAATTTGTAATATTGTTATTTTCTCATGAACCAACAATACCAGACAAACCTTGAGGCCCTTTTCCATGACCGACGTACGTCGCCCGACAGTCGGCCAACTTCGCGTCCCAGCTGAAAATCGTCCATGGAAAAGGAGTTGGCAGACATCGGCCGACGCGTCGGTGAGAGTAGAGCGGCGCTCTACTCTGGGCGAGTCGGTGACCTTGTCGGCTGAAATACAAGCGATCTGATTGGCCGCTAGCATAGGAATGCGGCCTTGATCCAGAAACCGGAAACTCCCTGGACTGCCGGAAACACCCGAGCGGCTACGGAAAGAGCCGAGATTACGTGTACCTGCCGCGCGTCTGCTGTCCGAATCGGCCATGGAAAGGGAGTCGGCGAGCGCGCGTTTCCATGCCAGATTTTAGTTGCCCGACAATCGGCCGATGTCTGTTCGTACGTCGGTCATAGAAAAGGGCCTTTACTTGACATGATGATAGATGGTGATAACAGCTTTACATACTCTTTTGAATTACCTTGACCCATCTCACAAGTGAGCCAAGACGGCTTCTGTCCCTCTTGTTGTTTCTAGATTGTTTCTAGAAGTACTTTCCGGGGTGACTATGATGCTTGAGGCTAGTAGGGAATATATAGGCATTTTGAGACTTGGTGCATTTGTATTTTTTTACCTGTGTCTTGGCTGTGTTATGCTTGACACCACAAAGGGGTCAAACGATCTGTGCGTTTAAATTTTCCACGTTCATAGGCAAGCCTCTGTGTTACAAACGCACGTCACTGCTGATCTCCTGCAAAGTCGATTTTGCAAGTGTAACGTAAGAAAACGTGCGTCATCGATGCTGACGTGTATGGTGCAGCGAACGCACTTCTCCGCCTCAGTGAGTGCCGTCTCTCCCTGTGTGTGTGTGTGTGTGTGTGTGTGTGTGTGTGTGTGTGTGTGTGTGTGTGTGTGTGTGTGTGTTATTGGGTCCGGGCGTGTATCTCCAAAAATACTCAGCCGATTGGCTTCATAGTTTGGCTCTCCAAATATATCAAGATCTTTAGATAGAGCGACCGACCTAGTTGTAATTACATGTACTTTGGTGATTTGGGAGTTATCGCCCTTTTGAAAAAGTTTGTTGTCTGGCGTTTACAGACGTAATATTTATTTAAATCACCCCGTTTTTTGGTGGTAGATAGCTTGAATACTTATTCTGAACAGAGTCACATTTTGGAGGTATTCGCTCTTATAGTTTTGATGAAAACCG
>JACVVK020000370.1:385000-402500 GCA_018292915.2 Batillaria attramentaria
CAAGAAAAAGAAAAACAACAAACAACAACTAAACGAAAAAAACACACAAACTAACAAACAAAACAACAGCAACGCAACGACTGCGTTTGTCCTAGGCAATGAAAATGCGTTCAGCTGAGATCATGGATAGAGATAGTATATGTATGACGTAACACACTTGACATTTATTTGAAACAAGATGTCGAAAGACGTAGTGATCGTTCAGTGGTGCAGATATGATTTGCGAGAAGCAAGAATATGCCAGTTCAAGACCAACTTGACCAAAGTTGATGGCTGGAAGGTTATTTTTTGTTGTTTGTTTGTTTGTTTGTTTGTTTGTTTTTCATCTCCATGCCGCCTCCATGTCAGTGCCATCCCGTTTGACCGCAAGTAAAATTCTGAAGCATTAATCTTCAGCTGAAAATTTTCTACAGTACTTTATATCTTCAGCTGAAATTTTACTTCAGTGGTTTATGCTGTTATATGACCTTTCGAAGCGCTGGTCGTGCTTCAGCGACGCACTGTCTCGTCATGCACCCAGAAGCTTAATTCACTTGACCCAGTGATTTTCTGCATAAATGCAACGTTTGAATCTTTTTCGACGATCCGTTGAGGTTTGTGTTGGACAATATTCTCATAGGGTGGAGACCCATGCGTTATGATCGTTAGCCGACCAATAGATAATCCCAGTGCCTCAATTTTAAACGCCTTTAAACTATAAGCTTCCAAGCTTGGAAAGGGAGGGTTCTAGGGGGTCCGCCTTTCGTCAATTCTATCTTTAAACACCAGTTACCTGATTCTTCAGGTACTAATCAACACAGAAACGCCACTTTTGACGCGGTTGTGCATTTTTAAAAATTTAAATGAGCGCTCACTTTGTACCCATGATCTGAGTTGAACATGTAATAATAATAATAATAATGTCATATTCCTGTTGTTGACTGAATAATGTATCATGTAATGGTACCTTTTTCAACCAAAATTTCGGCTGTCAGTGTGTTCCGGCATTTAATCGCCAAGTGGAGTGCTGTGTTCCCTGTTTTGTCTTTCTCTCCAAGGATCTAAAAGCCATGATAGTATGGTGACTTTGATTAGCCCTTTTAGCAGAGGAGGAGACGTTAGTGTTATAAGTACATCATGAATTTAAAACTGATATGTGCGTAAGTAATCAGATATGTTTCTCACAACCTACAGTCTGCTTTGGGGTTCGATCAGTAGGCCTACATTGCAGAACCCTGTAACGCACTGATTTATCATTTTAAAAAAATCAACAAGAAAAACAGAGACACCAACAACAACCCAAATCTGCGAACAATATGGATGAAAAAGAATGAAATCGCAGTAAGATTGAACACTTTCTAACAGTTGTTAACCTTTCTAAGGCTATGGAGGCAATTAGGCCAAACGGGTTATACGTGTAGTGTAATAGCTGATCAGCGAAAGACGGAAGTGTTGTTACCATGGAAAGTTCAGCTTCATCCTTTGCCTCGACTTTGTCAATAAAGTCCTTGGCTACATCTGAATCGTCATGCTGGCAAGCATGGTGAAATGCTGTTTTCCCATCTGCGTCTTTGCAGCCTAGGTCAGCTCCTCCATCTATCAAAAGTCCAACTGCGACTGAGTTACTTCTCTGTACAGCCACATGGAGAGGAAAAAACTCCTTTTGGCAAGCGATCTGAAAAAAAGAGATTTATTTTAATAGGTTTTACAACTGATATACAATTATAATTTAGTAATCAAAACAAGCCAAGGACCACCTTCAATTCTACAAGGTGTTTTGAAGTGGCCATATTTCGTAAAGATAAATTAACAAAACTCCACAGCTGTGTGGAGTGACAAGAAGTTAGACGCCGCTGTGAAAGCAAACAATGAGGAAAGGACCCATCCAAGAAAGTTGTTTCTCCAAATTTCTGCTATTTTGTCTGTTTTGTTATTTGTGGTGGTGGTTTGGGTGTTTATTGTTTTTTCTTATTTTTCTTTCTCTTCAGTCTGTCAGATTTACCAAAGACCCAAGATCCGCTAGCAGACGTAGATCTACTGACAGTAAAAATGTGCTTGCCAAATGGAGAGGTGGGGGGGGGGGGAGACAGAGAGACAAAGACTGATTGACTGTCTGACATTTTTTTAAAGGTAAAACAGGTTGACAGGCACGCAGGCCCATTTTGCAAACCTGGCCTTGCTACATAAGACTTTATTATGGAGCTACGATTATATCTATACGAGATGATTTTTATGCATAACAGGTTTTCATCAATCAATCAATCATGAACATAAACATATAACTAGTCAAAAACAAGACAGTACAAACAAATATTTGAATCAAAAAGGATTGGGATAGGTGGCGTGTGTGTTGGGGGGGGGGGGGGGGAGGGGTATGAATACGGCATAGTGGAAAGCCGATGCCAGCGGGTTTAACCATCGCTGTTTAAGCAAGTAGAGAGATTTATGCTTGACAGCAAGAGAGCATGGTTTGCCTTATGGATTTAATTAACACTTGAACAGCAAATGTAGAAGTTTTTGTTTAAAAAGCAGAGTCGAAGTGATGGATTTCATCTGCAGGGGCAGGGAATTGCACATAGTAATCCGTGTAAGGTACTCCTGAAATGCCAATAGCACCAACTGTTTTCTACCGCCTGGCACAGTTCCACTATAGCACCTTCAGTGATGATTTAAGAAGTGTTGTAAAGGGCAGATCCTACCCTCAGCGTTGCAGCTTTTACCATGGGGCCTTCGACTCAGCATGGCTTTGACGCGTACTTTTTCCCAGCGTCCAGTACCTTATCTTGTAAGCAGACCCCTCAGCAGTAAAACTTCGGAGACGTCAACTCTGTCACTGTTGTAGAGTTTTCAGTGCCTCGGACACCCTTATCAAACCAGGGCGTGAGTTTGCGGAGACTTCATCGTACTTTTTGTCGTGCAGTGAGCGAGACAAATCGCTAAGTGCCTAGCGAGTGTTGTGTGCAGCTAGCAGGGAAAACTCTTTTGGATTTTACTTTTTTTTTCTTTTTGCTAAAGACTGCTCAATAGCTATTTACAGAGATCTGGAAAAGCAAAATACGACACGGATGCATTAACATCTTGTTTTGGGAATTATTTTGAAGCTATATGTAGCTATGTAAGTATCGTAATATATAATAAAAAATGATTGTCTTTGTGGCTGCAAATCGCTGGAAGTAAAATTTCTATGACAAATTAAACTACGACACCATAGTACGACGCTAACGTACCGTAGCCTCGAGGAGAGCTTGGCATGCCTCATCATGTTCACCCCAAGCAGCGTTATGAAACGGCATGTCCCCGTCGCAATCCAGCGCGCTGGCCTTAGCGCCTTTTTCGAGCAGGAACTTGATGACTTCTTCCTTTATGAGAGGGGGAGAAGTTGTTGTGAAATTTTCAGAAACCAAAGAAAACTACAGACACATTGTTGTTTTGGTCCTCTCCTCAATACCTACTGCATCAGCTTCAACGAATTGAATGCAATTATACTTGGTACAAAACTCTCTAATCACACTTCTTTGAATGAATTTGTCCAAACATTAGGGTCATGTGGTGCCGCTAAAAGGGTCTGGAAATCGTGTGGTTTTGAATTCTATCATAAAAATTATCTTTTTTTACTTATAACACCAAACTCGGGAAATTGAAGTGAATAACAAGGCCTTCAAGGTTTTTGTGACCTCTCCAAACGGTTAAGGTCACACGACAGTCAAGAAGGTTAATGCCATTCTATTTCCTATTACATTTTTGACAAGAAGCATGATACAGTGGGTATCACGAGCCGGGGTGGCCGAATGGTAGATCGTTGGACTTCTAATGCTCGGGTCGGGAGTTCGTATCTCGGCTGGGGCCAAATATTTGTGCTGGCTTTTTCATCGTTGCCCCGTCTTTGGTATCACCCGTACGTGGTGGAAAAAGACGTTAAACCCCCATCCCCACCCCCACCCCCAACAAGGTATCAAATCGTGCGCGTACCTGATCAGCTTCAATATCATACCAAGATGACTCTGCTGCAATGTGCAACGGCGTGAGCTTTTTTCCCGGGCTTTTGCTGTTCACATCTGTAACAAACACATACAATATCCTTGAGAAACGAACAGTAATTTAGGTTTCGTTAAAAAATCGATTTTTTTCTCAAGGTGCACCACACCAAATTTCTGCCAGTTTATAAATCAGCAGAGACTGCGTAGTTTGTTTTTCCCTTAGAGCAGTTTCCCCATTGAAGGCTTACACTGATATACTCGGGGTAAACAGTTATTGTGCATGAATCGTGCATGAAGAGTACAACGTAGAAAACAAATACACGTTTGCTTCATTCAAAGAACAACATTGCAACACAAACCGCTAACGAATATTTCATCATGAAACGGTTCACTTTTAAAATAGCATCCTAACAGAGGAGCCGTATCTGCCTTCGTCTGTACCCTTTTCTATCTGTCACTCCTCTGACTTTGTACTTGGTCGTAGGTCGGTTCATTCATCTTACTAATCATACAGTTTCAGATACGATAATTCAGAAAAGTTTGCATGTCGCATGCAAAGGTGGAGTATATCAGGTAAAATTAGGTGTGACCATTTGACTTGGTTGATTTTTTTAATGTCCATGTTTCCTCTTGTTCATCTAACTAGTCCGTCTTGAAGGCAGGGCGCCAGCAATGTAGCAATCCACAGTTTGGTGTGTAGATTTACCACGTCTATCGTACGGGCCGGGCAGACAATAATAGTTGGCATAACGTTTCTGAGTAATTAAGACACTCAAAATTTGATCAGCATGACATGGTTCACTAATCTTTATGCATGAAATGAACTGCGAATATTGCTCAATCATTTTACATTTATTTTAGGTGAAGAGTGCATACTACTCATCCATTTTCACTGTCATTGTATTTTTCACAAATTACCTGCCCCTCTTTCCACCAACTCTTTCACAACATCAAGACTGCACTTGGTGACGGCGTATTCCAGAAGGGTCAGCTTTTCCCTCTCATCATCTTGGACCGGCTCGTCGTCAGTCTGGACCGATACGTCATCATGGTCCAGTTCGTCATCATCTGGGACCGGTTCTTCATCATGTGAGACTGGTTCTTCGTCATCTGGAGCCGGTTCTTCGTCATGTGGGGCCAGTTCTTCATCATCTGGGACCGGTTCTGCATCATCTGAGGCTGGTTCTTCTTCACCTGGGGCAGGTTCTTTGTTATATGGGGTCGGTTCTTCATCATCTTGGGCCGGTTCTTTGTTATCTGGAACAGTTTTTTTTATAATCTGGGGCCGGTTCTTCGTTGTTTTGGGCAGGTTCGTCATCACCTCCAGCCGGTTCTTTGTCATCTGGGGCCGGTTTCTCATCACCTGTGGACGGTTCTTCATCGTCTTTATCCGGTTCCTTGTTCACTGGGGACGATTCTTCGTCATCTGTTGTCGTATGATCTGAGACCTGCTCCTCGCTGGCTAGGGCCTCTTCCTCATCCTCTGGGTCCGATTCTTCATCACTGTCCGGTTCATCTTCAGGACTGAGGTGCCGTTCCTGAAAGACCTGGCAAGCGAACGTGCACGCAGGCACACGTCAAAACAAAACGCTTCCTTGATATGATTCAATCAATTTCTAAGATGGTTGAAGATAATTGTGTGTGTGTGTGTGTGTGTGTGTGTGTGTGTGTGTGTGTGTGTGTGTGTGTGTGTGTGTGTGTGTGGAGGGGGGTGGGGGAGTCAGCAAACTAGTTCGTGTTCGCAACGATAGGCTAAGCCGTATGATTGTGGCTGACAGTAAATTTTCACGGTTGGAAATATTTCTTTCCGTGGCACTCCTTTTTGCTTCATCAAAGTTTTATCAAAGCTGACAATACTGAAATGTTTAAGCAGCATTTTTTTCCCGCTCAGAGTAAATCCAAGACGTGTCGGTTCACATGCGCCGTTTCAGGCCTAGGGTCATTATTATGACCTACGGTGGGATTTTAAGAGTTACGTTCCTTTTGTTATTGTCCCTGTGCCACAGTGGTAAGATGTCCTGGAGGTGTCAGTATGAAGGACACATGTCGAGCTGCACAAAGGTCGCCATATTAGGGACGCTACTTTGATCTGTCACCATTTAAATTTCCACTTAAGAATTCCACCCAACCCACATAGTCATAATCCGTGCCGCTTCAAATAGATTGAAATAACCAGCGAATCGAACTGAGAATAAAGCCGGCTGATGTCAAATGAATTGGACTGTCAGCAAAACCAACTCGATCGATGCACAACAGCATGGAGCTCTCGTGCAAAATAAAGGTGCTCTACAGGTGGCACATATGCAAACTTATGCTGGAATTTCTAGGTACGTTTCTTTAAACCTTGCTGTCAAATTCTTCCATTTTAATTCGATCGAATTTGGCCAGGATGTCTCTGGTGAATCTGTTAGAAAATGTAGATGTATTTCCACTTTTGTCTGATACCAAAATTTTAGAGCGACGCCAAACAAACCAAAGTTTCCCAGGCATGCATGTAGGGAAAACATGGCAGGGTTCAACAGCATCAAAATTTTCAACATTCAACAACAGCTTTGTTCGGGTTTATTCTTTCCCGAGATCACTTTGCACCACGCAGTCTCTCGTAGTAAGAAACCTTTTCAGCAGATGTTGTGCTATTCTGCTGTATTTTCAACAATTAGCGGGCTGTCATTATTTTTTGTTTTCATAAAGGTCTCACCTTTTTATCGTATGTACCGTGGTGCAGAAGGGCCATGGAGGTTTTGCTGTTCCCTTTCATAACAGCGTAACACAAGGGTAACTTCTTGTCTTTGTCTCTGGCATAGACATCCGCTCCTGCCTTTATCAGCACCTCGATCATTCTCGCAGGGGTCTCTTCACCAACCTGTCCGTGACCAACATCCTGTTATTTTACTGAGTCTTTTGACATGCTTGTCACCATCATTGAGCTAATGAGACGGGAGGGGGAAAGGGTTTACAGCCGAGCGAAGGCGTAGGGAGCGGTTCTGGAGAGAGAGAGAGAGAGGGGGGGGGGGGGGGGTATAACAATTAAAAGCCTTAGAATTTTGGAACTTTTAATGCCTTTTACGTCACCGGTTTATTTTCTTACATAATGTTGACGTCGGTAATCCCTGATTGTACATAGTATCTCAAGAGGACAGATAAATTTTCCGAAATAGCAAACTTCTATGGGCGCCATAATGCTTTTATCTTTCGGTTTTGTCTGTTCTAAACTTGTCTTTATTTGTCAATTGCCTAGGGTCAAAGTGTTTTGTTCAAAATCTGCTGTTTGTCTGAAAGCAAAAATCCAAATTTAAATGAACATGCATTACTGCAGACAGTATTTACTTGATTTGCCGAAAATAAAATTTACCAAACCATCTTTGACAGGGTTGTACACATTTGACATTTTCTTGTTGCAGTTTCTCTTAATTTGTAAGCAAAACTTTATGTTCAGGTTTCCTTGGAATCTACCACTTTTTTTAAACTGTAAGCTTTAATTTAAAGCCCTCGATCTGCAGGTCACGATGAAAGGCTCAGTGGTTTGCACTGATAGGCCGGTATTGCTTCACGCTTTTTGCGTCTAGCACGTTATTCTTGGATACCTTCTATGAGCGTTTCAATAAAACAAGCACTGGGCAAGACCACAATTTTGTATTACTCGGCCGTGGCAGCAGTATAAAGGCACAAGTTTTCTTGAAGAATGTTACGTCATACATACCTTTATCGTTTTTGCTTAAACATAGGTAGCGTTTATAGTAATTATTATTGTATAGTAATGTTTGCGCATGTCCAATATGGCTTTTCCGAGAACAACTGCCAAGTGAAGCATGTTTAGGCGGTATTATTATTATTATTATTATTATTATTCTAATAGATATATTTTAGTTAACCTTTTGTTTTATTTGTTATGGTTACTCCGTATAGTTAAGCACAAAACCATTGTTTGAGGGGAGTTTCTTTGTACTACCTTCTCCTTGTCGTCGTCGTCGTCGTCGTCGTCGTCGTCATCATCATCATCATCATCATCATCGTCGTCGTCATCATCATCATCATCGTCATCATCATAATCATATTCATCTGCTTGCGCTGCAGTGTGTAGGACTGTGGATTCCATTAACGGGGTTTTCCACTGAGCATCTGTACATATCGAACGGGTACATATACTGATGTAAATTATATTGACGTCATGATTATACTGGATCGTCAGTACATTTTCCTACAAGTCGCTATGCTTCGATAATCGTTTTATCACATGCCAGCTAGATATATGTTTTTTTTCCAGTCAACCATATCTGATCGTTAAAGAAAACCCTGCGAAAGCAATGCAAACACAAACATCATGCAAAATATATATCATGGGACGACCTCACACAATAAAACTGAAATTTCAAACGCCAAACAGTTTATGGAGTGTTTGCGACTAATCCAAAATGCCTGTGATGTTTGCTTACCTGCACCCTTTTCCAGCAACATCTTCACGACAGCAACGCTGCAACTTGAAACAGCAAGGTGCAAAAGTGTATATTGCTCCTCTTGGGATGAGTCAGAGCCGCTCTCATCGCTCTCGTCACTGAAAGGTTCGTCCAAGACCTTTGCAAAATAAAAAAAAAAAAATATTAGATCCTTGTTGCTCACAGAGGTATATGGAATGTAGATAAGAAATTTTTATCAGAACAAAGAGGACTGTAACTGTAAGCGGGAAAAAAGTTTCAGTAGAAATAGTTGAGAAACGCCCTTTACAACAAAAAGCACAAATTATTACCAAAAGTTTCTTCGATCTTTCTATCATGAGACAAACAAACACAAAACAGCGCTTCCTGTCCCATTCAGTTATTTTATCTTCTTTTTTTTTCACATGATACGTATCTCAATCTTCCTATTCCGTTTGGCAAAGGAACATGTATTTGCTGGTTAGATACAAAAGTTGCTCGGAAATTCGTGAATCATAATTATGCGCAGACCATCCATCTATGCACTGAAGATGTATGTCTATCATAAGCACTACCATTACCAGTAATATTGTGATATTGTAAATATTGCAAACTACACCTTTTGGTCCAGTTTTGAGTCGTTTAAAAGAACTTGACACGTATCTTTCTGGCGTCTAGCGACGGCATAATACAACGGAGGCTTCTCGTCATTGTCCCTGGCATTGCTGTTGGTTCCTTTTGATACGAGAAACTTGACGATTTCTGCAATCTTCAGATAATAATAAAAAAATAATCGAAAGTATTGCTAATTTCATAGAAACCTCAATATTTTGTTGAATGACGAGAGAAATCGTGACCAATTAGCTACATCTCTTGACTCTGAGATCAAGGGTTCCTGTATTTCTGAAAATAAAAAAGCGGATTCAAACCAACAGTCATACTCATATTCTTCTCGAAAGAAATTTGATGACAGGGTCCTGAGCAGGATTACAGGCTGTGAGCCAGACATTTGTACTTTTTTTTTTTTTTTTTTTGGTCGTTACCTCGTTTTCATGTCACCCTAGTGATTTTGTATATTATCCGAGACCCCCCCCCCCCCCCCGAGACCCCCCCTCCCCCCGTACTCCCGCCCGGTCTCTTTAAAGAAAAGGCGCTGGTATGCAGACAAGTATCTGTTTCAAAGAGACGACCCATGGAACTTTTCCTGTCTGACGCGTACGTTACATCGGGAGAGTGAAGATTCTTTTAAGATTAAATGAGTATTTAGAGACACTTTTACAGATGTTCCTTACAAAATGTCGCAGTTACGGACGATGGGCATGCATTGTGTAAATTAACACATACTCTGATCACAACAACCACAATCACAATTTATTGGTCAATGATAAAGTAGTAAGTGTAACATATACTTACAGATCCATCTGCATCACCATATTCGACTGCGATGTGCAGAAGGGTTTGCCCATTTGTATTCGTTGTGCCAACATCTGTGATTGAAATTTGACCTGTGAATACTTGTGATTGAAACTTTGTCAGTGAACAATTCTTTTGAAAGAAACACCCTCAAAATTCTCCAACTCTACCTCTTTGTTGTTGTTGATGTTTCATAGTTCTGTAAATAAATCGTCTCTTACAGCTATATACGATTATAATTTCTCGTAATTATAGAATACAGTTGTTTGCACGGCCTACAAATATGGTGGGGTGGGTGGGTGGGGGTTTGGGGGTTTAACGTCCATTCCCACCAAGTAAGCATGATATCAAAGACGGTACAAATATGGTGGGCTTAGAATAGCACATCTATACTCCCTTGAAGCCTCACTAAGAATAGTCGGTTGAAGTGACAGCAAGAATAGAGGGTAAACGTAGGGCACTGTGGATAACGTGTGTGTGTGTGTGTGTGTGTGTGTGTGTGTGTGTGTGTGTGTGTGTGTGTGTGTGTGTGTGTTCAACACTACTATCGTAGCAGGAAGGATAACTCGAACCTGCACCATTCTCCACGAGACACTTCACGGTTTCTAAGCTGTCTGCCTGGACGGCCAGCTCCAGTGGAGTCATCAGTTCTCCATTTATGCATCTGCGATGGTTGATATCTTTTCTCTGCTCCAGGTCAGCCAGCAGCTTCTGCATTTCCTCAGCCTCTCCGTCCCGGGCGTGCTAAATTAGTGTAACCAAAAATAAATGAATAAATAAATAAGCCTACAATGTACTAGTATAGGTTGGTTTTCGGGGATATAGACTACGTAAAATACGTACAATTCCGCTGATAAGGGAAATCTCTGCAATAGAATTTTTCTCTGCAGATTATAAGAGTACATGGTCTGTACTATCTGAAAGTAAAAAGTAGGACACGCAGATCACTGTCCTACTGCTCCAAAATTAGGTCAGATGACGTAACAGGTCACTGCACTGACCATGTGCAGAAAAAATGAAGATAACATAGGGAAGTAGCACCTCGTTCGAAAGGTCTTGGAAAACCATGATCAAATATACAGGCCACATATACGTCTGTCAGTTAATACATGTGAAATGTGCCGATTTGTATAGTTCACACAATACACACTAAGATTTGTTTACTACTGCTCTGTCACTTCCTCTCGAGAGACCATGGAGTTGGAACACGTTATGCCATTGCAGCCACCACAAGCAGCTGAGCATGTAAGTCCGTGCTTTCTGCAGCTGCAACGCCTGGAATCACTTGTCTTGCACTTGCAGCGCACTATCTGCAGAAGAGCCTCTGGAGCATGCGACAAATCAGACATGCAAGGTTCAATGTGGTCATTCTGAAGACGCCATCCCCAGTTTTCTGGGTCTAAACTCCAGTTTGTATCAGTCCACTGCTGAACCTGCAAATGTGCTGACTGCTCGCATGCTGTGAAACTTGGCTACAGCACTGGTGTACCAGTACAAAGGTAGCACCTACAGACACCTTTTTGCCGAACAGTTTTGTATCGAAGTCCATCAAGACTATCGTCTGAGTTCCCATTGTAGAGATACACAATTCCATTTTCTCCAGCAGATATCACATCTTCCACTGTAGGAGAACTCTTGGAGAACACCTTTGAGGCATCTTGAATGGCAATCTTGCATGTCAGCATTTTGAGTGACCCTCCTTTTCCAATGCCAAACATCCTTCAGGTGGTGTCACAACCTGTGATTGCGTGGGTAAACAACAGCATTTTACAAACATCAGGTCCCAGTGCCGGCTGTAACCAATGAGTTTCACAAACCCGTTCCTTCTTAGGCTTGGATTTTGCATAATATCGGAAAATGATGCAGTTCAGGTTAGACGTGACATGGTAGCAGAGAAGAATCAGCAGGTCAGTGTCTTCAGCGATGTCTGCTACGGGCTGACAAGTGGCGCATCGGATGGCAGTTTGTGTGATCAGGGTATCAGCATCACCATCACAATGGAATGTCTGATATCAACTGCTGCAGATAATTCAAAATTTTTTACCTCAGCCTATGAAGCACCAAAACCAAGTTGAAATATGGTATCAACTTAATACTCAAGGGCACAGTGACGGTGCAGCTGAACAACAAGCCCGACTTGCATAGGAACAAGAAGTACCCTTGGCCGCGCAGCTTGCATGATAGCTTGGCCTATTGCAGGTATTCTAAACTCATTTGCCTTGCCACAATTGTTTTTAGAAACAATTGAAGTGTTTTTGGACAAAATCCACATTCTTTGAAACCAACCTGATGTCTTCTGATCCTGGATAGACTTCTTTGGATGCAGCCACGCCCTTTATGTTACTCTTCGTCAGTTTTGCAGCTGTCTGTATTAGGATCAGTTTTTTGGTTTCTGCATCATTTGTTTGTGGAGAATCGAAGTATTGGCTGAGGATTTTTGATGCAGTTGTCCGCAGTGTCCCCACATTAGTTTTCTTTCCCCTGCTTGATATCAATATGTGTGATCCGAAGTGTTCCAGGAGTTCGTTTTTTCAGGTGTGTTGGCATATACACCATCGCCGCACATCAGTCAAAGTTGTCTGCTCATCGTCGTTATGCTCCTGCAGACACTGGCATACTTTCCTGAACGCATACTGTCTGGGCTGCTGGTGATTCCCTAAGGCAGATGATAGTTTCTGATTTTTGGTCCTGGTAAATCTTGCTGGAATGTTCCGGTGTATCCTGAAGTTCACACTACATGCTTCATGGTACACAGCGTCCCATGCAAACAGATCATCACGACATACTGACCGAATTATGTTTCATACAGTTTCCGCCTACTTGTGATTTCGTTCGTCACAAACCCGAAGAATGGTTGCCTGGAAACCCCCTTGAACAGTTGTTTTTACTTGAAAAGCTTCATATCCTTTCGGGAGTTTCCTACGGTTGTGAACATCAGCTGGGGTCCCACACAACAAGCAGTTGGATTGGCTGGATTGATCTTCCTGATGGCCCAGGGGCAACTGTGGTGGAATTTTGTTTCTCTTCGGCATAATTATACCCTGACACGGTGGCATTTGTGTAGTCAAGTCTACTATTTCTATGCACAATATCACCTACTGACGTAACACTGTTATCAGTACGCTATATGCTGGATCGATTGACACTGTTAACACTGTCATCAGTACGCTACATGCTGGATCGATTGACACTGTTAGAGCCTGTCTCACCAAGCTCCACCGTAGGTTGATCATTAGGAAATGCTCCTTTGCAAATCAGTGACACATTTTTTATGCGCTCGTCCCTGCAAAATACAGTTGAACAGACGTTTTGTTATTTGATACTTTACTATCAGTGGTTTTCTTTGTCTGTATTATGCGAAATGAGCTGATAACATGAACAAATCACTGCAAACATACCTACTACCCGTTCCAACAGCAGTAGGGATATCTGCGACATCTTTGGAATTTTGGCCTATTTTGGCTTCCATAGTTTTACTGGCACTGCATGATTTTCACTGCCGGTCACACTACCCAGAAAAGAAAAGTGACACAAGTCTACGTTTTAATGATTGAAACTGCAGGAAGATAACGATCAGGATCGTTCTATCGGTAAAAGTATTCATTTTAATATATTCTTCGTGAACTGATATATATCTAACAACAGAGAGAAGATTCGCGGACCACAACCGATTTCAGTAAACTGGCACAGCAACCCCATAGCTGAGAAAAATTAACTCTGAAGGCCGCCCTATAATCATAATTATAGGTATTCAGGATGGAAAAGTAGTTCACAGTTCGGGACCAGAAAAGCAACAAAACAATCTAAACAAATTCAAACGTAATTTCTTACCTCCAGATCTAAGCCTTATGATGAGATCAGTCACATCGGGATGAAAATCTGACAGACTCGACACATTGGTATATGAAAATAAACGTCTGTATGACGTAAGAATGATGAAAATATGCAGGAAAATTTACTCATGGCAGAAATCAGTCTGCTAATGACGGGAACAGTACTCTAGTAACACGAATCGTCGATCACCGATGGGACATTCCAGACATCCTTGTATGAGCGACACCGGATGCCAGGCTAAACAATGTGTCAAGTCGCGCTGACGCCCGCAGAATTCTATGGTACACTGAAGTTATCAGAACTTCATCTACGTGGACTACCTGACAACTTAATTAAATTAATTAAAAGCATAGGAAACAGTTTTTCGTGTCCTACTTTACTGTACACATGTCAGATTTTTGTGTTCTTGCTGTTGCCGTAAAAATAAATTATATTGCACGGATTCCCGTTGGAAACGTAGATTCAGTAGACTAATAGGGCTGTAGGCCTAGGTGTAGTTACAGGGAGGTGACAGAGAAGAAAATTGTAGCCCAAGGCCGAAGGCCGGACCCCCGAAAATCAACCTATAATAGTTTTGTTTTCAACTCTGAAAACCAATATTTCGGTAACAGTTAATAGCTTCTCCCCCCAGGCTTGTTCACAAGAGAGTCTATGAGGCACCATTTGCTCAAAGCGGGCCTGTAGGCTGAAACTCCTTGTTGAACAGCACATGTATCGCATTGTTTGTGCGTTTGGCACTTACGAAACTGTGCTGAAGCTTTCATATCAGTTCATGAAACCTATCTTAGTGATTAATCTCAGTTTTAAAAAACAGAATTTTCGCGTAAAGCTGAGTTGTAAGACCAAGCTTCAGCTTTGGTGCACAGCCGCAAGCCGGTTTGGTGCAAACGTCGCTCCATATGAAATCGGTGAATGGCCGCTCCCGCTTGAAGTTTACCCATGACTTCTTGGTATAGGTATGTAAGTGAAATGTTTGTCTGGGCAGTTTGTCGTGTTCATCTTTGAAACATTTGCTCCATTTCTATGCGTCCTGTTATCATTTGCTTGCTCCAGAGTCCTATCACTATCGCTATGCTGCAGCTACCTGCCGCTGCAGAAATGATCTCAGTAGCAGACGACTTCCCGTTTGGCGAATCTTTCGTTAGATGTGCGAGGTCTGTATCGACAAATCGGCAGAAAAATCGGTCTGCGTTCGCGCATGTTGATATCTAGTGACAGTCATAGAATGATTTCAAATCACTTACCATTTGCACGTAATCTTCGGCTGAGCTGTATCCGAAACGATTTTATGGCTTCGCAGCAAGGAAACAGTAGACGAAAGTCAAGCACTTATGGGACCGCACCGGATTGGCTGGTTTAACGCAATGTCAAGGGCACTGGAATTTTTTTTTAAGCCTGGTGGATTTTTTACACGGATTTCAGCAGTGTTTACGTGGGCATCCTTTCCCTTGGCGGCACATTAGGGCTACCGCACGGCTCTCTGTAGCTCTCTCCAATCGCTGTAAGAGAACTAATATGAAATGAAAACAAACCGTTACATATTATCTTGTGTTTCCCCTGCTTTTCGGTTTGATCCCATTGATGTTGTTGTTGTTTGTTGTTCTTGTTGTTGTTGATGATGATGATGATGAAGGATGAATGGCGGAACTAACTGGCTTGATTTGAACATAAGTATTACCTTGAACAAAGGCGGAAGCTCATCATCGTCTGGGTAATCTTCACCTCCGCCACTGTCCTGGTCAGATCCATCCTCGCTAGGCGAGCCGGGCCGATCACCCATGTTTCTTCGTTTTGAGCTTCAACATCACACAACGTCAACACACTAATCACTTGAAAATAGACAAAGATCTATTTGTAAAACAACAACGACAACAACAACAATACATATACATATTCTATATATATATATATATATATATATATATATATATATATATATATATATATATATAGAATAGGAACAAAGGCGTTACTAAAGCCGAAAACATGCGCTCAATCAGGTCAATTTGAAAGTAGGGGAAGTAAGTAAAGCTGAGAGCGCTCCCTAGATCTAGGAGGTGTGTGCTTTGTATGCCATTGGACAAGTCCGCCTTGCCCTATATTGGCTACAAGCCACAATGGGAGGTGGGGGGGGGGGGAAGACCTACCATCCTACCGCTGAAACGTCTAACAGATCTAAGGGTATCTCACCATTCATAGTGCCCCCAGTCCCCTCCCACCGGGAGGAAAATGGTCGGTACGACCAAGGCCATATGAATTGGTGATTTTAGCCGCTCACGACCATGGTTTCGGGTCAATGGGACCCTCATCAGGTGAGCATGCGGCGATACCCACGAGGGCTGCAGCGTCCAACTAGCACTAAAAGGCTGCCCCAGAATAATCTGGTGCGTCTCCAGTACTAGCAGACGTTGCTACCCTAAAGCTCTGCAAGAGGTTTCAGCGGAAAAAGACTAAATAATTTAGAAGGAGCAACTGCCTAGGTGTAATGTCATGTAATTACATTTAATATAGAATAGGAACAAAGGCGTTACTAAAGCCGAAAACAATGGCATACAAAGCACTTACTTCCCTTACATGACATTAGTGCAAATATATATATATATATATATATATATAATATTATATATATATATATATATATATATATATATATATATATATATATATATTTTTTATTTTTTTTTTTAATCGTGGTGTTGTGGTGTTCATGTTATTTTCTATCTATCCGTAGACAGATAGATGACTCGACCACTGTTACAGATCATGGTTTTAAAATCCGTAATTCACCGTAACATGGTACCCATAAAAAGCACACATAAATTATGGATGAACCTAAAAAGTGTACATGCACTACGCCTAGCAATGCCCCAGCAGAATGTTCCAGCAGCGTGTTCTGGCTAAAAGACAAGCGACTAAAAATAATTTACCTCACGATGGCCGTTAGACCTCGTAGGGGAATGGGGACGAAGGAGCTTTGCCAGTCGCTGGATGTGAAACTGTTGATACTTTGCCGTGTTTTATAAACGACTGGTCGTGTTTGTGACAATCGTAAGCCTAATTCCAGTTCTCTACTCAAACGAAGGCTTCGATACGGACCTACTGATTTCTCAAAGCCTATGGACAACGAGTAAAGCACCTCAGTCAGAGATGCCGCATGAAGCTTTCTGATCGCTGATTTCAGCTTTCAAATCAAAGAAATGCAGGTGGCTTCGTGGCTCGCAAGTTCATCGGCGGTCCAGCTGTGTGTTTTAGAAAGTGATTGTGTGTGTGTGTGTGTGTGTGTGTGTGTGTGTGTGTGTGTGTGTGTGTGTGTGTGTGTGTGTGTGAGAGAGAGAGAGAGAGAGAGAGAGAGAGAGAGAGAGTGGCGTAAGGACACAAAACGACCGTGGGTCATGTTTGAGGATCTTTGGAGTACCCGTCTGGCGAACGTGCTAGTCTGTAGTGATTCTTGTTCTCATGTAAAGGCGTGATTTTCGTGATTTTTTTACTTATGTAGGTCAAGGTGCATGGCAGGCGGTCACAAAAGGAAGCAAGCTGCCAGCGAAGCTGGGACGTTTTGCACAGAGGTGGGACACAAGTGAGGCAAACGTATTTGTGTGAACTGCCTTTTGGCCTAACCAGAAAATAGACTGCATTACTCCAGTGAGGCCTGAGTGGAAAGGAGACATTCAAATTAATGTGACCCTCCACCACTCTTGTGCTATTTGTTCATGTTACAAGACGACTCATTTCGTAGTGGAGGGTCACAATTTGTTTGAACCCCTCCCAGGTGCGTGCATTAGAATGATCTGTTCATGGTAGTAATTGTTTTTAGATTGGGGGTGACCATGACGCCTGAGGTAGGGAATGTATAGGCATTTTGAGGCCCTGTTTTTTGTGTCCTTC
>JACVVK020000370.1:405000-447500 GCA_018292915.2 Batillaria attramentaria
GAAAAGTTTCGGTGTCCCTAGAATACTCTCTGACGGCACTATCACAACGATTACAGTCTAATCGTGCAACACAGCAACGTAGATTTTGTTCAGACATGTTCCTCAGGCAGGTCGCGGCAAGTATACAACTCACAAGCGCACACACGCATACGATTCGTGCATAAGCACTACATTTCACACACATTCAAAGCACATTGTGCGATAGTTTGCAGCTCATGCACGAGTATTCGTGTGCTCTTACATTGTGTCCTGTTTAGTTCAGAATAAATCACATGCTATAGCTGCATGGTACTTCCCTGTTTCTTGGACAAAATTTACTGAATCGGCCGGCGCCTAAACGGCCACAGCCTGCACCGACAACAAAGTAAGTTCATTCTACATTTTACCATTTAGAAAATACCATTATATATATATATATATATATATATATATATATATATATATATATATATATATATATATATATATATATATTTGTTACCTCTGCGTGAAATTTCGCTATTAGTGACATTCTCAAACCAGTTATTTAACACAAATCAAAGAAATATTGGGTATACAGATTAAAATTAAGAAAAACGGCCGTCTCTGATTAAAGGTTCTGGTACTGCAGGGCATATTGTCGAACTTTAATCAACACTTATCTTCTATGTTCCATGTCGAGCCCTGCCTTAGCATGTTTGCACTTGTGTGCTTTACCACTTGCTTCTTTCAGTGTTGTGGATTTTTATTGTATAGTTCCGCTCCGTATTTAGAAACTTGATCCAGGTGGCGTGACTAAACCTTCCCCAGCTGCACCCTCCATCTCTATTACACATTTGCCATTACCCCGTAGTAATTGTAGTAATTTGCGCCACCAGGGCGGTGCAGTCACGACAAACACCGGTAAAAAAAATAAGGTAAATGTCTTTCAAGGTGACGAAGGACAAGAAATACAAGAACTTGTGATCATTAACAATCGACTGGTGGAGATTGTGTGTTCAGGGTCAGGCCGGGGTAGGAGGTGAGGTGGGGGACGAAGATTGGAGAAGGGGAGGGGTGGTGGTGACATTTCTCTTTTCGGGTTTTTGAATCACTAACATTAGTTGGTTAACTGAATAAATGAAAACCATAATATTACCGCATTTGTGTCCGTGTCTATGCGTGAAGGTAACGGGCGTGACTAAAACGAATCGGTAATGAAGGCCCTCGAAACACATTTGGCCGGAGCATCTTTCTGCTTTACATTTTTGGCACGGCTGGCCAAAATAAGTCGTACTGCCGTTTCTGTGTAGGCTTAGGAACAGAGGCACCCCACAAAAAGCGAATTTTCATCGAACGGGGTAAAACGCCAGTCGGCCATTTTAGATGCGAAATCCATCTTCCATGGACTGAGTTCGCTGTACGAGGTAGGGTTGACTACAACTGAAAGAGGAGCCATTATATCGTAATATCGGTTTCAAAAAGAGATGCAAATAATACTTTTAGTTCGATTGGTTCTTTTTTTTCCTTTACGCCTGATTTCAACGACGTAAATTCTTTGTTTTTTTCTAAATTTACAAGAACTAAAAAAAGCCACATGAAATAAATTGCCTGTTTTGAAATTGCCAGTTTCAGAGACAAAGAGGTCAGTCTGATTATCCACAAATCTTTTGTTCCAAAGATTGTCATGGTTCTGGGTTACAAGATGGCAAATGAATTCGTGCGGACACTAATCTCACGGCTTTACGTGTTTCCCAGAACGCGCATGTTTTATTCATACTTTTTTAATTTTATTCAGAGCTCGTTCTTGCTTTATCTTTAAACTCTAATGTGTACCAGACGTAAGACGTTTGCTGGAAAACCTCCAATTTGGCGACAATAAAAACAGTTATCAGAATGCGGCCTTTTTTATGTTGTTTCCATAGTAATGGAAACAACATAATAGGACGGGCTAAAATTTCCACGTTCATAGGCAAGCATCTGTGGTACAAACGCACGTCACTGCCGATCTCCCGCAGAGACGATTTTGCAAGTGTAACTCTGACAATGACGTAAGAAAACTTGCGTCATCGATGCTGACGCGTATGGTGTTCCGAACGCACTTCTCCTCCTCAGTGAGTGCCGTCTGTGCGGATGTGTGTGCGTGTGTGCGTGTGTGCGTGCGGCTGTGTGTGTGTGAATTGTGTCCAGGCCCGTTTCTTGGAAAATACTCAACCGAATGGCTTCAAATTTGGGGTATCCAAATATATCAAAATGTTACATTAGACGATTCAAGCGTGTGATGATTGCTTAAGTGATTTGGGAGTTATCGCCCTTTTGAGACAAGTTGGTTGTCTTTCGTGTACAGGCGTAATATTTATTTAAATCACTCAATTTTTTGGCAGTAGATAGCTTGAATACGGACTCTGAACAGAGTCACTACTAGAAAATGGTCGCTCTTATAGTTTTTATGTAAACCGAGCCAGAGTTGACATTGCATGTGAACCCAGTTCAGATGCCTATTTCTCCGAAAATACTGAACCGATCGATTTCAAATTTGGGGTTTCTAAATGAATCAAGATTGTTGAATAGAAGGCCCGATCCAGGTACGATTGCACACATGATTTGCGAGTTATCGCCCTTTTCAGAAAAAGTGGCTTTCTGGCGTTTAAAGGCGTAATATTTACCTAAACCACTCTATTTTTTTGGACATAGATAGCATGAATACGGACTCTCAACTAAGTGAATTTTGGAGGTTGTCGCTTTTATACTTTTGGCGTAAGCCGTACCTGATGAAAGTGCTGGTGAACACACTTTAGATCTCAAAATCGCTCCTACTATACATAGATAATGAGCCTGGGGTGCCATAAAAAATATACAAAAAAATTAGAAAAATTCACTGCAGCCGTTATCGTCAGTTGACTTGAAAATTTGTACTCACAGCACATTTCCTCTACAAGCCACACGCCTCACAAACATCGAAGAAGAGACGCACGCGCACTGAAGTGCGTCATGTTTGATTGACGTGATGCTGTTTTTTCTTGGGGGTGTCTCGCCACTTTCTTTCCGTATTCCTCTGTTTTGAGACGTGGTGTATTTTACTTCTACTATGTCGCCATCTTCGTGCAATCGCAGAGAATACACGGGATATAACAGAATACAACTCCAATACTTTATGAACAGAAATGCACGGAGAACAAATTCATGAAAGAAGAAGAACCCAGAACGCTGTGCAGGGCTGCTTACGTACTGAACAGGTCAGATCCATCGCAGAAAAGGCACGCGCGCACTGACGCAAAAGGCAGTATCAGCGTCATTTTTCCGACGTCATGTTTGATTGACGTGATACTGGCATTTCTTGGGGATGTGTCGCCACTTTTTGGACGTTCTCTATGTGTAGACGGGGAAAGCGGGAGTTTCATTGATGTAGTGTGCTTTGTTTTTCCCACTGACTCTCACTCAATAGCATAGTAGAGTGAGAGGACACCACATAGGTCTCAATGGAGCACAAACGCGGCTCGCGCGAGTCTCTGTGTGTGTGTGTGCGTGTGCGCGTGCGTGCGTGCGTGTGAGTGTGTGCGCGCGCGCGTGTGTATGTCTGACATAACACATAGTTAGAAAACGTTCGCCGCGCAGACTTGTCTGTTAAACATATTGGGTCGGTATTAATTCGATCTTTACACTGCGCACGCAGCAGCAACACTTCAATTTTCATAGGCCTGCTTTCATTGCAAGAACTGTATCAAAGTTATTACGCCATATGTATTATGCGTCATCCCAGTGAGCAAAAACGTCATAGATTTCAAAGAATACAACTTGACGTCTCTCTTCCAAAAACAAGATTGGTGTGACAGCCCGGTCAGTTGTTTCCATTCCGAGAGAGAGGGAGAGAGAGAGAGAGAGTGTGTGTGTGTGTGTGTGTGTGTGTGTGTGTGTGTGTGTGGATACATGGCATTACAAAAGAACGACCGTGAAGATAGCAGGTGATCAAATGGAAACAACATATTGGGCTGGTGGCCATCTTGTTTCATTCAATATGGCATAATTATCTCATGAGCTTGTAATTCTGTAGACATAACCAAGTCACGATTCAAAGAAAATATTATGCACATCCTGAAAAATGCTAAATCCTAAATGGACTTGAAGCTGGTATCTTCATGAATCCACTTGCCAGCTCCCCCCCCCACCCCTCACCCCCTCTCTCTCTCTCTCTCTCTTGAGCACGCACAAACCTAAGCCGCTCCTAGTTCTGAGACGCGCGCTTGCGCGCGCACGCACACCCCCCCCCCCCCCTACACACACACACACACACACATTATGCAAAGACCTTGGAATCAGAAAGACGCAGCACTCCTGCCCTCGTAAGAGTAGACTCCCGAGTGCAGTCCCTTTTCGGCGGGGCGTGAAAATGTGACTGCTTACACCCAGCGCCGATTTCAAAAATGGCGAAATTTTTTTAGAAAAGCGAAGACTTGTATGTCATATGAATCGATTTGAAAGGAAGTCTTGAATATCCGACCACTTTTCGTTTGGGCAAAGTCTTTGCCAGCGGACAATTATTGTTGCGCTTTGATGGCACTGTTTACGTGGTACACTGATCCAACAGGATGTGAGTAAACGGCAAGGGGGTTGCACTCTGACAGGCCAAGGTGTTGCACTCTACTGGCAAGTATTATTGCACGGTGCAGACGATCACGTACCTGCCTTGTGGTGGAATAAGAGACGATTACAGAAGCATACACACCCGTGCTCTAGGACTGAATGTAATAATAGATCTGTCCATTCAGACAGAGACATGTTATGTATGTCTCTGATTCAGAAACACGCCTACTTTCACTCTGGAGACAGCCTGCCATTAATTGCGCCATTGAGGATCCCTCTGGGTTCAAAGCTGGTCAAGGATGACATAGTGCGCGACCTTGTGTTTGAGAGCACCGAGACAATTTAGGCCCGTCACGGTAGCGCAGTGAGCGCCATTTCCCCACTGTGCACAGAGGTACTTTCCACTGAAAGACTCTGTGCCCCAGAGAGTGTCGTAAGAGAGACATATAGCGGGACAACGCGAAGAGTTGTCTGCCCGCATTAGCGCGCATCCTAGATCTGGCCCCTATAGTGACAGCATGGCGGAAAGTGGAAAGCGATCACAAAAGCCGGGCATGCAATTGTGTTCTGCGCCGAATTGTTCAAATAACAGACAAATATAAACGGGGAAATACTTCTTTTGGTATTCCTGTTGAAAAACAAACATTTTTTTTTTCGCTTTCTTGTCAAAAAAAAAAAACAAAAACAAAAAACCTCAAGTGGTGCGTGTGCATGCAGTGTAAACAAACAGTAAACACACGCGGCTGACGCAGATACAGCGTAACTTTTTTTCCCCCTGACAACTTTACAAATCACGGTGACTTAAATTGTGCTAGCGTCTACCTGCATCTAAATTCAGAACACACACACACACACACACACACACACACACACACACACACACACACACAGAGTTGTCACTCATACGGCGGCAGGTACGTTCATCGGCACTTGTTCCAGTTCACATACTGTTGGGGGGAAATCTGTAGGTATGTACAGAACTCTTTTCTTAAAAATCAAGAGGTTTGCATGCAGTGTAAACAAACAGCAGTAAACACACGTGGCAGGCGCAGACATCAGGTTTGGTGTTGTTTTTAAGTTGTTTCTCTATAGAGAAACAACTTTATGAGACGGGGCAGATTTTGCTACGCGCAGCAGCAAGTTTCAGTGATACAAAACAAGACTGTGACGTTTCTCCACACAATACTTTCTTTCACGCACACAGTGACGTAACGAAATCTGCGTCATAGACACCTTACGTGCACACTATGCTGCTGCGTTCTTTTTGGCGGGAGTTGTGAGACGTGTGTGTGTGTGTGTGGACGGATGTAATGATGGCTATCTCCTAAACCACCTCGTTGGAGGCCTTTTTACTTTGAGATAAAATGGGAATTCACCTTCTCCAGACCTATTTTTCACGATTTTTAGCCTACTGCATTTTCAGAAGAGTTATCGCCGATTTTAAAAAAATCGGTCATGTTACGAATTTTTTCGCAAAAAATGTTCAAATAGCTTTGTTTTCTGAAATTGGGAAGATCATCCAATTATACTGCCTGTTTTCGTAGCACAGCTCTGTAGCTCTGACAGGTTTTGTGTAAGAAAAATATTTCCGAGGTAGGGGTGGTTTGCATATAAGGCCAAATATCTATGAAAAGACTCCTTCAAATTACTCATCATTCCGGTATTTTTGTCACTTGTGCCAACTGCACATATGACATGAACCACTGCACTATTATAGCTTTAGTATTAAGAATAGCAGAGCTTTTAGATAAACACATTTTTCATGTTTCTGCGAGAAGCGCCGGTCAAAAAAGTTCCAATTTTGCAATTTCGTAAGTACAGTTCAAGGCACTTTGAGTCCACGTTTCATCAGCTCTCTAGATCTTCCAGATTTTATGTAAAAATTAATTCAGTCACAGAAGTCACAAAAGCAACAAGGAAATCACAAGATATGTAGAAGTATCATCTGTCAGACGAGCAGCGTGAGGCTGACGTCAAATGTTTGGTTCACAGACAAAATCTGCAAGTATCGTCACTGCTTCCGACATTTCATCAGCCCTCTAGATCTTCCAGATTTCATGTGAAAAATAATTCAGTCGGAGAAGTCACAAAGCCAACAGGGAAATCACAAGACATGAACAAGCATCCTCAGACGATCTCAGTGCTAGAGGCTGACGTCAAAAGTTTACTTCACGGACTTGACGTCATCTCTCTCTCTCTCTGTATGACGACCTGCCTGAGGCTGACGTCAAATGTTTAGTTCACGGAACTGACGTCTCTCTCTCTCTCTCTCTCTCTCTTGGGAGCCAGGGTGGCCGAATGGTAGAGCGTTGGACTTTCAATGCTTGGGCCGAGAGTTCGAATCCCGGCCGCTGGGGCCAAATATTTGTGCTGGCCTTTTTCTCGTTGCCCCGTCTTTGATATCACCCTTATGTGGGGGAAAAGGACGTTAAACTCCTAAACACCCACCTACCCACCCTCTCTCTCTGCCCCTCTCTCTCTCTCTCCCTTCTTCCCCCACCCCCAGTCACGTGGCTAATCGGTCGAGGTCGTAGAGGATCTAGTGTCATCGGTAGAACTTGGAGAGGGGAGAACCGGCAACAATAACAACAAAACAGACAAAATAAAATGAAGTTTGGAGAAACAACTTTGTAGGACGGGGCCGTTCCTCCTTGTTGTAGTTTTGTTGGCGGTGGTTTTTTTTTTTTTTTAAACTTTACAAATAACGTTGACTTGAACTGTGCTAGCGGCACGTTGCACTGACACACACACACACACACACACACACACACACACACACACACACACAGAGAGAACAAAATCATCCGGCTGAACTTCATTCTAACCATTGTAAAACCATATCACAACATAGAATCTGCTGGATCGTCGGTCGCAGATATGATTAATGCTGAGTTAGCAGGAAGTATTCAGCGGATGCGTCCATCTTTGGATCTCTCGCACATTCGATCTTTCTGTGTTCCGTACTAGTTTTACTTGAACACATCGAACGAAATGCACTGCGTAGCCTACGTACAGCAGTGAAAGCCAAACTAGATCTTTCGTTCGTCCTCCGGAACTTTGAGAGTACTTATGTTTTCCATAGGCCTAAAACACATGCGAAATATATGGGGGGAGACCACCTGTCAGTCGCTGACATCTTCGTTTTTTGTTTATTTTGTTAAAATGTTTTACGGCGGCTAGTGTAGGGTTGGGTCAAACAAACAGACTTTTTACAAGCATGCGGATTCTATACAAAATTTACGCCAGTCACACGTCGTGGATGCGGCGATTTTGGTTTTCACGTGTGATGCTATGTGTTATGTTTGGGAGAAAACATAATCTTGGCTCCAACTTCGATACCGATCTTGGCTCCAACTTCGATATCGTAGGCATACCTACCTCTATTTTTCATGGGGGAAATCTACAGAAAGGTTTTCCCGTTCCTGGTGTTCGCTTCTGACAGCAATTCGGCGCTGCACACCATTGCACGCCCGAATTTTTGCGTGGTTTCTGGCTTTCTGCCATACTGCCATTACTGCGTAGATCTGCGGGATGCGCGCTAATGCGCGCAGACAACTCTTACGCGTTGTCCCTCAAAGGGAGGTAAGTGAACTATCTTTATGTTTCCAAGATCTTTGCATTATGCTTCTGAGTGTGAGTCAGTGGCAAAAACGAAACCCACTGAAATTCCCGCTTTCCACATGTCAAGTTGTAGAGATCGCGAAAAGATACTGCATTTCGATGCAAAATAATTTCTAGACCATCCCAGAACATGCTGGTGCAGTAACGTCAGTAGATTACGTCACCTTGGAAAGATATCGAACCTTCCAGTAAGTTGTGAAATGTTCTAGATCTGACCTGTTCAGTACGTAAGCAGCCCTGCACAGCGTTCTGGGTTCTTCTTCTTTCATGAATTTGTTCTCCGTGCATATTCTGTTCATAAAGTATTGGAGTTGTATTCTGTTGTATCCCGTGTCTTCTCTGCGATTGCAGGAAGACGGCGACATAGTAGAAGTAAAATACACCACGTCTCCAAACAGAGGAATTCGGAAAGAAAGTGGCGAGACACCCCCAAGAAAAAAACAGCATCACGTCAATCAAACATGACGCACTTACTTTACGTCAGTGCGCGTGCGTCTCTTCTTCGATGTTTGTGAGGCGTGTGGCTTGTAGAGGAAATGTGCTGTGAGCACAAATTTTCGGGTCAACTGACGATAACGGCTGCAGTGAATTTTTCTAATTTTTTTTGTATATTTTTTATGGCACCCCAGGCTCATTATCTATGTATAGTAGGAGCGATTTTGAGATCTAAAGTGTGTTCACCAGCACTTTCATCAGGTACGGCTTACGCCAAAGGTACAAAAGCGACAACCTCCTTGAGAGTCCGTATTCATGCTATCTATGTCCAAAAAATGGAGTGGTTTAGGTAAATATTACGCCTTTAAACGCCAGAAAGCCACTTTTTCTGAAAAGGGCGATAACTCGCAAATCATGTGTGCAATCGTACCTGGATCGGGCCTTCTATTCAACAATCTTGATTCATTTAGAAACCCCAAATTTGAAATCGATCGGTTCAGTATTTTCGGAGAAATAGGCATCTGAACTGGGTTCACATGCAATGTCAACTCAGGCTCGGTTTACATGAAAACTATAAGAGCGACCATTTTCTAGTAGTGACTCTGTTCAGAGTCCGTATTCAAGCTATCTACTGCCAAAAAATTGAGTTATTTAAATAAATATTACGCCTGTACACGAAAGACAACCAACTTGTCTCAAAAGGGCGATAACTCCCAAATCACTTAAGCAGTCATCACACGCTTGAATCGTCTAATGTAACATTTCGATATATTCGGATACCCCAAATATGAAGCCATTCGGTTGAGTATTTTCGAAGAAACGGGCCCGGACACAATTCACACACACACACACGCACATCCACACAGACGGCACTCACTGAGGAGGAGAAGTGCGTTCGGAACACCATACGCGTCAGCATCGATGACGCAAGTTTTCTTACGTCATTGTCAGAGTTACACTTGCAAAATCGTCTCTGCGTGAGATCGGCAGTGACGTGCGTTTGTACCACAGATGCTTGCCTATGAACGTGGAAATTTTCGCCCGTCCTATTATGTTGTTTCCATTACTATGGAAACAACATAAAAACAGGGCGCTAGCTAGGTCAGTAAGCGTAGATAAACACTCGTTTTGTCCTGTGACACTGGCAACACGACAGGAAATATGTAATAACACATAGTATGAACCTTTGGGAAACAGATTTCGGGGATGACCCTCCCCTACCACCTCACACACACACACACACACACACACACACACACACACACACCGATAGGAAGAGAGATCGAGACACACAATCAGATCAATAGGTTCTGGGTCATCGATTGCCGGCTTGCACGTTAGTTCATGTAGTGTTACCTCTCCCCTGACTCAGCTACTCAAAATAAGGCACGCCCCCCCCCCCCCTCTCCCCGCCCACTCCTACCTCTCCCACCCAATCCCATCCACCTCTTGTTAAAGCCTAAATGAACAGATTTAAAAACAAAACCCAAAACAAAAACAGTGTTAAAAACAGCCCACGTTCTGTCGTTAGGCCGTTCCACTCTTATTCAGTCCCCACCACCGAAGAAGCCATCAGAGGCTGTTTTCATCCGTTACGGCCGATGAAAAAGTGCCCTGCCTACGTCCCTTGCACAATGCACAGCTCTCGGTGACTGAAGTCAAGTTTGTTACTCACAGCAACGTGATTCTGCCGGGAATCTGCAGCAGCAATGCGTATCAGCTCAGTCGGAAGAGAAATATGACAGTCTCGTGTCTTTTTGTTTGTTGCAAACCTGTGCTCTAGCTGGGCCATGCACAAACAACTACAGTGCCGAGAAGGCATGGAGAGTCCACAGGTCGGCCAAGCGAAGACGGCCGCTACGTGATTTGTGGGCACAGAAACGAGTAAGATCTTCTAAAATAACACCATATATCCCTATTTGTTTCATAAACGACAAACACGCGTTTGTTTTCAGAAATATCGTTCAAGTCCAAACGGACTGAGCCAGTTTGAGCGGTGCTAGATCTGTATGCGTTGTGCAAAACCCTGCTTCCAGGAGAACTCTTTCGAAACTTATTTCCACTAATGATGCACACCCTCAGATGCCTTTCTTGTACTTGCAAGTTCGCTAAATATTTCTGTTGCCCAGAATAGCCTGAACACAGGAGAAACCAGTGTGGTCGGTGATGCCGATGTAAAGTTTGTTTTGCGTATATGGGAAAACACATCGCATGAGTCCTATGCCTCAGCACCATGCGACACCCCATGAATTTCTTTGGATCAAACATGCATGGAGTCAGACTTTAAAAGCAATTCAGTCAGTCCACACACACACACACACACACACACACACACACACACACACACACACACACACACACACACACGTGGAAACAAAAAACTAAATAGCGTTCAATTTATTTTATTTTTATCGAAGAGATGCCATGTGACAATAACAAAATGCCATTTTAAGAACCATATTACAGTGTATTTACACCTGAAACAAACCCATCAGGAAACCAGAGGATTTCCTATTAAGAGAGAGAGAGAGAGAGAGGTGTGGATGTGGGTCAGTGGGTGAGTATCAGCATGCACAGCTAAGAAATGCAAGTATTAACATGGTAAAGTATGCATACAACTATGTATCATATCAACAATTCAAACTACGAGCATGCACATCTGGGAACTGCAAGTATGAACATGGAAAATATTACATACAACCATAATTATATCATATAAACAGTTCAAAATACGAGCATGCACAGCTGGGAAATGCAAGTAATAACATGGTAAAGTATGCAAACAACCATATATCATATAAACAGTTAAAACTATACGACCATGCACAGCTGGAAACTGCAAGTTTCAACACAGTAAATTATGCATACGACCATATATATTATCATATCAACAGTTCAAACTACGAGCATGCACAGCTGGGAACTGCACGTATTAACACAGTAAATTATGAATATAACCATATCTCATATACACAGTTCAAACGACGAGCATCATGCATAGCTGGGAACTGCAAATATCAACATAGTAAATTATGCATACAACCATATAGCATATAAATAGGTCAAACTACAAGCATGCACAGCTGGAAACTGCAAGTATCAACAGGGTACATTTTACAAACAACAGGGAAAAAATCAAACTACGAGCCTGCACAGCTAGGAATTGCATGTATCGACATGGTCAATACTACATGCAACCACATAATATTGTCATATCAACAGTTCATAGCACTAGGATACACAGCTGAGAACTATAATAATTATCAGCAAGGTAAGTTATGTACGCAGCCAAATATAAAATGCAGAGTTCAGACTTCAATAAGTATCAATATACTGCTGGAAACTGCATTAAGTATAAATATGGTAGGGTATACGGACAAGTATAGTTTACGACACTTCGAGAGTCAACATACACCGCTAAAAACTGCAAGTAACAGCGTAATAAATTGTAGGTGCAGACATATATCCATCTGACAGTTTTAGCAAGACATCAGCATACACAGTCGGGAATTACCATGTCTGAGTGCAGATAAATTGATAGATGATATTGATAAACCGTGTTACAATGCACATGTGCTGCCTGATATTGGTTATGCGTTAGCAGTGTGCAGTCAAATGAAACTTAAGAAAATAAACATTGAAAAGGTGAGCGGTCAAACTGATTCGCAGTCTTGATAATTACACGGCCAGCGCCGACAACAAACTAAGCTTATTAGACCTTTCACAATTCAGAAAACACTTTTTATAGCCAGTGCTACGTCACCCCATAGCTAACTCATTTTGTTTTCTGATACAAACTGGTGAGTGTCGGTGTTCACTTCATCCCGGTTTTACAGCGTCAGCAAATTATCGTTGACGCTCTGTCCTGTGCTTCAGTTTTGTCAGTAAGCGTTCTATTACGAACACTCTATTGTACTGACGCTGTGTAACAACAAACCTTACGAACTTTGTCCCATTGTGTTGCAACATTCAGTTTGAACCTGCTTCACGGTGGTAGCGGTGCGCATTGCCTCCATACACCAACTATGCACACACACACACACAGAGAGAGAGAGAGAGAGAGAGAGAGAGAGAGAGACGCCGTTGTCAAACTAAGCGCAAAGCACGGCGTACGGGGCTCACGAATCCAGTATTGTGTCAGTTTAAGATCAGATACCCACAGTTATACCCCTGCCCCCGCATTGCTCACCTGACACCTGCCTTACTCCTTCGCTAAATCCTAAAATCTGTACCCTGCCAAAGCCGGGGGTTCCCGAGTTCCGTTCGTGTTTGTTCACGCGCGACCGCTGAAAATCAGTTTGAAGTGTCGTGCTCGTCTAGTATACACAATGCCATGTTTCATAGGTCCCGCTGCACTCGATATACAGGCTGGCGCGCGCGCGCGCGCGCGTGTGTGTGTGTGTGTGTGTGTGTGTGTGTGTGATAATCAATATCAAGTGTCTTCCTAGCCTAGTACAAAAGAGCCCTATTTCTCTCTCTGTGTGTGTGTGTGTGTCTGTGTGTGTGTGTGTGTGTGTGATAATCAGTATCAAGTGTCTTCCTAGCCTAGTACAAAAGAGCCCTATTTTTCTGTGTGTGTGTGTGTGTGTGTGTGTGTGTGTGTGTGTGTGTGTGTGTGTGTGATAATCAAGTGTCTTCCTAGCCTAGTACAAAAGAGCCCTATTTTTCTCTATGTGTGTGTGTGTGTGTGTGTGTGTGTGTGTGTGATAATCAATATCAAGTGTCTTCCTAGCCTAGTACAAAAGAGCCCTATTTTTCTCTGTGTGTGTGTGTGTGTGTGTGTGTGTGTGTGATGAAAATGCCCTGGACTTGGCTATGCTGTAGAGCATGTGTGTGCAGTTAGGTACCACTATCAGCCAGGGAGAGCGCTAGCACTAACAGCGATAAGATCGCACACCTGGCGTTCTTGGGTTTTCCCCAGCGCTGTACAGCGATCCCGGCCGCGGCCAGTGCTTAACGAGAGTAGTGTCCCTTGCTCTCGGGTCAGCAGGTCAAGGCGGTGATTACCTCCCTTGTTTTTACTTTTAGGAAGTTGTTGTTTATGTTGTACATGTAATTCTAGTGACTAGAGAGCAACTCTCTGGTTTATTTTTATAGGAGAATGTCGAGTAAGATGTCTCGGAACTATGGAAGGAAAGGTTTAAGGTTTTCAAAGCAGAATGGGGTAAAATATTCCCTAGTCTTTTTAAGTATTATGAGTGTACCTACTTCTAAAGTAGTTTGATTTGAGTTGGGGAAAATTTCTGATTCTGATTCTGGAGGTAAGTGTACCACACACCTTACCGAGTCTATGCTCTCGCATAGGCGCCAAGGGCTAGAGGAAAACTTCACTCTCTCGAGTGAAGCAGAGTACTGGCCCGGCTTTGAGGCTATCAGATAGTAACTGCTCAAGCCTCGTATAAAGCCCCTCCAGGACTTCGATCTTCACTCTGGAATTCGGACTTGACTTGAGACTTGTCTCTAATTTCGGGCCAGAGGAAAACCCTACTCTCTCGAGTGGGGCAGAGTACTAAACCTGAGTTGGATACTTGTCTTTTGACCAATTGCCCTTTTGGATCTTAGGTAGGTACTGGGTGGGTTGTCTTGACTGTGGTGTTCCGTTCGTCCGGAAAGTATTCCCCCTGCACTACGGAAGAAATCCACCGACTTCGGTCGAATTTGTCGTACTGTTTATTTTGTGTTTCTTTTGCTTTCTCCTGCCTCTTTCGTCCACAGAGGGTGCCAGGGTTGGAGCGGAGTGTAGGCTCTGTACACTCCGCAGCACTTGCGGTTACTGGCACCACCCCATTGTCCCTTCCCCGTATGGAAATAGTAATTCCATGCGTCCCGAGTCTTTACCACTCTACTAACTTTGTGTTTAGATGTGATCCCTCACCCCTAATCTCTTCAAACTCTTGGCTATCCCTTCCCCACCCCTTGTGTTGAGCGTTACGCACTGGCAACTTACACTGCCCAGGAGTTTTCTCCCAGGCGGGACTTGTGGCCTCGAAAGATGCGTTAAATGTGCTCTGGTGTTGTCTGTCGCTAGGCTCTGTGTTGGGGCGGGGTCAGGTAGTGATGGTGCTGGTTGTAGGTAGGATTGTCGTGTATTGGTAGGTGATAGGGTTTACGTACAGGTTAGTTGCCGTAGGGACTGCAGCCGGGTTTCGTCCTAGCTGCACCGGTTTAGACCTTTATTAGATGCGTTGAGGTTAGAACGCGGAGGCGGAAGGTTCAATTGATACTGTGCCGGAAGTTTAATGTTGATAGTCCTTATTTGGTGTGTTATTGTTTTGCCAATTACTCTTAGTGCTTACTATTTTCTTTACTCATGAACAGTGAACAATATATTTTTGTTCAAACGACCCCATGTTCCTTTTTATAGTATTTTGCCCTGCTTTGTTGATTAAAACTTTTATTCTCTTATTCTGGGAAGTTTGGCTAATTTTGTTGTTTTGTGTCTTGTGTTGTTGTGTGTGTTGTGTTGGTGTCTACCGCCGTCCTGACCAACAGCTTTCAGACACCAGCATAGCGGACCTAGCACGCGACAACACCAAGCCTAATTCATAGAGTTATAGCAGGCGGCACTACATGTGTGTGTGTGTGTGTGTGTGTGTGTGTGATAATCAATATCAAGTGTCTTCCTAGCCTAGTACAAAAGAGCCCTATTTTTCTGTGTGTGTGTGTGTGTGTGTGTGTGTGTGTGTGTGTGATAATCAAGTGTCTTCCTAGCCTAGTACAAAAGAGCTCTATTTTTCTGTGTGTCTGTGTGTGTCTGTGTGTGTGTGTGTGTGAAAGAGAGAGAGAGAGAGAGAGATGACTAAACATAATAATGTAATTATCACTTTATTATAGCGCAGCTGACGCTGGCTCAGAACACCTCTCTCTCTCTCTCTCTCGTGGTCTTCAACCTGTACCCAGCATGTTCCATATTCTCCACTTGTCCAGATGAAAATCACCTTCTTCTCAATTGTGTGTGTGTGTGTGTGTGTGTGTGTGTGTGTGTGTGTGTGTGTGTGTGTGTGTGTGAGAGAGAGAGAGAGAGAGAGAGAATTGTTGGAAACCCTGTAACAGTTAACGCAATGGACAAAAGTAAAACTTACAACTTTTATCCAAAACCGCATTTATTTGTTGGACCAAACTTGGTTTTTGAAGTTTCAAGTAGACAGGGGTGTCGGGTACAGTGGTACTGTACCTGAACTGAACATGCGTTTAAGTTTAATGTAACTGTCTCATTGTTTATGCAGTACTGACGTAAAACTTAAACATTTGATATGAGGATGTCCTTCCTGTAATTCGCAAGTCGTGTTTTATTTATTTATTTATTTATTTTAATTGTATCTGTCTTTATTGCCCATATTTGTCTATGCTGCTATCGATATGCCTCCACTGTGAGGACAATAAAGTATTCATACTGACTTGAACTGAATTCAATTGATTAAGTGCACCAAACTGATCAGATCAAGTGAACCATACCACCATTGGCAGAACACCACACCACCACACCCAGCGTGCGGGGGCTGGGAGAGGTGAGTGGTGCGTGCGTGCGGTTGACTAAAAAGGTGGTGGTTGTTTCGGGGGTGGTGGTGTCTAAGAGCAGGGCCAGGGATCTAAAAAACAAACAACTAAACCCAGAGTCAAAGAATATTGCGCAGGTCATTAATACAGATTTGACAAGGTCAAGTTTATATTTAAAAACAAACTATAAGAAAAGGGCATAGCATGGCTATAACTGAGAGTCCCACAGTGCGGCATGCCATAATAATCATAACTTGATTAGCAACACAAAACACAATGTACGTACAAATCCATATTGAACAGAATATGTGTGGGACAGAGCAAAGGAAAAGGAGAGGGACGTGTCAATAAAACAAACAAACAAGAAAAAGTAAGTGTGTGTGTGTGTGTGTGTGTGTGTGTGGTGTGTGTGTGTGGTGCTGTTGTTGTTGTTGTTGTTGGGGGGGGGGGGGGTAGGGGGAGTGTAAAAGGTGAAAGGTCAGTGCGGAAAACCTGGTCAAATTTTATAATTTAAAATTTAAAATATAATTTGAAAACTGAGAATGTCATGCACTTTCTCATCTATCTGCCGTATCAAATCAACATAAAAAAATCAATAAAAATGTATCAAAGCCACAAACATAGTTGTAAGGCAATGCCTGCTTGTGTGACAGACAAGAGATTCCAACACAAGAAACCAAAGGGAGTCAATACCGAACGGAACTAATATCAGATAACACGCAGTTGTCTCCCTTCTTTACTACCCGTCACATGTATCCTGAATACCGAGCAGCCACCATTTTGCGTCCGATATGATACCGTGTGCCTGCACCGTCTGTTTCATAGCTTCACGATTGTCAGAGACTGATGCGTCTGCAATGTAACTTACCATGATCATGAGAGGGGGGCTCTTTTTCCTGACTGATGTAGGAATTCTCTGCGTAGGTTGTTGATCATCACTGTTGATCATCACCATACATCACACGTCTTAGTGGCTGCAATACCATGTGTAATGAACACGTTAATTTTGTTTGATTACATTACAATTATTATTTATTATATTATCAAGCCCATAACAGAAAAGGAAACGGTAATGACTGCGAAGTGGTTACAAGTTAAGCAAATAAAAGCGACATAAAAGGGACAGAAACCACTTAACTTTGACAAAGGACGGCACAGGTCAACGTTTCGGCTTTCGCCTTCTTCAGGACGTAAAACTTAATAATTAGGGTTTATGTCCTGAAGAAGGCGAAAGCCGAAACGTTGACCTGTGCCGTCCTTTGTCAAAGTTAAGTGGTTTCTGTCCCTCTCATGTCGCTTTTATAAGCCCATAACAGTTTCTAATCTTGCACGTCGCTTGAACAGCCGCGCTCATCAAACTCAGTGGTCAGGCTCAGTCGAAAGGCCCCGAGCACCAGTGAGAATGTTAATGAAAGAGGCTGCTGATTTATCGATTTTATGCCGCGCGTTCACACACACACAACAACAACAACAACAAAGACATTAAAAAATCAAGAAATTAAAAAAAAAACCCAACCAATCACACACACACACACACACACACACACACACACACAGAGTATTGCTGACACCACGAGCTTGATATCCAGTACTGAGAGTTGACCTTCACGCATGACCGGACGACGGAAAAACACCGCGACCCTCTGTTTGCTAGCTAGCGCCAGTGGAGCAACGACGAAGCATAAGCCGATAAGGCATTAACGCCAGCCTAGCACGACGTGGGCGAGAGAGGTAAGGTGAGAGGGGGGTAGGGTTGGGGTGCAGTCGGGTGGCATGCTCTCTTGAGTATCTGCCAGTCAGAGTACATGTACAGGTAAACAGAATACGAGCTTCTATGGCCTAGTTTTGGGTCGCGTGTTTTGACAACGGTAGCCAACTCCTCTGTGCGTGGGCTGTGTAGTACACACACACATAGAAAGCCGAAAATCGATGTGGGTTTTCACAGACATGGATGGGTGTTGCGTTAGCGGAGCTGCTTGTGTTTCAAACTGATTCTGTAAACCGTGAGTGTATATAGACTCTATCAAATAGGACTGATTTGAAACTCATTTTGAACTCACGAGAAGACAAAACAAACACTGCGATTAACAACTTAGCCCAAATTTAACAAAAATGGACGATCGAATGACTTGATAGATCTATAGATGAGTACACGACACAGACCATGTGTGTGTGTGTGTGTGTGTGTGTGTGTGTGTGTGTTGCGGTGTGTGTGTGTGTGCGTGTGTGTGTGTGTGTGTGTGTGTGTGTGTGTGTGTGTGTTGCGGTGTGTGTGTGTGTGTGTGTGTGTGTGTGTGTGTGTGTGAGAGAGAGAGAGAGAAAGAGAGAGAGAGAGAGAGAGCGCCATAAAAAGGCAGTCAGAACACAAGCAGCTCCGCTAACGCAACACCCATCGATGTCTGTGAAAACCCACAATCCGTATTTGAATTGATTTTCCTCGTTCCGTCCTTTCCACTTGACCGCGTCTAGGTCACCCAGTGTCTCATAACAAGTGTGTGTGTGTGTGTGTGTGTGTGTGTGTGTGTGTGTGTGTGTGTGTGTGTGAGAGAGAGAGAGAGAGAGAGAGAGAGAGCATGGGTCACTTGTCCTGGTATTGGGACACATACAGCATTCACTAAAAGCTTTCGCGACACGGTCTTGTTTCTTAATATTGATTTTTCTTCGACTAGACTGGATCTAGTTTGCTGAGTATTTCACTACGTGTGTTGTGCGTGTGTGTGTGTGTGTGTGTGTGTGTGTGTGTGTGTGTGTGTGTGTGTGTGTGTGTGTGTGTGTGCGTGCGTGCGTGCGTGCGTGCGTGCGTGTGTGTGTGTGTGTGTGTGTGTGTGTGTGTGTGTGTGTGTGTGTGTGTGTGTGTGTTTTTCATTCAATTAATTGTAACTACAACCAAAAGCCCACTTTCTGGGCTGTTTTTTTCAGTGGGGAGGGGTGGGGTGGGGGGGGGGGGTTACAATTACAATTTGTATTTTTTTTTCATTTTCACTTTAAATTTCTGTTACTTTACTTTTTTTTCTCTGTTTCTTTGTAACTTCTCTTTGTTTATTTATTCATTGTTTTGTTTTTGTGTTAAAAGCGGGGGGGGGGGGGGGGGGGGGGGGGGGGATGAGGGGGAGACCGCGCGCGCGCTTGTGTGTGTGTGTGTGTGTGTGTGTGTGTGTGTGTGTGTGTTCTCGATAGAACGCATTACACCTGTCATTGTATTCAGGACACACGAGGCACTCCTGCTCAGTCATTTGATATTTTCATTACCAAGGTTTCCGCGTTCTATTCATTCTTGACTGACTGTGGCTGTGTCTGAGGACAACTATTGCACCAGGCACCAAACAGCTATCGTATCATGTAATGTGTGCTGTTGGCTCGGCGTTTATGTGTGTGGATCTTTATGACTGAGGTGTGTGTCCGTTAAATAGAATGTGAGCTGACCTGGTTTGTAGGGCAGAGTAGGTACTACCGATACATCACGTATCGTTTCATTACAGAGGTGTGTGTGTGTGTGTGTGTGTTGGTGTGTGTGGTGTGTGTGTGTGTGTGTGTGGTGTGTGTGTGTGTGTGTGTGTGTGTGTGGCGTTTGTGTAGTAGTAGCAGTACACGTAGTATCACATCGTTTTGCAGTTTGAAAATGAGCGACGAGGAAGGACCCGCAGGCCAGATGGACGATGATGCTGTAGTGGAAAACAACGAGCAAGACGGAAACGAATCAGACAAAGATGACGAAGCTGACAAGAGTTCAAGTGATGAAGAAGTCACGTCAATCCACCGATGTAATTATGTAAAATTTACATATAATAATCATATAATATCATATAATATATGTAAACATGCATTCATGTGTTTCTTCAGTTTAGGCTATGGTAATGTCAGGTTGTATTAACATTCTGCTCTCCTCTGTAATAGCTGTCTGTCCTGACTCTCTCTGTGCTCAGTTGTAAGGTTGAGCCCTTGAGGGAGTTATGGTTATAACCCATGAGTGATCGGGGAAATCACATCCTGGATACAGACGAGGGTTTTCAAAGATTCAAAGATTTATTCCTTTCTCCCCATTTGGGGTATGGAGGAATGTCAAGTAATGCATCATACATGATTCTCATACGTACATAATGACAAAAACACATGTAGGACGGGAAGAAATCACAACAGTCCAAACTGCACATCGCATATGTTACAAAGAACAAACAAAAAGAATAGTGCAACGTGTGTGAGGTGAAAACATGTCAACATAGTTACAAACGTATCTACATGACATACTAGATGATTTTACTATTTCTAAAACAAAAAAAAAAAAAAAAAACAATAGTGTGTGAGGTGAAACATGTCGACATAGTTAGGGGCACCATGACTAAACCCTTGAAAAAGCAATGATATATTTTTGTTAAAGAAACGTGACGCCTCTGTTCATAATATTTGGGGCAGGGCTAAATTCAGCATTAGATAAATGTTTTACTGACACCATAATTTAGCCATGGAAATCATTTTGTACCCACGGCACAGTAAAATAAATGAAGAAATAATTAAATATATATGACCAAGTTACACGGAAATGCATGAACATGATTGATACAGGAGAATAACTGAATAAGAAATATGAACATAAATAAATGAATTAAAAAAATAGTAACTACATAAGTAGAAAAGGGTCGTGTAATTTTATAATTAACATTTTAATATTTCAGTGTGTCCGTCGGGAAGACGTTGAGGACTTGGAGAAGCTGCTGGCTGACCCGGCGAAGAAGAAGGAGATCAACAAAATAAAAAAGATTTACGGAGAACAGTTAACCCCACTGGAACTTGCAGTACAGGGCGACAGTCTAGAGATCGTGAAACTTCTCGTGAAGAACGGAGCAGGTTTGTGCAGGCTAAAAACACTATTAACCTCAGAAACCGCAAATTTGCTTTTTCCTTTCAAAAACCTCTCCTAAGCGCCGTGAGCACTCAGTTAGGGTGGAGCGCTATATCATCATCATCATCATCATCATCATATATGAAAGATTCAAAGATTTGTATTCCTGTGTTCCCACTGGAGGAATATCAAGTAATGCGTCATACATGTTTCATGAAATTAACATACTCAAATATACAAAAAAAAAAAAAACAAAAAAAAAAAAAACATGTATAACGAAAGGAATCACCAGATAAACCAGAAAAGCAAACTGCATGATAAAACGACGATAGCTTATTGTGGCAAGCACAGAACATGCCAACATAGTTACATACATGTGAACGATATACTACTCTTTGACGGTTTTGCTATTTCTAAGGAATTTAGTCAGGTTCAACATTTTTTTTTTTTTGATAGCTGTAGTGACATGAGCCTACAAAAAATTAAAAGATGAAAGATTAAAAGATGAAATTGGTCTGTGAAATATACGTGCGGTGAAACATTGTGTCTTCTCGTGGTGTTTCGGACATTCCATGAGAAACTGTAAGTTCATTAGACATTTGACATCTAGATCAAAGTCTGCTTTTCTCTGGGTGTGCCATCTCGTCTGCCATCTCGTCTGGTGTGTGATAACTCAAGCATCATATTCACCCCTCTAGAAGGCTTGAGGATCATATTCACCCCTCTAGAAAAGCTTGAAGGAAGAAACAACATTTTCAATGCAAAGGCATTTGGAGCATCATGAAAGAAGTTGGGAAACATTTTATCATGTCCTTTCCTGTCAGCCCTCGCTGGAGGGATTCAGCCTCATCTTCAGTTTCTGCCACAAAGTCTGATCACTCTTATATAGTTGTCCGCCCCTTGAGTGTCCTGTTCCGAAATAGTCTCATCCTGAGTATCACTTAGCCTTCTGCTACAACCACCTAGTATGCACCCCCGCCCCGTAAGTACCAAAATCCGCAAAACAAATTGCGTTTCCCTACACACACACACACACACACAACACACACACACACACACACACACACACACACACACACACACACACACACACACATATCTGTACAAACGAATACAGTTTCCAAACAGGGTCACTAAATACAACACCTACATTGCACCCGGACTGAATTTGTAGTATTCAGCATACAGAAGTCATCAACTAAAAATCTGTCCAGATATTGACACGAAGAATGAGAAGAAGCAGACACCCCTGCACAGAGCAGTAGGATGCAGTGAGAGCTACCGTTTCAGCATTGATGACAAGGCAAGCGCACTTTTTTTTACTCTACAAATGCAGTCTCAGTTTTTCGAGTTTTTTTAAAATTAATTAAAAATCGTTTCTTGTATGTTGTTTTTCATTGTTATAGGGAGCCTGGGTGGTCGAATGGTAGAGCGTTCGACTTCTAATGCTCGGGTCGTGAGTTCGATCCCGGCTGGGGCCAAATATTTGTGCTGGCTTTTTCATCGTTGCCCCGTCTTTGATATCACCCTATGTGGTGAAAAAGGACGTTAAACCCCCAAACACCCACCCACCCTTACAACTGTTATTAGATTAAAAGATTGAATTTCCTTTTACATCAAAGACTAGCTGTAACAAAGTTGATTCTTCTTCGTCTTAGGAGAGCCGGGATAGCCGAATGGTAGAGCGTTGGACTTTCAATGCTCGAGTCCTTAGTTCGAGTCCCGGCTGGGGCCAAATATGTGACGCTACGCCACGAAATGAGTCGGAAGTACATGCAGCTGAATAGTGCAACACCCGATTTTCCGACCGAGGTGGCCATTTTGTTTCATGGGGTACGTCACTTTCAACAGATCATAACTTCAAAAATAATTATCCGATTTTAATCTGGTTTTCACCATTGGATTCAGCATTAAAAAACCTGTAAGATCATATCAAAACCTCAAAAACTTCAAAAAGTGACTCAAATCGTGGGGGGGGGGGGGGGGGGGGGGCGTCACATATTTGTGATGGCCTTTTTCTCGTTGCCCCGTCTTTGATATCATTACATGGTGGAAAAGGACGTTAAACTCCCAAATACACACCCACCCACCCTACTTTGTCCTCTTTTTTATATTCTTCATTTTTGTTGTTGTTGTTGTTGAAAAAACAGAAACGTGCCGCCATCGTCGAGTTTTTCTTGTCGAAAGGACTCGACGGCAATGCACGGGACAGGGACGACAAGACGCCATTATTTTATGCTGTCATCGGTGGGAGAAACAAGTGTTGTGGTGCTCTTTTGCGTGATGAAAAACTTGACGCAAGGGTATGTACACATAATATTATCGCAGTTTAGTTTCTCGCGACACGGTCTCACACCCAGACTATAGGAATGTGTGTGTGTGTGTGTGTGTGTGTGTGTGTGTGTGTGTGTGTGTGGTGTGTGTGTGTGTGTGTGTGCCCTGACCTTATGGCTTTCTAAATTGTTGTGTATACATTTCTTTCTATTCATTTTTTTTTGAGCGCGTAGAACTGTTATTAATCAATAGGTTAATGTTATTATAGGTCCTGTTACTATTATTATCATTATCATTTTTTTTTTTTTTTGCTGCCCCAACTATTTGCCAGCTCCAGTGGTGTTCCTCCCAGGTAATGGGTGGAACCCACGGAGGACTCGGAAGCTGGGACAATTTTTATCATGCATGATGATGGAGATGAGGATGATGGTAAAATGATGCTATTGAGGTCCATGTGGTTTGGGACTGCGAGACAGGGCCGCATTCCACGCTTCCTGTCATAAATATCCCGGCATTAACCAGGCCCGGGAACTACGGCACCTGCGGTGTCGGCCGTGTAATCATCCACATCGTATAATTTTACGACGTACGTGTCATACTAAGGGAAGCAACCCCAAAGTGGCACCCGTGAAGGGGTGATACTCGGCCGTGTGGCAACAGCCTCCCCATTGGGCCCATAGCACACCCGCTCTGGGTAGGAGCCGACCTAGGTAGGAAAAATCCCGGTTGCCTCGGCTGGGACTCGAACCCGGGTCTCCAGGTCCATGCTTCGAAGAGCTAACCGCTACACTACGGGGGCCGATTATTATTATATTATTATTATTATTATTATAGACATAACAAGCACACTTTCACACATCCTGTCTTTTAATGAACTGAACTAATGCGGAAACCGGAAGACAGGAAGAAGTGGGTTTTGACTTTAACTCACTTCCTCCCAAGTTCGTTTGGGCTTGTGCTCCAGTGACCTCAAATAAACAAAAATCATACTGAATATTTATGGGAATTACATTTGCCTCTGGGGAGGATTGCACTTTGATTATACTCGTGTTCACTGCAGTGAGAGCCGTCAAGGAACCGTTAATCTTGCCTGATTCTCAGATACAGGGCCAAACCGATAAAGAGTCAAAAACGTGGAATACTCGTGCGCGGTACGAAATGTGTTAACAAAAAAAACAAAACAAAAAAATGCACCCTCCCACCCCGTGTAGTGGTTAGCACTTCGGGCCATGGACCGGGAGACCCAGGTACGAGTCCCAGCCGAGGCAAGCGGGATTTTTCCTACCTAGGTCGGCTTCTACCAGAGCGGGCGTGCTATGGGCCCAATGGGGAGGCTGTCGCCACACAGCCGAGATTCACCCACTTCACGGGTGCGACTTTGGATGTGCTTCCCTTGGTATGACGCGTCTTATCATGTGGATGACTACACGGGCCTGGTTAATGCCGGGATATTTATGACAGGAAGCGTGGAATGCGGCCCTGTCCCGCAGTCCCAAACCACACGGACCTCCATAGCAACATCTTACTATCAACCTCATCTCCATCATCATGCAAAATAAAATTTGCCCCAGCTTCCGAGCCCTACGTGGATTCCGCCCATTACCAGGGAGGAACACCACTCGAGCCGGCAAAGAGTTGTGGCAGCAAAAAAAAAAAAAGTGCAATGCATGCATTGTTCGTCATTTCAGATCATGAAGGAGCGTTTTGATGTCAAAGACCACCACAGTGTGCCAGACACACGGGACCCGTTAACTCTTCTGGAACTGGCTGTGAGGACTTGCAGCGTTGCTACTGTAAAGTTGCTGGTGGAAAAGGGCTCAGGTAAGTAAACCAGCATGTGTTGTAAAATGCGCATATTCCAAGATTCACAAAAGACAACTTTGGGAACTAATGCGCTTGTGGTTGCGCCTGTACATTTGAAATGGTCTATCTTAAAGAGAAAAAGAGATCTGAATGCAATACATAAATACGTCTCGCGGCGCGAAGAGCTTGATAAAGTTTTGATAACACGATCAAGGGAACAGTGCGCCCTTTAATATCAACGGGAGATAGATATCTGAAATAACATGTCAATTTCACGGTTTGATGTTTGATAACACGAAAAAAGCAGGTCAGTTTTTTTTTCCAGAAGTGGTTTTATGTACCCTCTGTCTGTCTCTGTCTGTCTGTCTGTCTGTCTGTCTGTCTGTCTGTCTGTCTCTGTCTCTCTCTGTCTCTCTCTCTCTTCTCTCTCCAGCCAGTAGAACATATCCGGATATCCAGTTCTGTCATCATCAAGTGGCTGCAACGTCATAACAGACGGCTCACTTGGAACTAAAACATGTGGATGTATCTCAGTGGTACGATGTTTGGCACGAAACAAGTTGGAGCAGTTATTATTTTTACGGTTCGAACTTGTACTTTGACAGACGTCAACAGTAAAGGTCAGTCCATGAGACTCACACCCCTACACATCGCAGCGCAGGCAGAGGGAGACGACGACGACTCAGATGACGAAGATGAGGTAATTTACGGACGATACTTGAATATTTGTGTGTCAGCACTCATACCCTCCCGTCTTAAAGGTCTGCAATCTCAGCAAAAAGCCGCAAACATTGCGTTTTTCAAAACTGCGACTCAGTCGACTAATCCAGGCAACTCTGTCACAGTTGCAGAGTTTTCAGTGCTTCGGGGACCCTAACAAAACCAGAGCACGAGTTTGCCGTGACATTATTTGGGTTTTGGCCAGTGAACGATACACATCGTTACAGTGCTAGCCGATGTTGAGTGCTGCACGATCTTTCTCGCTCAGTATCAAAACGCAAACTGAAATCAGGCTGCCCCGGCTTTTGTTGGGGTTTCTGGGACGCTGAAAACTCTGCAACTGTGACAGAGTTAACTGTGCTTGCACGGTCGACACTGTAATTTTTTTTTTCACACTTTTGGAAAGCTTTTTGTTGGGAGCTTAGATCTTTAACACTTACTAAGACGTTGAATCAAGTCGTATTGACTTGGGCAAACGAACCCGTCCAGCAAAACTATGAGACTGGAATAAAGTGAACAACAATTCTAGTGACGTCGCCGTATGCAGTACGGTTGTTTTCTTGTGGGCGGCTCGGTGGTCTAGTGGTTAAGACTTTTTCACCAATGCGAGAGCCCCACTCGGGGCGAAGAATATTTCCGTCTCGTTTGTGGCACCTTCATTCGGGCCGATCGTCGGGGGTTCTCTCCGGGTACTCTGGCTTCCTCTCCCTCTGCTTTGGAAATGTTCAGTCCACAAAATTCGAGAATAAATGCAAGTTATAAAATTCCGAAACTTATGTTGCTCAGCTGGTCCTTCGCCTCACGTTGTTGCTATGTGTTCATGTCAAGTGTCAGAAAATGCGTGGGATTCACGTGAGCTTGCCTGTTGGGTTTAGCTCGCGGCGCTTTTTGCCAAATATTTTGGAACGCAACACGATTGTCGAAATATGAGCAGGGTGTTAATTTATTGGGGTTTTTTTGTATGATTATCTATACCATGACCACGAACATTAACATGTAACTGTACTGTGATTGTATTCAGTAAAAGGAATATTTCTAACAGTATATTTGTTATGTATGGAAAAAGAAGGACACGAACCTCGTAATGTACATTTTTTTGTTTTTGTTTGTTACAGGCCGCTACAGAGGAGCGTGCAGGAATGATTGAGTTCCTGCTGGCAGCAGGGGCAGACATGAATGCCAGAGACAAAGACAGCAAGACCCCACTTTGCTGGGCTGTTCTGGAAGGAAAGGACAAGAACGCCCAAACCCTTCTGCGTCACGACGGACTTGACAAAAAGGTACAACAACTATACTAGTCTGGCGGACTGATAGAGCGGCCTGTGATTTTGGCTAGACACATTTACGAATAAAAAACATTTTTTGCTGTCATGTACAAAAGTCCATCTATCCACCAAACAACAACAACACAAACAACAACCACAACAACAAATCTGCGTAGCTTATCTTACGTCGCAATCTATCCACTATATTAATCAAACCACTTCGCTAAAGTTAGCTTCATTGGATATAGTTTGAAACCTGAAATCGCACTCCGTTTCGTACCGTACTCAACAATATACATAACAGTCAATTGTGAGTGGAAATGAACTTGAAAGTGTCTAGGATGTGGGTGGGTGTTTGAGGGTTTAACGACCTTTTCCACCACCCCATATAATGGGTGATATCAAGGACGGGGCAACCAGAAAAAGGGGGGAAAAATTGGCCCTAGCCAGGAATCGATCTCAAGACGCGAGCATTGAAAGTCCAAAGCTCAACCATTCGGCTATCCGTTTATTCCGAAAGTGTTGGGGAGAAATTGTCGTAAATATACTATACCGTATGTTTAATTCAGCAGCAGCAGAGGTAGTTTTAGATGTAATTCATAATTTATTCCATGCTTCTGACAAATTCTAGTTACTTATTCACTCTAACAAATTGTCCAACCATGAACATGTTATATTTCACGATAAAGCTCCGTCGCGAATTAGTCTTTGTGGCTTGCGCGGCGCCCTAACAACTCACTCACTCACTCACTCACTCACTCAAGATTAATTTTAAAGCAAGCTCACTTTACTTTTGCCTGTTGTACTGTTGCGCACAGGTGTTCAAGGAACGATACAACGATACTTATGAGAAACCCATGACCCTTCTGGAACACGCTATCTCAAAATGCACCTTTGACACTGTCAAGATGCTGGTGGACAAAGGAGCGGGTAAGCCTGTTAATGTAGTGTTGTGCTTGTTTCTTGTAAGTGGGTTTATGCAGGTGATGTTTTCTACAGCTAAGGCTAAATTTGTCAGGGATTTCACGTCCAGTTTCATTACTTGCGATGAAAATGCTCGAGTGTGCATTTGTTACCTGTTGTTGCTGTTCAAATCAAATCAAATCAAAATCAAATCATCTTGAATGTCCAGTCCTTTAAAACAAATTAATTTGTTGTTGTTGTTGTTTGTTTGGTTGTTTGTTTGTTTGTTTATCGTCGTCAAGGTCTAAGCTTCTTTGTAACAAACTGTGGCAAAAACAAGTCACCTCAATTCATTGTACTTTTTTCTGTCTTAGAAAGCCTAGTTAACTGTTTTTAGCCTTGCCTTGCACATAACGCAGTCATGAAACATCTTATGCAGCTCATGATCTGTGGTAAAGACATTGCTTTCTTTGTACTAAAGAAACTGAGCCATAGATGAACAACTAAAATGAAATCAAATCAGGAAACAGAACCGAATTAAAAAAAGAAAGGAACAGAAATGTGCTTACGACACTAGATCAACCTGTTACGCTAGAACCATACCTCTCTCTACCCAGTCTCTATCTGTTGCAGATGTTAATAGCAAAAGTGCTACAAAAGTCAGGCCCTTACACATCGCAGCAGGGACCAGTATATTCTACAGTTCGAGTAGAGACGATCAAGTATGTTCGCTATTCAGTACGTAATTAATGGGAGTAGTAGAATCATATGAATTAATGGTGTACGAGCTGTTGTTGTACACGCTTATGGTACAACGCGAGGTGTGTAGTGTTGTCACTTGTGTGATGTAGTGGTGTCGTATGGGGTGTTATACATCGGATGTATTTAGTGGTGTGGAATGGAGAGAGAGAGAGAGAGAGAGGGGCAGACAGACAGACAGACAGAGACAGACAGACAGGGACGCATGCACAACAGCACCTGTGCACGAAAGACTGAGGTAAAAGAAATTATATTGTTTTACTTTGATTACAAAGGAAAAGGTCATCGAGTTTCTCATCCAAAAAGGAGCGAAAACTAGCGCCATGGATTCCGACAAACTAACGCCACTTCACCACGCTGCCAGGGACGACAACGAAGAGGCTTGCAAAGTTCTTCTGCGACACGACAAACTGACCGATCCTAAGGTAGGTACTTAGCGAATAGCTTTTGTTTGTTGCATTGGCGCCGAACAGATACGGCGAGACAGATACCAAATTTCATCTGGTCAGAATTTCATGAAAATCGTCAGATGCGTAGCGTACAAAAACAACCCCCCCCCCCCCCAAAAAAAAAAAAAAAGAAAAAAAAAAAGAAAAAAAAAGCAAACAACAACAACAACAAGCAGCAAACAAGCAAAACAAGAAACATACACAAAAACAAGAGACAGAGAGTAAATATTTGGAAGGAGGTCCATAAAAAGCTTTTCGCCAAAATAATTATCGTCGGTGACTGCAACCTCACACGCACTATAATTATCGTTATCTCTCTCTCTCTCTCTCTCTCTCTCTCTCTCTCTCTCTTACTCCGACCGGGTACGTTCCACAACAGAGCGACAATTAGTATTATTATGATTGTGATTGTGACTGTGATTATGATTATGATATAATTGTTATCATTATTATTGCTGTTATTATTATTAGAAATCTTTCCTGCACTTATTTTCATGTTAGTTTCTTTCATTTTGTCTTTGTAAGCGCTTAGAGCTCACTGAGTATAAGTGCTATATTATTAGTTTTTATCATTAATAATAATAATAAAAATTGCTTTTATATAGCGCATCCCAGCAGACGCTGGCTCAGAGCGTTCTACAATTACAATTACACACACACGGAGTTACACACACACACACACACACACACACACACACACACACACACACACACACACACACACACACACACACACACACACACACATCAGTAGTAGTAGTAGTAGTAGTAGTAGTAGCAGTAGTACCATTAGTATTATTATCAGTAGCATTACTATTAGTAACTGTATTTGTGTTTTTTTTTCCAGATTATTCGCAAGATGGACCAGTCTCCCCTGCATCTCGCAGCCGAGCGCAGCAACACTGGCGTCGCTCGCATACTGTTGGAGCATGGTGCCGACCCTTTCCACAAGGACTCTCGCGGACGTACACCATTTCACATTGCACTCGAGTCATCATACAGCGATACGGAGATGGTCCGTGATTTTCTCCGTGTATTTGAAACAAAGGATCCCGCTGTGCTCGCATCGGTAACCATATGAATTAACTCGCATTGCTTTTTGGGGGAGTATTATACTGTTCGAGCGAATTTTTTTTTCCAGCGGTTGCCTCAGCATTGTCTGACTCCTTAATGTTTGTATTCAAAGCTTTCTGTTTGCTCAGTGCTTGCTTGTCAGATGCTGTCACTGTGCAGGTGGCAAACTGGTGCAATTTGAGACACTACCAAAATAGTTCAGAACGATTTTTGAATACTGGCTTCCTATAGTTCTCTGAACACCTCAAACAACAATGTATTCACAACTCAATCTCCAATCTGATATGTTGCATTGTTGTTTTTGGATTGTCAAGATAAACAGTTGTAACAGACAAGGCAACACGGCGCTGTTCGGTTGATACGAAATTACCCTGGGAACAATGAACAATAAATTAGCCAAAAATAAAGCAGTTAATGAAAAATCAATCGTAATGAAACAGTTCACCGTATATCAGCCGTGATCAAACAATCCACAAATTAATCTGCTGGAATCCGGTTGTATTTCACCCACAAATTCAATAGCAATACAATTTAACGTTTACAAAACCATCAAACAACCACCACAATGTAATCAAGCAATTGAAATCGATTGAATAGGAACACTATGAAACAACCACAAAATACAGGTAATAAACCAAATGATATCATATTGTGACCCTGCACCACGAAATGAGCCGTCTTGTAACAAGAACAAATAGCAGAGGAAGACTCATTTCGTGGTGGAGGGTCTACATGTAATACACATATTTACCCCGTCAGCTCAGCAAAGACAGCAGGCCTCTACACCAGTAGACGTCCTCTGTCAATGTTTCCTCTGAGCTGACCAGCGAGTGAGTGAGCGTATGTGTCTATGTGTATGTGTGTGTCTGTGTGAGTGGAGTTCAGTGGATGTATGTGTAAGCGGAGTTCAGTGGATGTATGTGTGCCTGCATTTGCCCCGTTCCCTATGAGATATTGTCATCTGTTACACAGTTTATACATACTTTCCACTATGGTTTTCAGATGCTTGGGGACAAAGATGACAAAGGGAACACAGCACTTCACCTAACAGCGAAAAACGGGAACGCAGAGCTGGCCGCTATGTTGATTGAAAAGGGTAAGCACGATTGAAAGACAACGTGACGTCATTTCAGTCCAATCCATTCTAGTGTCCACTTACAAAGCGGAAATGTACTCCATGAACAGCGGAAGACAAGCAGAAAGAACAGAGAGGGAAGATGCGATATGTTTTGCACTGTCTGTCAGTGTGAGAGGAAGAGATGAGTCTTCTGAAAGACTGGATAAAGAGGCTCTGGAAAAGGGGGTAGGATTCCTGAAGGGTCTGGCACGGGAACGCTTCTTGAGAGTGTTGTGGTTGAAAGTGAAAATGGAAATTGTCACGATCATGAAGCAGACTGCGCGTTGACAGATGCATGGAAAACCTAATCTTTGTTTTCTTGGTGTGTATTCGCGGGCATCTTAGGACGGCTTAGACGGGTTGCTGTGCCAAAACGCTTAGCTCCTGCAATATTGGAGATCCCCAAATTATCAGAACGGTCGTATTGTCAAAATGGAGTATCAGTTCATTCAAATATAGTTACCGTTTAGTAAGTGGCATCCGTACCACCATCACCTCCTCCATGTGTGCTTTGTATGCCACTGGACAAGTCCGCCTTGCCCTATTTTGGCTACAAGCCACAGTGGAGAAGGGTTTCCCCTCCCCCCCAGATTATTCGCAAGAAGCACCAGTCTCCTCAGCAACTGTGGCTTGTAGCCAAAATAGAGAGAGAGAGAGAGAGAGAGAGAGAGAGTCTATGCTTATTCGCTTCCGCAGTTATACAGGGAAGAATCTGGCTTAATAATATGTTTTTCACGGTAAACCTCATCGTGTTTCAGGTGCTAAAGTGGATGAACCAAACAGCGACAGGAACACTCCAATTCACGTAGCGGCCGAGGAAAGCCAATCTGAAGTTCTACAGCTTCTGCTAAAGAGACCTGTTAGGGACATCAACGCTGTGAACGACAAGCAGGAGACTGCTCTGCACAAGGCAGCTGGATCCGGCGACAAGAAATGTGTCGAACTGCTACTGAAAAAGTAACATCCTCCTATGCCAACTCCTCATCATCACCATCATAGTCATCGTCATCTTCACCATCATCATTATTATCATCTTCCATCACTATCATCATCATTTATGCTAAAGCATTCTCTCTCACAATTTACAACTTTTAAACTGATTGTAGAATGTCACTTCCGCTGCTCCTTACGAGTGGCATGATGCTGCATTTGAACATATTCACGACTCTGACATTTGGTAATAAAAACACACCAAAAATTATGACAGCACTATAGAGTTTCATAGGCAGACTGCAGAGATCAGTTGTAAGTTCACCTGTCTGTATACTCTTGCATATTATACTTTCAGAGGTGCAGATGTGAATCGCCGAGACTACCAGAACAACACACCTTTGTGGTTGGCGGCAATGAATCAGCACCAAGTGGTGGCCACTCTTCTCCAAAAGAATTGCTGTGACGCGTCCATCATCTTTGAAGCTGCCAAACAGAACAAAGAGGATGTGCTTGAGGTAAGTCAGCGATATGTTGTCCATTTCATTCAAGCTATACTTTGCTGGCACGATCTCGGACCACGAGCACTCTGTGCACAGAGAAACTGTTGTTTGCTGGCTACATTCTGTATTCTGCGGTAAAACGGGCGAATTCCATCCTTTGCTGAGCCGACTTATGTTTCGGAACAGTTTCGCTCGTGAGTGCGCCTGTACGCTCGAAACACACCATCTTCATGGTAAGTACAGTTGTAAATACGATACAGTGTTGTTTACACTTTGCACGAGCGGTCAGACATTCTAATTCTACGACTGTTGTTACACTTCTGGAGCGCTCAGTGTGGTCGCTGCGTTATTGAGTACGCTTCTGTTGGCTCAGTGCAAGCATTACAGACGCTGTCATTGTCTAGCTGTCGAGTGTGGATGGGTGGGTGTTTGTGGTTTTAACGTCCTTTTCCACCACATAGGGTGATATCAAAGACGGGGCAACGATGATAAAGCCAGCACAAATATTTGGCTCCAACCGGGATACGGACGCACGACCCGAGCATTAGAAGTCCAACGCTCTAACATTCGGCCATACCGGCTCCCCGTCTAGTTGTCGAAGTTGGTGTGATGATCGATAGATCGATGATCGACAACAGTTCAGAATACAGAACGATCTGTGAGCATAAGTATGGTAGCATAAGCCCCTTTAATCGTTTCCCCTATCATGTGTTAACCTTCACGTGGCTCACGCTGAAGAACTGAAATCTCGATGTCTCTTCTTATTTCCAGACCTTGCTAGCGTATCGTCACCTGAAGAAGATGATCAACAACAAAGATGAGAAAGGCCTCACAGCTTTGCACATCGCATCGAAACGTGGCTACCTTAAGATAGTCACCGTGAGTCTTTCGGATGCGCCATTAATGTAACTTCCAATAGCCATCGCCAAGCATAATATCATTTTCATTAAACATTGTTGAAAATTTTGGACAATCTGTGGTCATATCAAGCATGGCATGTTCAACAAAATTTCAGTTGTCATTAACCAAACAATATTAAAAAAGAGGGTGAAGGCACTCAACGGAAGACAAAGCTCTGAAAGTTTAAATCAAACCTATTTATTAGATGATTCTCAGCCCTTTCAGCGGCTTCAAAGTTGCATCTCAGAGTAAGTATGCATGTTTCTGTGTACAATCCTTCAGTGCCTCCTGAAGCACAATGCTGAGGTTCACGTAAAAGATGGGAAGGAAAATCTACCAGCATCTGACGTCAATCATGAGAATAAGCGGGCACCTCCCACTGAAGACAACCAGTCCACAACGAGTGAACATTTTCAGCCTCTGTGGAGCGACAAAGAGAGCTCACCTTTCGCTGGGAAAGGATGGACGCCTCTGCACTATGCCTCAGTGCACGGACATGCCCAGTAACTAGCTGCAAATCATACCTGAAATTACACTTTTCGTTTTCAATTTTGCTTTGCTATCATCTCTTGTGCTCCTTATGTTTCCTTTTTTTTCCCTTGTAGTCGTGTACAGTTTTATATCAAAATTGTTCAATGTGCATTCAAAGGAGTTATATTATGTGAATGTTTCCTTTTTTCAGCGTGGTCCGCGTACTCATTCAGCATGACCGTACAGTGGTCGATGATTTGGACGTAGAGGGTAAAACGGCTTTCCACCTGGCTGCCGAGAATGGTCGAGACAAAGTGCTTGGGGTGCTGAAACTCAAAGATGAAAGATTACTCATCAAGTAAGCTCCAGCACTCATCTGTCTGTCTGTCTGTCTGTCTGTCTGTCACGGTGCGTGTGCATCTCTCTCTCTCTCTCTCTCTCTCTCTCTCTCTGTGAAAGAGAAGGAGATGCATAAGCGCTAGACAATGTACCCTCTGTTTCGTTAGTTCTGTATACAACTTTAGAAATAATTGATAATCCACAAATTGACAGAACCAACAAAGACGGTCAGTCGGCGCTCCACTTGGCTGCAAGCAAAGGATGGAGAAAAACCTGTACCTTGCTTCTGGGATACTCTCAATCTCTTCTTGATGCTAAAGACACCCCAGGGGTGAGTATAAACAAATGACTGTGAGAAAACAAATAACGTTTTGTATTATGTATCGAGAACCCGCAGCTCCACTGACCAATCATACACCAATATAAATGGCTTAGTTTCCAGAACTTTATGGTGTTGAATGCTCGATCAGCTTGGCTTGGAACCAGTTTCAGCGCTTAAATTCGCACAGAATTTGCTACAGTAATAACATGGCAATCAAACATTGATGTCACAGCCATTTGCTAAGGGATTAATCCGAGAATGCTGCCCAGTTTTGTTTTGTTTTTTCAGTCAGTTCTTGGAAAAAGACACATAGTTTGATCTCTGCTTGTCCTAGATGACACCCCTTCACCTTGCCGCCAGGCATGGACATCCAGCCGTCATTCAGCTGCTTCTGGACAAAGGGGCCAAAATCTTACCAGATAAAACCGGGCTTAACTACTTCGACCACGCCATCGACAATGGCCACATGTGAGTTTGAATAACGTCCTCTGCATGTGAATTCTGCAATCAAATTTTCTTTCATCTGGTATTATATTTTTTTTTAAATATTTACACTTTAATGTCCCTGTCGGGAAATTTGGGCTGCTTCCCCTGGGGAAAGCGCATCGCCGCGGTGCAGCGCCACCCAATACCTATCCTTCTTTCCTTTTTTTTTTTTTTTTTTTTTACAATTTGGCAATATTGCTTGGGGAGGAAAGCCGGATGACCCGAAGAGAAACCGCCGATGAGCAGCCCGGTAGCCAGGAAAAACCGGTATCACATAATCACAAGCTCGACCTGGGATCGATCCCACGCTTCGTCGCCATGACATTGGTGACGGCCGTTCAGTAGCGCAGCGGCTAAATCCTACGCACTACCTATTACACCATCGCTCACCCTGCATACTGTTCTTGATATTAATGTTATTGATATTAATGTTATTGATATTAATGTTATTGATATTAATGTTATTGATATTAATGTTATTGATATTAATGGCATCTGTCATGTGAACATTTTACTAATATCTGTAACTCTGTCACACGTGAAAATTGCTAAAACATTGATTTAGAAAAAGCTTACCATTTCCGTTTCTTGCCTCAGCTAATCTTTCTATATTCTTGCAGCTTGTGCCACTATTCCGGTACTTTTCACACGGTAATTCTTTCGTATTCAGGGATGTGGTGAAAATGATCATCAGTTCTGATAAGTGTTACACTGCACTGCGAAACGCAAAGGAGCAAGTTGACGGGTCTATCGACACACCCATGCGAAAACTCATCCGTGAAATGCCAAGTAAACACACTCTTGTTTTGTCTTTCAATTTGAATTTCCAGATAGTATTATCCAGATAGGAATGCAAACAGCTTTTAGTTTGTGTTTGTGAGACTTTTTTTTTCATCCCATCGGGATTTTTTTTTTTGTCTAGCCAGTGGGAATTTTGTTTTGTCTTGACCGCCTGAATTTTGTTTTGTCTAGCCAGCGGAATTTTTGTTTTGTCTTGACAGCGGGATTTTTGTTTTGTCTTGCCAGCGGGATTTTTATTTTGTTTAGCCAGCGGGATTTTTGTTTTGTCTTGACAGCGGGATTTTTGTTTTCTCTTGACAGCGGGATTTTTGTTTTGTCTTGCCAGCGGGATTTTTTTTGTCTTGCCATCTTGATGTTTTTGTCTAACCAGCGGGATTTTTGTTTTGTCTTGCTAGCGGGATTGCTGTGTGGTCTTCTTTGGTTCTAGTTCTATTCTTTGGTTTTTTGCATGTTTATTAGCTGGCTTAAAAAAAGATGTAGCGTCAGCGGTAAGAATCTAGGATTGGGTAATCCAAGATGAGATCGCATTTTACTCATTTCTGTCTGCGGCATCAATTTGCAGAGATGGCAAAGCTTGCGTGTGACCGATGCATCGAGAGACAGACTGACAAAAGTGATATCCATGTCTATGAATTTTTGGATGACACATACCCGGCAGAGGAGTGGAAAACAAGTAAGTATGGGAAGCAAGTAAGTCTGAACCCTCACGCCATGGACACACTCTCTCTCTCTCTCTCTCTCATACTCTCTCTCTCTCTCTCTGTCATAAGCATCACCGTATTTTAATGAATACACACACACACACACACACACACACACACACACCACACACACACACACACACACACACACACACACTCTCTCTCTCTCTCTCTCTCATACTCTCTCTCTGTCATAAGCATCACCGTACACACACACACACACACACACACACACACACACACACACACACACACACACACACACACACACACACTCTCTCTCTCTCTCTCTCTCAGTGTCGCAAATGGAGTGTAGGTGTGTTGACAATCGGGTGTAGTTGTCTCGAAAACGGCATCGCGCGACACAGTTTTGTATACAATTTTGAGGAATTAGATTGTTTTGTGCAATTATTTATTTTGTGCAGTTATCGTGTCAAGTGTCTCAGCGCAGATACATGAACCCCCCCCCCCAAAAAAAAAAAAAAAAAAAAAAAAAAACAAACAAACAAACAAACAAACAAAAAAAAACAAAAAAACGAACACAACAAAACAAAACAAGACAAAAAAAAAACCAAACCAAACCAAACCAAAACACACACACACACAAACACACACACACACACACACACACACACACACACACACACACACACACACACACACACACACACACACACGCACGCACGCACGCACGCACGCACAAAAAACCAAACCAAACCAAACCAAAACACAAACACACACACACACACACACACACACACACACACACACACCACACACCACACACGCACGATAAAAATCATTTCCTACTGTAGCAAACATTTTGATGAGCTGTACAACCCACGTGCGAGGTTAGAAACCGGCTGGACTTTGAAAGAAACTAGTTGCAGCCAGCAGGTAAGACCAAAACTTAACATGTTCATTACACATGGTATTGCAGCCACCAAGGCGCGTGATGGTGGCGGAAAGACGTATGGTAAGGATCAACAACTGACACGGGAAGCCGAGCCTTACACAGACAATTCCTACATCAGGAAACAGAACCACCCTCTCATGATCATGGTACGTTACTTTGTAGACCCTGTCAGTCTGTCTGTCTCTCTGTTCCCCTCCTCTCTGTCTGTCTGTCTGTCTGTCTGTCTGTCTCTCTGTTCCCCGTCTTTGATATCACCCTATGTGGTGGAAAAGGACGTTAAACCCCCAAACACCCACCCACCCTGTTCCCCTCCTGTCTGTCTGTCTGTCTGTCTGTCTCTCTCTCTCTCTCTCTCTCTCTCTCTCTCACCCTCTTTGTCTGTCTGTCTGTCTGCCTCTCTCCCTCTCTTATTTTTTTCTGCATGTATCACTCACTAGGTTCTTATTCAGAAGGGAGCGAGTTACTTTTAGACAAAAGTATGTATATGGCAAAATATGGAATTTAAAAAAAAAAAAAAAAAAATAAATAAATAAAAATCCCTTTTATATACTTTTTCCAGTTTTGGTTTGTTTCATGGGATAATTGGAAAGACAGTATTTTGGTCAGCTTCCGTAACCTTGCAAAATAAAGATCAATTGATTGATTTATTCATTCAGTAAGTCAGTCAGTCAGTCAGTCATGATGGATGAATTACTGAATATGTTTATTGTACCTGTGTGTGTGGTGTGGTCTGTGTGTGTGTGTGTGTGTGTGTGTGTGTGGTGTGTGTGTGTGTGTGTGTGTGTGTGTGTGTGTGTGTGCCCGTCAGCTGAAACACGAACGCCAAGAACTGTTCAAACACCCTGTGGTCAAGTCACTGATGAAGTCCAAATGGCACTGGTCATACAGATCACTGTACATTTTCTCACTCTTCATGTACTGTGTCTTCCTCGCCGCTTTGACGGGATTTCTCATCACGGCAGACCATCCACAGTCTATGTAAGTCTTCGATTTTTGCTGGTAATAGTAGGGCAACGAGAAAACAAAATACATGGATTTCGCCTAGAACACTTCCCGGCCACAAAGATTGCATTGGGCAAACCTGGATTGCCCTATCTGATTCTCTGCCCCTGAGCGGAAGGGTTTGCGTCAGTTCAGGGGTCAGAACTCTTTCAGGCAGTACCTGAATTTAAACCAGAGTTATGCCCGTTGGAACTTTTCCGCTTGTCCTTCCAAAGAGGTGGGTATTTGGGAGTTTAACGTCCTTTTCCACCACGATGGGGTGATATCAAAGACGGGACAACGAGATAGAGGCCTGTACAAATAAAATTATTTGGCCCCCAGCCAGCAATCGAACTCACGACCCCAGCATTGAGAGTTCAACGCTCTACCATTCAGCTATCCCGGCTTCCCCCTCCCAAAGAAAACCACACTTCATGACATGTAGGGAGGGACCACAGAGTGGAAAAGGCATAGACACCGTCTTTAAAACGAAGACGGAGACGATGATAGAAAAAAAATGTCGCTGAATTAATGTGTGTGTGTGTGTGTGTGTGTGTGTGTGTGTGTGTGTGTGGTGTGGTGTGTGTGTGTGTGTGTGTGTGTGTGTGTGTGTGTGTGCGTGGGGTGGGGGTGGGGGGCAGGGGGAGGAGACCGAATTTATTAGTAATGGGAAATTAGAGATGTCTATAAACTACAAAAACTATTAATGCGGTAACTCTTACAGGGCTTCGAACAGTTTGGACTGTGTTGGCGTTGAGATGAGTCACACTTTCGAAAAAATCGCGGCGTACACAGTGATGGTCTTGGCTGTGGTCAACATTTTGATTGAGGTTTGTGATAGAGGCTGATTCTAAATGTCAGTGTTAGCCGTAGTTTGAAGAGGCGAAAAAGGTTCTTATGTCTTGCAAGGAGATTGCTTTTGTTGTTGTTGTTGTTATTGGGTGTTTTTTTGTGTTTTTTTTTTTTTTTTGGGGGGGGGGGGGGGGGGTAGGAGGGGGTGGGTGAGCGAGAAAAGGGACGTAGAGTTCTAGTTGTTGTTCCTGTTTGTTTGTTGCTTTGTGTGAGAATTAACTTTCGGGATTTGTCGATTCTGGCAATATGCCCAAACGAGATGTCCCCTATGTAATTATACCAGGATATTGTATGTGATTCTTGATAATAAGTTCTTGGAAAGGTTTTATTTTTTTTCCTTTGTCTTCTTCAACAGATGTTTCAGTTCTTCATGGCAAGACGGTCCTACGTCACGCAATTAGGGACCAACCTGTTTGACTGGGTTACCTCCATCACGGCCTTTATCTTCGTCTTTAGTGCCAGTGACTGCCACCTGGTGACTGGATATCGCACGGTACTGGTTGCAGAGACTGAAAATAACAAAATTATTGTCTAACACAAACAGCGGCTCAGAAAAGTGTTTGGCAAGTGCGTAAAATCTGGCCAGCCCATTGATAAGGTCGTAGAGGGATGAAAATTAAGCGCGCGCGCGTGCGTGCGTGTGTGTGTGTGTGTGTGTGTGTGTGTGTGTGTGTGTGTGTGTGTGTGTGTGTGTGTGTGTGTGTGTGTGTGTGTGTGTGCCAGGTCCTTTAAAATATAAAAGATGTCCAGCTTGTAACTACACATTAAAACTGTGTGTAGCTTAAACGAGGTCCTGTACAAGATTAACTTCTTCCAGACTAAAAACAATATCACAGATTATGTAATGCTGAAAGACTATATTTTATAAAAGAGGTTGACCTCCTTCAAGAAATTGAAGATGTTGTCGGGGGGGCATCCCTGAACAACACCTTCAATGAGTCAACAGAATAAAACTTGTCACGAGTCTCGGCGAGATCTAAGCACGAGATCAAGAAATGCTGAACGGTAAAAGAACTGAACTAAAAGTAAGTAATCCTCGCAGTATCGTTGTTTCAGGAATGGCAGTGGCACTTTGGAGCAATAGCCATCTTTTTTGGCTGGGTGAACTTGGTGCTGTACGTCACCCAGATGGTTCCGCTGCTCGGTATCTACGTGGTGATGTTTACACACACCGTCATCACCTTTGCCAAGTTCTTCTTTGTGGCCATTATCTTCACAGTGGCCTTCGCACTTGCCTTCTACACAGTGCTACATCAGGAGGTATAATCTGGTTTGAATCGAGGCGTAATTAGTACAGTCAGAGACATAACTGTTACATTATTATTACGTCCTTGGTGCAACTAGAAAGACATCGGAAAGAAGGTTACTTGGAATTGTCATAAGTCAAAACACAATCGTCAGTAAATATAAGCTCGTGTCGTGGTGTAGTACGCTGGGTGTCGTGTAATTTCTTTGGTATCGTGGTGTCGTTTGCGGCTTGTACCAACATATTTTCTAGCTCTGGACTTTTTTGACCAGATGTGTCGGAAGGTGGGTTTTAAGTAAACTTTGTGGACAGTGTTTTCAATTGTTTTGCGTAGAAGGAGTAAAATTTCAGTAAATTGCCTCCGTTTCCCGATTATCTGTTGGAAGAGCTCATTCTACTCAACTATGTCTTCAGGGGCCGTTTGAAGATGTGGCCAAGTCTCTGCTGAAGACGTGGGTGATGATGATCGGCGAGCTTGACTTTGACAACATCTTCAACGACAGCAGCAACCCGCCAGCCTTCCCTGTTCTCGCCTACATCTTGTTCGTCTTCTTCCTGATCATCATGTCCATTCTCATCATGAACTTACTGGTAAAAAGCAACCGCTTTGTTTCCTGCAGTAATACGTAGGAACGGGTTGATGCCGTGGTTGAAAATAAACATTCTGATCTTTTCATTGACATCTACTTCGGTTTTTTCATGCATGGATTTGTTGTTGTTGTTGTTGTTGTTGTTGTTGTTGTTGTCATTTTAAAGCAGATTTGCCTGACTGACTGAGCATCCCCGCGTTTAACTTTCTATTAAAAAGTAATAATTTGTAGGAAAGGAAGATTATCATTTTCACACGTTCATTCGTGTGTATATGTCTGCAGGTTGGTTTGGCTGTTGGAGACATTCAGGCTGTGCAAAACAAAGCTACGCTCACTCGCCTGGAGACGGAGGTAATTCAAACAAACTATGAATGGAGAGGGAAAATGCCACTTATAAAGATTTATACCACTCAACCATTATTACAGGTCATGGTGTGAACATCCGTAATCCACCATGTACACGGACGGTAACCTCGCCACGCGAAGCACGAGCAACACACGGTCATAAGAGTTGAGGGACCGTCCAAATAGTGCGAGACAGTTGCGATTATTCGAGGGCGTGCGGGGAAACGTTAGGAAGAGCGAAATCATCTAAATTCACCGAGAAAAAACTGTGAGAAACAACCGAGAAAAAACTGTGATTTTATAATTGTGTTTGGGAATATTTAGGAACAAAGCCAGTTTTCACTCCTTTCGGGTTCAGTACCGGCGGGCATACTCTTTACTGTTGGAAACGGATTAATAGTGTTTACTCGATTTTTCACCACTCAACAAAGCTTACAAGACTATACAACCCACCCCGTACCCCCCCCCCTCCCCGCCGGCAATACCAAAAAGTTGCAAAAACACACTTTCTGGCGCATGATTTCAGTAATTTTAGATGTTTTAGCTTTTCCACCCAATTTTCTCGTTCGTCCGCACACTGCCTCCCACATTCTCGCACTGCCTCGCACTAATTTGGACGCGAATTATGGATGTCCCTAAAAAGTGCAGAGTCATGCACTACCCCTAGCAATGTTCCAGTAGCATGTTCTGGCCAAAGAATATTTACGTCACGACATGACGCGATAGGCAGCTAAAGAATATTTACGTCACGATATAACGCGGTTCGACTTCGAACGGGGAATGGGGGACGAAGGAGCATTGCCAGTCGCTGGATGAGAAACTGT
>JACVVK020000370.1:452500-527500 GCA_018292915.2 Batillaria attramentaria
ATTGCACATGAAAAGTTCAAGGTTAAAATAGAGTACCCATGCATGCATGGTGCAAAAGAAGGCCAGTTTCTGTGTTCTCATTGTCTTTGTTCTGAGATAACAACGGTGCAACGGACTAAATACCCAATTTAGTCCGTGGCATGGTTGTTATCTCAGAACAAAGATAATTAGAACACAGAAACTAACCTTCCATGTCTTCTTTCCACTTCTCTTCCGAGCTTACACATATGCCTTTTATCAGTGATAATCAACCCGGTCTATTTTTACAACATGTGGATAATATACTTTTGCAGGTCCTGCGTGCTAATTGTAGGTTGTTAAGCCATCGAGGTGAGTGCGTGTGTGTAAGAAACGTTTGTACAAACGTTTGTGATCATGTCTGTTCGCCTCTTTCTGCTTGTTCATGCCATGGTCGGTTTGTGCGGGGCAGCAAAACTGCCTCATGTTGTATTCGTCGTCGCTGATGATTTAGGTAAGTGTGTGTGTGTGTGTGGTGTGTGTGTGTGTGTGTGTGTGTGTGTGTGTGTGTGTGTGTGTGTGTGTGTGTGTGGGGCTTTTGTTGTCTCATTTCCAGTAATCTGGTGAAATCAGTCGTTTTTAGCGTATACTTATTTCAGACGTTTGCTACTTTCCAAAGTAAAACCAAAACTGTCAGGATAGCAACCGTGGAGTAGACAGAACTAACAGCTTGGCCGATCAGTGGTGGGTAATTGAACTGTCTTTATTGTTGTGATGGTGGAAACATGAACCAGTTTGATACGCCGGCTTGTTTCGTTCGGGTATTGCGGCTGAAAGACTAAGGAAAAAAGTGTGTGCTTCCCTTGATGATTATAATGATTGTCTGTGATGTGCAGATATTACTCCGATGGAATGTTAGTGTATGTTGTGAGTGTGCTCTGTTGATTATTTGTGTCTATTATTTTCTCTAATGATACTTTCTTTACACTGTTATTATTGTTATTACTATTTGGATTGCTGTTTGGATCATTGGTGTGTGTGTGTGTGTGGTGTGTGTGTGTGTGTGTGTGTGTGTGTGTGTTGTACATGTTTGTTCTACGTGATATCCTTTAGAGTAATATATGTCCATTTATGTAGGTCTGTTGTCTATAAATGTCTGTGGCATGTGTATGTATATTCCAAAACAGAAATAAAAAAAGAAAGAAAAAAGTGTGTGTGTGTGTGTGTGTGTGTGTGTGTGTGTGTGCTTGCAGGATGGAACGATGTAGGATGGCACAACCCGGTGTAGGATCCGGTCCGGTCCCCCCTCTGAAGCAGTCCCCCGGGGGACCAATTCGTGGCAAAAACTGCTCTATAATGGTCCCCCCTTAGACATCCAGCCTCGTTTTCGACTGGTCCCCCTGGGCGATTTTGGTCCCTCCTCGCATCCAAAGTAGGCCCCCTCTCGAACTGGTCCCCCTCTTTTCTAACCAATGTAGAGCTATGTCAGTATTTATTTTTAACTTTATTGTTATAGTGTGTGTCAACTCAGTAGAAAACGTGACTCTGGATCTCTCTCTCACTCTCTCTCTCTCTCTCGCCCCCCACACTTTCTCTCCTCCCCCCATCTCTCAAACACACACACACACACACATTATGCACGCACGCACGCACGCGTGCACACTCACTCACGCACGCACGCACGCAAACACACACGCGCGCACACACACACACACACACACACACACACACACACACACACACACACACACACACACACCTCTTTCATTATATGTATAATTATTTTCATTTTTGTACAGAGATGTTATTCAAGATGATCTTGAACTGGGTCAAGGTTACAGTGTCAAATCTAAACTTTTAAAAGTGATTGAACTTCGTAGATTTGCCGTTCTATGTAGCCTATACTTTTGTTTTTTTTATTTTCTCTTTTCTTTTTTTTTGTGGGATGAGAAAACGGTCGCCACTAAAAAACAAAAGTATAGGCTACATAGAACGGCAAATCTACGAAGTTAAATCACTTTTAAAAGTTTAGATTTGTTTTCTCTTTTTTTTTTTTTTTTTGTGGGATGAGAAAACGGTCGCCACGCTTCTTGACACGTCACGTGACTCGTGTCAAACATGCCTATAATTATAAACGGTCGCCACGCTTCTTGACACGTCACGTGACTCGTGTCAAACATGCCTATAATTATAAGTACACGACAATTCATTCCGTACTTGGGCCACCGAGGTTGAGATATTTGCTGCAGCCACCCTCTTGGACACGCCCGTGTATGTGTTCACAAGAGAGGCTCCAGGCCGACAACCTAGGTGGCTGAAATACGGGCCAGTTTGGCAATCGGCCCCATTGAAAACAGACAGAGTAATTTATATAATGAATCTTGGACATCACTTTGCTCCTGTTTTTTGTGTCACTCCTTAGACCAGAACTGTTAGTCTTCTGCTGTTTTTGTTGTTTCAAGGGTCATGATTTGAGACACTGGTACTCAGTCTTGACTGTCTACTTGAAGTACGCTGAAAGCCAAAGGTGGCAACTAGTTTTCATGTCATGGACACTTACTTAATTTTGAAGAAATATTTTTTCTATGGCGTTGTATAGAAAATATTAGATACTTGGTCTTTGATGTTATTCTCTAAATGCTATTTCCAGTTTAAAAAAATGACAGGAAATGTGGACAGCAAAAAAGAACCAATGCAAAAAAAACAACTGAAAGAAACAAGAACACAACCAAACAAATATATCTCACACACACAAAAATAACAACAAGCACATAAATCGGAAAAAAAGAATAAAAATGTTCCTATGGCCCTGTGCTTTTGGGGACAATAAAGTTTTGTAACAATAAAGTTAAAAATAAATACTGACATAGCTCTACATTGGTTAGAAAAGAGGGGGACCAGTTCGAGAGGGGGCCTATTTTGGATGCGAGGGGGGACCAAAATCGCCCAGGGGGACCAGTCGAAAACGAGGCTGGATGTCTAAGGGGGGGACCATTACAGAGCAGTTTTTGCCACGAATTGGTCCCCCGGGGGACTACTTCAGAGGGGGGACCGGACCGGATGCTACACCGGCCATGATCACACCGACTCTCAATAAGCTGGCAAATGAAGGAGTCATTCTCAACTCTTCCTACGTCCAGTACCTTTGTTCTCCGTGAGTCCAACCATGTTAATGAGTCTGCTTTCTCCTCCTTCCTCCTTCTCTTCGCCTTCATCATCATCATCATCATCATCATCATCATCATCACCACCACCACCACCACCATAATTATTTACCACAATCATTATCATTGGCGCATTGAGTTTTATTTAAAGAAATGGGGCCTACAAATACCACTTATTATTATTTATTTATTTATTTATCTTTAGTAGTAGTAGTAGTAGTAGTAGTAGTAGTAATATCATCAGTTTTCGAGAATAATGTTTTAGAAAATAACAAAAACCGGAGCAACAACACAAGTTGTGGTACGCAACCCTTCAGAATAACTCACCATTCAGTGTGTCAACGTAAGTTCGAAAACGTGTTTTACAGATGCGTTTTTGTCATCTTTTTCATCGTCTCTTGTGTTACAGACTTTCTTCATAACATTACATACACGTTGAAACGAAGTTTTATCAATTGGAATGGGAAGTTAAGCGCTCCAGAAGTGGCATTCCCACCCTCCACCCAGCGCATGCATTCACTCTAGTTTAAACAGCAGGATTAAAAAAAAAAAAAAAACATTTCACAACAATTCTCGTATTTGCACGTGCGAAGTGAAAGTTTCGAGAAAACAAATTTTCGTTACATTTGTACCTTACTTTTTCCCGAATTTAGGTCAAGGAATGCATTCATGACTGGATATTACCCGTATCACACAGGACTGCAGGTAGGTAGATATCAAACAATATCATCGCCTGTTGCCGGTGTAATAAGCCAGATGTAGTCCCCGGCTGGTTTGACTATGGAGCATTTCTAGCCTCAAGCTGCATGAACCCGTGGCACCTGTGGCCTCATGTTGCCTCAGACCTGCGGCACTTCTATACTCAAACTGCTTGGACCCGGGGCACTTCCAGCCTCAAGCTGTTTGGGCCCGGGGAACTTCACTCTGGGGAAAACACCTCGGGTGTTACACCTGCAAGACGATAAAAATTAATGATAACTTTGCCAACATTTCTCTGATTCATGAGCTGAATATTTGTATTTTCAGACGAGTTCTCCTTGACCCACACGTGTAGGACTCTTGCTTTAATCCGTCGACAGTTACAGTGCATTGCCCAATCTCATAGTTACCTTGATCTCTTTTTCTGTTCCAGCTGATGCAATATCATGCGCTCCTGGTTCACATTATCAGAAGGCAATTGTTATATCCTTCCTCTCACGACTCTTGAAAGCCACTAGTTGTGTTGTGTAATGTAATGATACTCCCTGCAGCTACCATGCAGGCTCACTCTGGTGTTAAAAGAGTGTCTTCCCTATATGTCTACCACAATGGCTGCCCAGTCAATTACTCTGAGCATCTTTCGCCTTTTTGTGATGCTCAGACTGGGTTGGCCTTGACTGGCCTGTTGTTGGGAACATTGGCAAGATTTTGGCTCCTTACTGTATAGGTTTTACGAAACGTTCTACATAGACTCTGTGTGTGTGTGTGTGTGTGTGTGTGTGTGTGTGTGTGTGTGTGTGACGGTGTGTGTGTGTGTGTGTTAGCATGAGGTGATCGTTGCAGGACAACCACGTTACCTCCCCTCCAGTTTCACAGTGCTGCCCCAGCTGTTGAAGAAACAAGGATACAAAACGCACATCGTTGGAAAGTTCGTCCACAGTCTCTCTGCTCTCTCTTGAGCCCCCCCCCCCCCCCCTTCCCCCTCCCCCTCCTGCCCCCACCCTCCCGTGCATCGGACATGAACAATTACTGAAACTGATTTCCAATTCAAGTCAAGTGAAAATACGTTACTTATCCCCGTAGGGCAATTCATGCGGGCGAGCGCAAGACATAAAATAAGTTAAGATCACTAAACTCATATATAAATATGTTTAATTGTGCTCTCCCCCCACCCCTCTCTCTCTCCCTCCCTCCCCTTCCATCTACAATTATCGTAATTTAAACGCGCACGGACCAGTTTGATTGTTATCCTGCTGACCAGCTTCACATTCACTGAGCTGTGAAATCATGCAGGCTGCCCTTGGCTATTATAAGGGTTCCAGCGACACTGAAAAATCTATAACTGTGACAGAGTTGACCGTGCATTTTTTTAAACACATTGTTTGTGGTATGATTTTGTTGAGATTATAGACCTCCAACTTCTACTCGTGTACGCACCACTCGTTACAATATCATAGTACATAATTATACTGCTGAGCTACCAGTCTCGCTCTGGTGGCATGAGAGTCGCTAGTTCCCGTTGTACCTGCCACAATGGCTCGATTTCTAGTAAATTACTCTTAGCATCAGTTTTGTTATCAGATCTTTTTCCCTTTGCTTTGTAATGTGTGTGTGTGTGTGTGTGTGTGTGTGTGTGTGTGTGTGGAGCGTAGATGGCACCTGGGTATGTGTAACTGGAAGTACACACCAACAGAGCGGGGATTCGACAGCTTCTTCGGTTACTACAGTGGTATGGAGTTCTACTACAACCACACAAGATGTACGCACTTTCTGTTTTCACGTCTCCATGTTTCGTATTTTAATGATAATAAATAAATAACAATAAATAGTACTTATTCTCGCAGCAAAGCAACTCATAGCGCTAACACACACCCACACACACACACACACACACACACACACACACACACACACACACACCACGGTCTGATGCAGATGAACAAGTACAGCCAAAGGCACTGAACAATGACAGACTACTTAAGTGTGAAAGACCTGACGGGTGGGGTGGGTGGGTGTTTGGGAGTTTAACGTCCTTTCCACCACATAAAGGTGATATCAAAGCAGGGCAACGAGAAAAAAGGCCAGGACAAATATTTGGCCCCAGCCGGGATTCGAACTCACGACCCGAGCAATTGGAAGTCCAACGCTCTACCATTCGGCCACCCCGGCTCCCCGAAGACCTGACGAAGAGGTGGTTTCAGGTGCGGTTCAACTGGGACAGTGTAAGACGATCACGAATTTCGACCGGCAACAGAACGTTGTCAGTATGGTCAGTTTACTTTCCAAAGCACCAAAACGAACAATAGCATTCCAATCTTTATCGAGAGTTCGATAACCTATATTTTAGTAATGCGTTCGTCATACATGTCATTTTAGTCCTATTTTCGTTTTCCTCACAGTTCCTCTCTGTTCGGTTAAAGAACTTATTTGGACTTTGGACAAATAATTTTGTGTTTTCTCAGTTGACGGTATGACTTCCGATGGAACAAATCAGTTGCCTGGGACCCGGATCAGATATATGCTGACGTGAGCGTTTTCCCCACTTTTGTGTATCACGCTGTGAAATAAAGGGAAGGAAACAAAGAGGGGGTGGGGAGGGCGGTGTGTGTGTGTGTGGGGGGGGGGGAGGGGTGTTGGGGTGGAGATAAATATGTGGATGTGTCAACCGTACGACATCTAATGACACCAATTATGTGAACGGAACCTTAGGGGTTTTTGTGTCAAAGGTATTTTACGTTGTTAGAGAGCAAGATACTACAGTGGTGAGGCAGAATAACGGTGTGCCCATGCATAGGGGAGGTGCAGGGCATGGACGGTACACATAAATGGTGTTAGAATTAATGAGTGCTACTTGAAAAAAAAAATTGCAAGTAGTGAATGCCGCAGCCAAAGGTACGTACTACTCAAGGGAACTAATAAGCAAGTGGGCGCTGCAAGAGAGAGAACTAGCTGTGCCTGTATGGGGAAGAGTGATCGCTAGATCTAGCAGCTCCCAGGACAAAAATTAAAAATCACGAAAAGTCGGCCTGGAGAATATGACTGGCCATTTCATCTCAAAATAAACAGCCCTCCAACGAAGTTGTTTAGGAGATCACACACACACCACACACACACACACACACACACGTCGCACAACTCCCGCCAAAAAGAATGCAGCCGCATTGTGTGCACGTAAAGTGTCACTGTCAGTGACGCAGATTTCGTGTGCGTGAAAGTATACATGTATTGTCTGGAGAAACGCCAGAGTCTTGTTTTTCATCACTGAAACTTGCTGTTGCGCGCAGCGAAAATCTGCCCCATCCCATAAAGTTTGTTTCTCTATTAAAAAAAAATGATAGGGAAGAGAGAGGTATGTAGTGCTACATGCATTTAGTTTTTTATGTTGTTTCCATAGTAATGGAAACAACATAATAGGACGGGCTAAAATTTCCACGTTCATAGGCAAGCATCTGTGGTACAAACGCACGTCACTGCCGATCTCCCGCAGAGACGATTATGCAAGTGTAACTCTGACAATGACGTAAGAAAACCTGCGTCATCGATGCTGGCATGTATGCTGTTCCGAACGCGCTTCTTCTCCTCACTGAGTGCCGTCTGTATGGATGTGTGTGTGTGTGTGTGTGTGTGTGTGTGTGGTGTGGTGTGTGTGTGTGTGTGTGTGTGAATTGTGTCCGGGCCCGTTTCTTCGAAAATACTCAACCGAATGGCTTCAAATTTGGGGTATCCAAATTTATCAAAATGTTACATTAGACGATTCAAGCGTGTGATGATTGCTTAAGTGATTTGGGAGTTATCGCCCTTTTGAGACAAGTTGGTTGTCTTTCGTGTACAGGCGTAATATTTATTTAAATCACTCAATTTTTTGGCAGTAGATAGCTTGAATACGGACTCTGAATTGACTCACTACTAGAAAATGGTCGCTCTTATAGTTTTCATGTAAACCGAGCCTGAGTTGACATTGCATGTGAACCCAGTTCAGATGCCTATTTCTCCGAAAATACTGAACCAATCGATTTCAAATTTGGGGTTTCTAAATGAATCAAGATTGTTGAATAGAAGGCCCGATCCAGGTACGATTGCACACATGATTTGCGAGTTATCGCCCTTTTCAGAATAAGTGGCTTTCTGGCGTTTAAAGGCGTAATATTTACCTAAACCACTCCATTTTTGGACATAGATAGCATAAATACGGACTCTCAACTAAGTGAAGTTTGGAGGTTGTCGCTTTTATACTTTTGGCGTAAGCCGTACCTGATGAAAGTGCTGGTGAACACACTTTAGATCTCAAAATCGCTCCTACTATACATAGATAATGAGCCTGGGGTGCCATAAAAAATATACAAAAAAATTAGAAAAATTCACTGCAGCCGTTATCGTCAGTTGACTCGAAAATTTGTACTCACAGCACATTTCCTCTGCAAGCCACACGCCTCACAAACATCGAAGAAGAGACGCACGCGCACTGACGTAAAGTAAGTGCGTCATGTTTGATTGACGTGATGCTGTTTTTTCTTGGGGGTGTCTCGCCACTTTCTTTCGGAATTCCTCTGTTTGGAGACGTGGTGTTGTATTTTACTTATGCTATGTCGCCATCATCGTGCACTCGCAGAGATGATACGGGATACAACAGACTACAACTCCAATACTTTATGAACAGAATATGCGCGGAGAACAAATTCATGAAAGAAGAAGAATCCAGAACGCTGTGCAGGGGGGCTGCTTACGTCAGATCTAGAACATTCCTCAACTTACTGGAAGGCTCGAAATCTCTCCAAGGTGACGTAATCTACTGACGTTACTGCACCAGCATGTTCTGGGATGGTCTAGAAATTATTTTGCATCGAAATGCAGTATCTTTTCGCAAGAGTCTCTACAACTGGACATGTGGAAAGCGGGAATTTCAGTGGGTTTCGTTTTTGCCACTGACTCACACTCAGAAGCATAATGCAAAGATCTTGGAAACATAAAGATAGTTCACTTACCTCCCTTTGAGGGACAACGCGTAAGAGTTGTCTGCGCGCATTAGCGCGCATCCCGCAGATCTACGCAGTTGTTTGACCCAACCTACACTAGCCGCCGTAAAACATTTTAAGAAAATAAACAAAAACGAAGATGTCAGCGACTGCCAGGTGGTCTCCCCCCATATATTTCGCATGTGTTTTAGGCCTATGGAAAACATAAGTACTCTCAAAGTTCCGGAGGACGAAAGAAAGATCTAGTTTGGCTTTCACTGCTGTACGTAGGCTACGCAGTGCATTTCGTTCGATGTGTTCAAGTAAAACTAGTACGGAACACAGAAAGATCGAATGTGCGAGAGATCCAAAGATGGACGCATCCGCTGAATACTTCCTGCTAACTCAGCATTAATCATATCTGCGACCGACGATCCAGCAGATTCTATGTTGTGATATGGTTTTACAATGGTTAGAACGAAGTTCAGCCGGATGATTTTGTTCTCTGTGTGTGTGTGTGTGTGTGTGTGTGTGTGTGTTCTGAATTTAGATGCAGGTAGACGCTAGCACAATTTAAGTCACCGTGATTTGTAAAGTTGTCAGGGAAAAAAATTACGCTGTATCTGCGTCAGCCGCGTGTGTTTACTGTTAGTTTACACTGCATGCACACGTACCACTTGAGGTCTTTTTTTTTTTTCTTTTTTTTTTTTTGGACAAGAAAGCGAAAAAAAAAATGTTTGTTTTTTAACAGGAATACCAAAAGAAGTATTTCCCCGTTTATATTTGTCTGTTATTTGAACAATTCGGCGCAGAACACAATTGCATGCTTTTGTGATCGCTTTCCACTTTCCGCCATGCTGTCACTATAGGGGCCAGATCTAGGATGCGCGCTAATGCGGGCAGACAACTCTTCGCGTTGTCCCGCTATATGTCTCTCTTACGACACTCTCTGGAGCACAGAGTCTTTCAGTGGAAAGTACCTCTGTGCACAGTGGGGAAATGGCGCTCACTGCGCTACCGTGACGGGCCTAAATTGTCTCGGTGCTCTCAAACACAAGGTCGCGCACTATGTCATCCTTGACCAGCTTTGAACCCAGAGGGATCCTCAGTGGCGCAAGTGATTAGCAGGCTGTCTTCAGAGTGAAAGTAGGCGTGTTTCTGAATCAGAGACATACATAACCTGTCTCTGTCTGAATGGACAGATCTATTATTACATTCAGTCCTAGAGCACGGGTGTGTATGCTTTTGTAATCGTCTCTTATTCCACCACAAGGCAGGTACGTGATCGTCTGCACCGTGCAATAATACTTGCCTGTAGAGTGCAACACCCTTGCCTGTCAGAGTGCAACCCCCTTGCCGTTTACTCACATCCTGTTGGATCAGTCTACCACGTAAACAGTGCCATCAAAGCGCAACAATAATTGTCCGCTGGCAAAGATTTTGCCCAAACGAAAAGTGGTCGGATATTCAAGACTTCGTTTCAAATCGAATCATATGACACACAAGTCTCTGCTTTTCTAAAAAAAAAATCGCCATTTTTAAAAATGGCGCTGGGTGTAAGCAGTCACATTTTCACGCCCCGCCGAAAAGGGACTGCACTCTGGAGTCTACTCTTACGAGGGCAGGAGTGACGCGTCTTTCTGATTCCAAGGTCTTTGCATAATGTGTGTGTGTGTGTGTGTGTGTGTGTAGGGGGAGGGGGGGGTGCGTGCGTGCGCGCGCAAGCGCGCGTCTAAGGCGAGAGAGAGAGAGAGAGGGTCTCTTCTCCGATACCAGTAAGCAATCGTCTGTCAGTCAGGTCTGCGGGAAGTAACTCTGTCAAAGGGGAACGACTTTATTACAAGAATTCATTCACCCATGTAGAACCTCGCATACGCCAACAAGTTGTGACGTCAACCAGCTAGGCGAGCTCACACGACCTCATGTGTTTGGGTTTTTGCAAGTGCATAGAGGCACGATAAGGGTTTTCAGTACTTTCTTTATGTCAGCATGCTTGATGTCAGAGAGCTTGCGTTCCGGCGTGTGCGCGCGGGCTGCATACATGACACAACGACTACGACTGTGACTACAGCAGGTCATTGAATGGAAACAACATATTGGGCTGGTGGCCATCTTGTTGTTTGTGTCCTTCGCTACAGTTTCAGTTCGTGGATCACGCTATCAACGTAATATCAACCCACAACCCTGACGAGCCTCTGTTTCTTTACCTGCCCTTCCATCTTGTGCATGTTCCACATGAGGTGAGTAGACATTTTGTTGTTGTTGTTGTTTGTTTGTTTGTTTGTTTTGCTTGTTTTTGTCTTTAAAAACTGTTTTGTCCTTCTTTCTATTGATAGACTTGCGTATCATGAATTTATGGCCATTAGAGATTGGGAATGTTTTTTGTATGCAAGAGAAGACCTTAATCATAATTGTCAAATCTAAACCGATGTTTTGCGAAAAGTAGGTGTGTGTGTGTGTGGGGGGGGGGGGGACGAGGAGTCACTTAACTGAGTGTTCTTTTAAAGTTAAACTTAGATTGGGATTTTTTTTTGTATTTTGAGGAAGACCTTTATCAATATTGGCAATTTTAAAGCTATGTTTTGCGGAAGGTAGGTGGGGGGGGGGGGAGTGGGGGGAAGTGGGTGGGAGGGTCAGAGACGGGGAAGTTCGACTCATCTTTTGTCCCTCGGATAAGTTAAAATTCAGATAACAAAATTCGATTTCCCCAACGCATTCGACTCAAGCTTGTTAGACTATATAACATACTACCGACGTGTCCATCTACGTACAGGTATGCCCGCCGACGTTTTCCAGATGGTGTAAGACTAGAAAGATCGCCTAAGGTTACCGACAAGCGTAATCAGATTTGACTGTCTGGTTCAGGTACCGCAACGCTTTGAAATATGTACAGCTCCATACAAGATGACAACAGAAGAGTGTACTGCGGTAAGACATAACACTGATAAACATGTCCGCTGATAACAGTATAATATACGCTGATTTGTAACTGTACAAGTAGCTCATGAGTTGATTGAGTAGCATTTTAGTTGTACAGAGAGAATCTGTTTGTGTGTTTGTTGTTTAGTTTTGTTTGTTTATTCTTACTTTTGTTGTTCTCTCTCTCTCTCTCTTCGCTGGAGCATTGCAGTGGAATTCGCTCCCTTCACACCTGAAAGAAAATATATCTACATATACGTTTAAGCGTACGCTAAAACAGTACCTGACGGACCGCATGTAATGTACATTACGCGGCAACCTGTCATTTTAACTTTCCTATACCATTTTATTATATGATTTGTATTTTCAAAGGTCGCACGTGTGTGTGAATGCGTTTGAACCTGATGAACGATTTTCTCTATGGTTTTGTTTCTTGTAGTTTAATGCTTAATTTTCTGTCTTAATTTTTTTAAGGTCTCTATAGCATTAGCAACGGCAAGTTTGCTTGGTGGGAATTTCTGTCAAAACTTTTACCGTTGATAAATAAAGTTTTATACACCTCCTCCTCCTCCCCTCATCTCTCTCTCTTGTTTGTGTGTGTATGTGTTTTGCCCCCCCCCCCCCCCCCCCCGTGTCTCGTTAAACCAGGAATAGTTGAGAAGGGTTCAATGAAATTTTCCGTCAAGAAGACTGTATAGGAAAGTAAAATTACAGTCGATCTGTTAAGGCAAAATACTATTTCTGTAGCCCTGACAAGTGAACTGCCTGAAAAAAAAGCAAAAAGCCCAATTCTACTTGTAAACTCGGAAAAGTTACCATGTGTCCCTTGAAATATATACAATGCTTATGTGCCTGACTGTAGAACGGTGGACCGACGTTTGATGGAGCCAACAACCTCCCTCTGAGAGGTGCCAAGACGACGCTATGGGAGGGAGGCACGAGGGGTGCCGGGTTTGTGCATAGCAAGACTCTGTTGAAGAAAACTGGATACGTCAACAACGGGTCAGTAAAACCTACTGTGATAGCTAGGTACTAGATTTGCTGAAGGCCTTCTTTGAAGTGTTGGGAGAGCGGAAATAGGAACTAAGTGTTGTAAAATGTTGGCCTCTCGGGCTGGAGTATTGTCAGTCAAAGAATTTGTACTTGCATGCTTCCAAGTTGCCAACTGTCTTTGCAACACCCTTCAATGGTATAGAAATAGACCTCGGACCAACCAGTCAACTATCTCTGCATTCTGAATCTGAAATGTTCAGTGAATTGCAGTAGTATAAAGGAAAAAAGTTTATTATTTAAAACATGGGCCGTAACATGATATTTGTGACGCCCCCCCCCCCCCCCCTTCCACGATTTGAGTCTGAAGTCACCTTTTGAAGTTTTTGAGGTTTTGATATGATCTTACAGGTGTTTTTAATGCTGAATCCAATGGTGAAAACCAGATTAAAATCGGATAATTATTTTTGAAGTTATGATCTGTTGAAATGACGTACCCCATGAAACAAAATAGCCACCTCGGTCGGAAAATCGGGTGTTGCACTATTCAGCTGCATGTAACTTCCGACTCATTTCGTGGCGTAGCGTCACATTTTCTTCAAAAAACAAAGATTAATGTGTTGTGTGAAGTTTAGAATTTTTGGTTTATTTATCTGCTTTCTTTTGCAGGATGATGCATGCTGTTGACTGGTTTCCAACCATTCTACATCTGGCGCAAATCCAACCAGGTACGTCCGTGGGGTGTGTGTGTGGTGTGTGTGTGTGTGTGTGTGTGTGTGTGTGTGTGTGCAAACCAAGTCGTCAATTCTGTAGTATTTCAGCAGTGATATTCGAGCTCATATTTTCATATTGTTTCACATCTCTATCTGCACGTATCCGTCTACCACATCATCAGAGAAAGTCTTATTGTGTGCAGACAGCAAGATCGACGGAGTGAACCAGTGGGACATGTTAAGTGCAGGTGCACCCAGCAACAGAATGGAGTTTGTCTACAACATCGACAACATCACCCAGGCCGCTGCCATCAGGTCTCAGTGCCTTCCTCTCCCTTTTCTGTTGTTTTGTGACGTAGGTTAGCCTTCAGTGAATGAATCAATGAATCAATGAAACTTGATTTTACAACGGTAGAGGCAGTTGACGTCAAGTAGTCAGTTTTCATACCTGCCGGTGCTAAAAACTACTATTAACTAACTAACAAAATACGGAACACAACAAGAAAAACAGACAGACATATTAATGCACAAATAAAACAACAAACAACAACAAACAACAGCGAACAGATGTTGCAAACACACGTACACACATACACATTGTCTATTGATTTCAAGTGCACACAAGAATTTTTTTTTAAAGTCAATAATAATAATTAAAACTAAAAAGGATGTATTAAATATCAAACGAACAGTCGGCATGCGCTTAATCAGACAAAATTACTAAAAAGTAATTCCAGTGTGAAAAGTGAGGGGAACAAAAAAAAAAAAAAAAAACATGTTATAACATTTATGACTTCACCCCTTTACTGTGACGTGAAGTTAATTTAAATAACCCTCTCTTTAAAAACAGTGATAGAGGATGTGGCTTTAAAATGAAACCGGGAGGGCTGTTCCATAAGTAGGACCTGGGAATGACAAACTGTCATTTAAAAATATCAATTCTTGCTCGCGGGACAGCCTTCTATGAAAGTAGAATGTACGTCGTTGAGACAGTGCTGTAACATCGATAGCTCATCCAATAGACAACTCCGCTCGGTAAGCCCCGAGGCCAACACAGTACGTCCATGACGCCATTTTTCTTGACATAAGGGTGATTTCAAGATGAAAGAGACTGACGTAAATAATGGCCTTTTTCCCTCAAATGACGTCAGTGGACTCACTGCTTTCGTTCCACGTTTCAGCCATATATCTTTGTAGCATCAGGCAAGAAAGTTTGCAACACTATGCCACGTATTGCGCTTATCATGCCGTCGGACGCAAGTGGTTGAATGGGGGGAGGGGGGGGGGGAGCTCGACACTTTTGGTTGACAGGAGTGGAGAGCTAATTCTCACCCTTCCCTACCGTCACTGACTCGACCAAGTTTGGCAAAAGAAGGGCAAGAGCAGAAGACCTTTCCCACCCAGAGCCAAAGGCAACTGCATTTCATCGACAAATGACCTTTTACTTTAATGTCGGCTCTTAGATTGTCTACATGCGGTTTGTTGACCCCCAGGGTAAACTTCTCTCTCTTGGAGCATTAAATACACGCTGAGCTGATCTGACTTGCGTAACTTGTCTTATGCGTCTTACTAGATAAATTTCATATGCACGACACATTGCCAGTCAGTTAAAACGTGTATCATATATATATATATATATATGTGTGTGTGTGTGTGTGTGTGTGTGTGTGTGTGTGTGTGTGTGTGTGTGTGTGTGTGTGTGTGTAATTCAACAGGTACAAAGACTACAAACTGATAGTAGGGTCCCCGGGAAACTGGAATGACTGGTATCCCCTGCCCCGTGTTGAGTCGCCCAACACTGTTGAGGAACCTGCCAATAGCAAGTCTGAGAGGGATGGAAAAGTGTGGAAACCGCAGCTCTTCAACATTCGAGGTACATGGTTACCGCACTCACTGACAACATGGAGGGTGGGTGGGTGTTTGGGAGTTTAACGTCCTTTTCCACCACGTAAGGGTGATATCAAAGACAGGGCAGCGTGAAAAAGGCCAGCAGAAATATTTGTTCCCAGCCGGGATTCGAACTCACGACCGGAGCATTGAAAGTCCAGCGCTCTACCATTCGGCCACCCCGGCTCCCCTCTGACAACATGGGAAAAAACGACATCAAAACAAAACAAAACTAGCCCCCCCCCCCCCCCCCCCCCCCCACACACACCCTCTCCCCCCAGGCCCTGCAAGGGGTTCAACGTCCTTGTCGATATCGTATGGGTGATATCAAAGGTGGAGCAACGAGGAAAACTCCAGCACAAAATTGATAGTTTGTTCCCAGCCGGGATTCGAACTCAAGACCCGAGCATTGAAAGTCCGATGCCTTACCGGGCCATACCGGTTCTCAGAAACACAACGGAGAGAAAATGAGCGAACACACGCTGTAAGCACAAACAAAGACCAAACACAAACACAAATTCACAAATAACCAGTTTTCACACACACACACACACACACACACACACACACACACACACACACACACACACACACACACACACACACACAGACTCAAGACTCAAATTCTTTATTGCTTAGGCCATTGACCCATGAACAATTGAGAGAGAGAGAGAGAGAGAGAGAGACAGACAGAGAGAGAGACAGAGAGAGAGAGAGACAGACAGACAGACAGACAGACAGACAGACAGACAGACAGACAGACAGACAGAGAGAGAACAAATAAAACACGAAAACAAGCATCAAACAAACGTAGAAGCTAAAGTTACATTACTTCAAAAACAGGCCGCGCGATTCACCACAACCGCATTATGTTTCCATACAGACGATCCCGAAGAGAGGCAAGACCTGTCCGCCCAGATGCCGGATATGATGTCATTCCTACAGCGCCGTCTGGCGGAGTATCGCCAAAGCGAAGTTCCGCCCCAAAATGCACCGGTAGACCCTGCTGGTGATCCCAAGAATTTTGGCGGTGTTTGGACTCCGGGATGGTGCTAATTACGCTACAGTGCCTGTTGTAGTCCTCTCTTTTTGTGTTTGATCATTATTATTGATTTTTTAAAAACATTTTTGTGTGCACTTGAAATCAATAGGCATTGTATATGTGTGTGTGTGTGTGTTTGCAGCATCTGGTCGTTGGGTTTTTTGTTGTTGTCGTTGTTGTTTTATTTGTGCGTTTATTTGTTTGGTTGTTGTTGTTTTTTCTGGTTTTTATTCCTCTTTTATTACTTAGTTAATAGTGGTTTTTAGCACCGGCAGGTATGAAACCTGACTATCTGACGTCAACTGCCTCTACCGTTGTAAAACAAAGTTTCATTGATTCATTGATAGTTACAACAGAGTTTTAAGGCTCCTTTGCTACCAGTTTTAGGCTCAAAGATTTCGGGCGGAGAAGCGCATTAATAATAATAATAATAATGAGTATTGTATAGGCGCTTTACCCAATTTCATGAATCGGCTCAAAGCGCCGCGAACTGAACCCAACACGCACGCTCACGTGAATCACACGCATTCTCACACACACCGGACATAAACACATTACAATCACGTGGTGCGAAGGGACAGCTCAGCTATTTAAGTTTCGGAATTTTAGATTTGCATTTATTTTTCAAATTTGGTGGGCTGAACATTTCCAAAGCAGAGGGGGAGGAAGCCGGAGTACCCGGAGAGAACCCCCGACGATCGGCCCGAATGAACGGTGCCACATACGAGAAGGAAAAATTCTTTGCCCCGAGTGGGACTCGAACCCCTGACCTCTCGCATTGGTGACAAGTCTCTTAACCACTAGACCACCGACCGCATTCACAGGTGCAAACCGTTTCAAAACAGAATTCTTCCAATACAATGCTGTAGAGGGGAGCCGGGGTGGTCGAATGGTAGAGCGTTGGACTTCTAATGCTCGGGTCGTGAGTTCGATCCCGGCTGGGGCCAAATATTTGTGCTGGCTTTTTCATCGTTGCCCCGTCTTTGATATCACCCTATGTGGTGGAAAAGGACGTTAAACCCCCAAATACCCACCCCACCCACCCTTTTCAAACGTAGAAATCCAGCACTATTTTCTTTTCACGACAGAACTCCTGAAAATGTATTCTTGTCTAGTTATGACAATATTCAAGGAGGATGATATAGGTTTTGGGGTTTTTTTTTTTTTTTAACTCTTTGAAGACGTGCCCCACTCACCTCGGCCGACACCCTTGGATACAAGTTTTTATTGTGTTTTAACCGTTATCATTTTCAATAATGTTTCACGGCGGCCAACGGTCAAGGGAAGCAACCCACTTATTAGTATTGTTTAATAGTCATCCTGTATGGTAAGATTGCTTCCCTTTACGGATGAGAGGCACACAAAGCGTGTAGGTGTAGTTTCAAATCGGTCACTGGGCAGAAACGCAGACAGGCATTGCCAAATTTTAACAAGATTGTTAGCAAACATCAGAGTTTTCTTGAATTGAATTGAATTGAATTAGAATAGTCCCTACTGTATCTTTGCACAGCGCTTAGCGGATCAATACTACTGATGTGGCCAGAGTTTAACAAGATTTTTAGCAAACATCAGAGTTTTCTTGAACTGAATTTTATTGGACTGAATTGAACTGAACTGAACTGAACTGAACTGAACTGATCTGAACTGAATTGAAACAATCATTGTTGTATCGTTGCACAGAGCTCCGCGGATCTACACTCTTTGTTCAAACGGGTAGATCTTGTGCTCGCCCCTACGGTGCGCGTGTGAATATCTCTGGCTTGGGCCTTGGCAAGGAGGCATGCCTGCGTACTCCAAGGCATCGTGAGTACAAAACGCATGTGACATTGTGCGTTTTCTTTGACTGCGGAGAGGAGCGGGTGTTGCCCAACGCTTTCTTTCTTGTTCGTATGGTACGACAATTACCGACTTCCCTCTCTCTCTCTTGGGCTCCAAGTCGGCTGATGTGATAATCATCTGTAGAGTCGTGACGAAGGTTTGCATGGCCAGGGTTGTCAACATTGTCAAGGAGAATCCCTGGAAAAGAAATAGAATAGATAACAGTGGTAAGTAAATAGATAGGTGTAAGAAAAAAAATGTAATGGTATTTTTTTTTTAAAGAGGGTTTTTTATGTTTGTTTTTTTGTTTTTTTTTTTTAAATAGGATCGGAATAGTCAGCCGTGAAATCTGTCTGTCTGTTTGTCTTTCAGTGTATCTGTCTGTCCCTGTCTCTGTCTGTCCCTGTCTCTGTCAGTCTCTGTCTCTGTCCGTCCGTCCGTCCGTCCGTCTGTCTGTCTGTCTGTCTGTCTGTCTGTCTCTCTCTCTCTCTCTCTAAAATATGTATGTATACTGACTTTAGAAAACGTAGAAACTGGCCGGAAATTTGGTTGCCTACTTTGTTTCGTTTGTTCAAGAATAATATTTTGATCACTGGTTCTCAGGAGTTACTATGTGTGTGTGTGTGTGTGTGTGTGTGTGTGTGTGTGTGTGTGTGTGTGTGTGTGTGTGTGTGTGTGTAAGACTCTGACTTACGGCTGCAGTCCATAGTTTGTTGTAGAAGAGGAAAACACTGCCAGTTTTTTTTGCCAATCGACCACCTCATGAACTGGAACTCTAGGCACGAATACCTGTGTAAACGTGATGGTAATTTTTGAAAACTCACTGGCGACCTTGACCCGCGTGCCAGGAATTCCCACGTGACCCAGGCACTGTGTGACTGCACAGCCCTTGCCAACCGGGCGATTTTAGTAGTTAGGATTTTTTTTTTTTTTTTTGAAAGAGGTCTTCCTCAGACGTTTGCTAATCGATTTTGGTATGGTTTGAAAGATAGTTATAAGCAAGTTTATGGAAAAATAAACCTGTTGACCCTGGAAATTGGGACAGTTGCAAACAACTTTGAGGTCCCCGTGTTAATTCACAGTGTGCACAGAAGCGGTGAAAACTGTCGCATTCACCAGCACAGTACATTTTTCAGCCCGGTTAGAGAGTATTGCCTGCATGAGTTGTCCCCCTTGCCGCAACAAGCACGCATTTTTCGTGACAGAGCACAAAGCTTCCACGAAAAATGCTGTCTGTGTATGCATGGGGGACAACTCATGCAGGAAATACTATCTAAACAGGCCGAAAATATACTGTGGCCGCTATGCCCAATTTTTCCAATCAAAACTATTTCTCCATAAACATGCTTATAACTCTCTTTCAAACCATACCAAACACGATTAGCAGACATCTGAGGAAGACCTCTCCCCCCAAAAAAAAACAAAAAAAACAAAACAAAAACAAAACAAAAAAAAACACAACATATTTTGTACCGCGGACGAGTATCCCATGTGTTGGGCCCTCTTTTGGTTCTGGCCTTCTATGCCAAAATCAGGCAGGATTAACGGTCCTTAAACGGCTCTTACTGCAGCAAACTGGGCCCGTATGTGAAAGTCGGGGTCAGGGAGTTTAGCCTCGGGTTAGAGTCTAGCCTCGAACTAAACTAGCTCTAGGGTAAAAGTTGTTGTTGTTGTTGTTGTGTTTTAAATCAGGACGCGGGTCCGTTCCAACAAGGTGCTTATGCCGTTATAGAAGGAGTTTTGTCTTTAGTTCTTCGCTTTCTTTTTTGTTTAATTTTGTTTAGGGGTTTCTTTTGTCCTAGTCTGGGTTAGGCCTGTAGGCGTGGATTAAATTAACCTCGAGTTTTACATACGGGCCCAGGTGTATAATCGAAGTACATCCCCATGAGGAAAATTTAAGTCCGTGAATAAATAATGATTTTTAAAATCATTTTAGTGAAGTGACTGGTGCACAGCCCCAAACTTACTTGGTACGAATTAAATTATATTTATACATTTGCCATTTGCCACATAATACAATTTCTCCTATCATCATCGTAAAACAACAACAACAACAACAACAATCAAAATTTGATACAATACAATATCTTGACTGTCCATGAAATGAAATTCTCTCTCTCTCTCTCTCTCTCTCTCTCTCTCTCTCTCCCCCTCTCTCTCTCTCTCCCTTACACACACACACACACACACACACACACACACACACACACGTGCACACACACACACACACACACACACACACACACACACACACACACACACACACACACACACACACGTGCACACACACACACACACACACACACACACACACACACACACACACACACACACACACACACACACACACACACACGAAATGAAGGCTAAAAAGTGAATACTGACTGTCCTTCAGATCCGCCCTCCAGACTGGAGCAAAAGCTGATAATCCCGCGGATGAGGGTTGCAATGTTAGATAAGGACACGACGAAGAATACCCCATGCAACAGCGTGGACGGAAGCATAAAGAGTGAAGCCTCTCTGAAAGTGAAACACGTCAAAACTGCCGTCAAGATTCAAGGTTCAAGATTCAAAGATTTTATACTATTCCTTTTCTCCCCATTTGGGGTATGGAGGAATGTCAAGTAATGCATTATACATGATTCTTAAAACGGACAGAGTTACAAAAAAGACATGTAAGGACGTAAGAAATCACAACAGTCCAAACTGCACATCGCATAATTATGTTACAAAAGAACAAACAAAAGCAATAGTGCACATGTGTAAGGTGAAACATGTCAACATAGTTACAAACATATCTACATGACATCCTAGACGATTTTGCTATTTCTAATGAATTTTGCCAGACTTAGCAATGTTTTCTTTTGGTAGTTCTAGTGACATGTACCTGCAACACACTTGTTCTCAGCCCAGCAGCAGTAATGTTAGTTAGTTAGTTAGTTAGTTAGTTAGTTAGTTAGTTAGTTAGTTAGTTAGGGCTTAACGCCGCGCAAGCAACAAAGGCTAATTCGCGGCTCGTGAAAGTCCCTTACTGCCATGTCCTATATAACATAAAAGTCCCGCGTTAAAACAAGATGTAAATAAACATTAAAAATCTATCGGGTCTAAATGAGACACTTCTTTCAAGACTTAAAAATTTAACATAGGTGGTCAGTGAAAGATTGAATATTTGAGAGGTCTATAATTTATAAAACAGGTTGACCTGTTTCAGGAAACTGAAGATGCTGTCAGGAGGGACATCCCTGAACAGCACCTTCAGTGAATCTGCGCAGTAATGTTTGGCACGGATCTCAGTGATGAGGGATTGACAGTGTGTGTGTGTGTGTGTGTGTGTGTGTGTGTGTGTGTGTGTGTGTGTGTGTGTGTGTGTGTGTGTGTGTGTGTGTGTGTGTGTGTGTGTGTGTGTGTGTGTGTGTCTGTGTCTCAATTGCTGTGTCTCACTGGCATTATTTTCATGCCATTTTATTTCATTTTTATCTTTCTTAACTTTGTAAGCGCTTAGAGCTTGATGAGGATAAGCGCTATCAAAAATTCCATTACTATTATTATTATTGTTAAATAGTAGTAGTAGTAGTAGCAGTAGTGGTAGTAGTAGCAATAATATCAAGAATGAACAGTATTGTCTAGACGGTCTACACTTGTGGCATATCGACTTATAAAAAAAGAGAAGATTTGTTTAATTCAATTCCTACCAAGTGGGCTTGTGCACATATAGATAAATGAATAAATAAGATTTTTTTCAAAAATCATTAATTGAAATCTGGCTTAGTTTGAGTGTTGCACTTTTGATTACAACAGGGTTTGCGGCGGCAGTAAGAGCCGTCAAGGAACCGTTAATGTTTGCCTGATTTTCGCATACAGGGCCAAAAGCGTAAAAGAATAGTAAAGAAAACGTTGGACACTCATGCGCGGTACGAAATGTGTTAAAGGGGCGAAAGCGTCGACGTATCCAGAAACCTCATCCAGAGGTGACAGTGCTGAGAAACAAGTGAAATACGCTATGTACATAACACTGGCGTTAGAGAAGGGGCGGGTGTGGGGAGAGGGGGTGGGGTGTAGCCGGCAAACGCTTGAAAAACGACAGGGTGTGTGTGTGTTGGGGGGGCGGGAGGGGCTGGAAGTGAGGGGAGGGGAGGGGGGGGGCGGGTGGTATTGCTCCCACGAACTAAGCAGTGCCCTTCAGCCAAGCAGGACTCTCGCACCAAAGACCCGCTCTCAAATTTACAAACTTTTACTTACAAGATCTATATACTCAACCCGATTTTACCGCGGTATTTTCACAATACGCGCACATACCAACAGAGTTTTTAGAGCAGCTTGCTGTTTTGTTTTCAACACGTAACAGCTGCAGGACTTGCAATAGTTCAAAGGAAAAGTAGCAGAAACGATTTGTAAGTTGAAGCGCCAAAGGCTGGGTAGCGGAGGGGGGGGGGGGGGGGGGTCAGAGGGCATCCCCCCCCCCCCCGCCCGACCTCTCCCTGAACCTGGAAATGTTTAAAAACAGAGACTAAAATTTGGTTTGGGTTCTACAAGGGTCTCCGAAGCGGTGAAAGGTCTGTAACTGTGACTGTGCGTTTTAGTTTGCACAGTCGCAGACCATTTTTTTTTTTAACAAACTATTTGCGGCGTTTTGTTGGGATTGCAGACCATTAAGCACTCACTTTTCGTCAGAAGTCAAGTACATCTTGACAAAAAACCACATCCACACGTGCTCGTGGATAAAGACCATGACGTGGAAAAAAGTGCAGAAGTCGCATATAGCCGTTGACCCCCAGACACTGGTGTCCTGGAAGACGTGCACGTAACTCCCGTTCTGCGTCACCTTGAACGTTGACACTGAGTACAGCGGACAGCGAAACCTCTGGAAGTTCTGCTGAACTTGGCCCAGCAAAATGGCGACGGTCAAACTGAGAAGCGACGCAGCGGCAGAGAAGAGTATCTGCGCCCGAAGCAGTGATCTGAAGGTAAACCTTTGCATGAATACGTTCAGGGCCGGCCATCTCCAGCGTCCAAAAAAGACGATAGAGATTTTCATCTTGGTATTGGTTGATGGAAGGTGAAGGCACAAGCAGACCAGAGAAATGAGAGGAGTTCGCCTGTGTTGTGCCTTTAGGGTGGGTAAAGATGCGAACAAGTCTTTCTGGAACACTTTCCCCGTGTTAGGAATGCCACATAGATTCTTTTTCGTCTTCTGCTACTTCGTTTGTTGCATCGTATACTTCCAAGACAATTCCCTTCACAGCTAGAGTCCTCTGTGAGAGAGAGAAAGAACACTACAACGGAAACAGTTGTTATATCTCCAAGCCAAGACATACATCACTCGACGTGGTTTTGCAAACTGGTGGTTTTGATAAAGGATTGCGTTGATCAGATAACGCGTACGCTAAGAGAGATGTATCGATATTTTTTATTGTGTGCCGGTAAGGCTCATGACATACAGGGGTGGGTGGGTGTTGGGGAGTATGGGTGATATCAAAGACGGGGCAACGAGAAAAATGCCAGCACAAATATTTGGCCCCAGCCGGGATTCGAACCCTCGACCCGAGGACATACAGGAGACGCATTTAAGGCATGTTGTAGCTGTAGGTCACATGAGGAGCACCGGGGGGGGTGGGGGTGGGGGGGTGGGGGGCGTGTTCGGTCGTGTCCGATGTTTGTTCGGACTAAAACTTTTTCCGTGTGACATATGGCAACTTAGTTCCAAGGGAAGTAACTGCATACATCACACGCAATTCTACCGTGGGATCTCTGAGGTTACTTCCCTTACAACAAAGCGGCATGCCCAGTGTTCAAGTATGCCGTACATGCCGTGTGTGTGTGTGTGTGTGTGTGTGTGTGTGTGTGTGTGTGTGTGTGTGTGTGTGTGTGTGTGTGTGCGTGCGTGCGTGTATGCGTGCGTGTGTGTGTGTGTGTGTGTGTGTGTGTGTGTGTGTGTGTGTGTGTTGTTGTTGTTGTTGTTGTTGTTGTTTTAAAGAATGTGCATGCATTTTTCTTCTCTTTTGGGCTTTCTTCATATTCCTTATTCACTTTTATTGTCCGGCACAGCGCTGGCTGTAGGTGCTGCTTCTGCATCAACTTCCGCCATTTTTCCCTTCAGCCGAACCATGGTCAGTAATGTGGGCTCATACGACAGAGATCGTCGGCTTACTAAGTTACCGTTTGGCTGGCGTGCATTGTACACGTGTGTATTTACTGCGTGTGTTTCAAAGAGATCGTCGGCTTACTAAGTTACCGTTTGGCTGGCGTGCATTGTACAAGTGTGTATTTACTGCGTGTGTTTCAAAGAGATCGTCGGCTTACTAAGTTACCGTTTGGCTGGCGTGCATTGTACACGTGTGTATTTACTGCGTGTGTTTCAAAGAGATCGTCGGCTTACTAAGTTACCGTTTGGCTGGCGTGCATTGTACACGTGTGTATTTACTGCGTGTGTTTCAAAGAGATCGTCGGCTTACTAAGTTACCGTTTGGCTGGCGTGCATTGTACACGTGTGTATTTACTGCGTGTGTTTCAAAGAGATCGTCGGCTTACTAAGTTACCGTTTGGCTGGCGTGCATTGTACACGTGTGTATTTACTGCGTGTGTTTCAAAGAGATCGTCGGCTTACTAAGTTACCGTTTGGCTGGCGTGCATTGTACAAGTGTGTATTTACTGCGTGTGTTTCAAAGGTTGGGACCGAATCGATATGCCTGGTGGTTTTTCTTGGAAGAGTGTTCGAAAGGGTGGGTCTTTGGTGCGCTATTTACCATATTTTGACTCCGGAGTAAATCCCTCGAGGAAATAATAATAATAATGAGTATTGTATAGGCGCTTTACCCAATTTCATGAATCGGCTCAAAGCGCCGCGAACTGAACCCAACACGCACGCTCACGTGAATCACACGCATTCTCTCAAACACTGGACATAAACACATTACAATCACGTGGTGCGAAGGGTCAGCTCAGCTACTTAAATTTCGGAATTTAGACTTGCATTTATTTTTTTCAAATTTGGTGGGCTGAACATTTCCAAAGCAGAGGGGGAGGAAGCCGGAGTACCCGGAGAGAACCCCCGACGATCGGCCCGAATGAACGGTGCCACGTACGAGAAGGAAAAATTCTTTGCCCCGAGTGGGACTCGAACTCCTGACCTCTCGCATTGGTGACAAGTCTCTTAACCACTAGAACACCGACCGCCGTAAGTCTGTCTGATTACGCTGGGACTATCATCAGCCTGTATTACCGTTTAGTCCCTAAAATAGTCGTAAACTGGCTTCAGCCTTCGTTTATGCATCTCGTACTAATATTTTAGTTTCAGCTTATGGCCAAGCTAGCCTCGGACTTACGTTGTTGTCTCTCTTCGTGCATCAGATCCCAGACTAGTCGCACGGACGTCTCCATTATATGAAACGGAAGTGTTTTTTTTTTGTTTTTGTTTTTTTTACTGCAACGTACTTTGTTAATTAACTCTATGTGCCCCAAAAGTCTGACAGGAAATGATATATCTTGAAGTTATTTACCGCTACGAGGTATTCCGGTTGAACGATAATCCGCTTGTAATCTCTCCGTTCTGGATGACAAATGTGACAACATTACTGTGTCACGTCATACGGTCAGCACATTTTTGCAGTGACATTTTTATATCTATTTGACGTCATCAAAAACGCTAGTTCTAAGAACATGACGATGTACTGACGTATGATGTCTGTGATGTAAAAAAAAAAAAAAATAAATAAATGGGATGGGACGTGTGAGGAGAGAAGTGGGGGGTGGTTTGGGTAAGGTTGTTTCAACAGTCTTTGCGTACAGTTATCTGCCTATAGTACACACATGAAAAAGAAATAAAATGATAATTGAGAATAAGGAAACGGGAAAAATGATGAAGAAAGGACAAACAAACACACACACACACACACACACACACACACACACACACACACACACACACACAGCATTCTGAAACGGTTTCTGTGCCCGGAATAGAAAATCCGCTTCCTGATCACACACACACACACACACACACACACACACACACACACACACACACACACACACACACACACAAAAGAGAAAAAAACCCAACAACATCAACAAACAAACAAACAAACACCAAAAAGAACAACTACCCAAAACCCCAACAACAACAACAACAACAACAAAATACTATTAAAAAAGGAACAAAACAAACAAACAGACAAACAAACAAACAAAAATAACTGTGTGGGCTCTTACAGGGGCACGGGGTGTACACAAAATGGCCTCGAGTGTTTCCGATGCCACACCGATTGAAAAGTAGCACCGCCACGACAGACTGATTCCTGACAGTTGCACCGAGTGTTTCCAGTTTCACATTTTGAGTAGCAGCGGATTTCGAAACAGAGAGTGGCCGTCTCTCAACCAGTTAACGACTTTTTTTTCTTTTTCTTCTTCTTTGTCAGTTTCTGGCACAAAACTATCATCCAAATCAACATTATAATTGTCGCTAGATTCCTCCTCACCGGCTATACCCATGCACATAAACACCTAACGAATGGTGGCTTCAGCAACGGTCAGTACTTGCCTTCAGTCCAACGCACAGTCGACAAAATTCCAGATCTATCGAATAGAGCATGTAGGAAAAGCGTTCTCCCTGGCAAAAGAAGCGTGAAGGAACCGCTACTCTCGTCTGATTTTCGCATACAAGACCAAAACCGAAAGAAAGGTCAAAAACATGGGATACGAGTAGACTGGGCGGTCGGTGGTCGAGTGGTTAAGAGACTTGAAACCAATACGAGAGGTCACGGGTTCGAGTCCCACTCGGGGAAAACAATTTTTCCTTCACGTATGTGGCACCGTTCATTCGGGCCGATCAGCGGGGGTTCTCTCCAGGTACTCCGACTTCCTCCCCCTCTGCTTTGGGAATGTTCAGCCCACCAAATTTGAAAAATAAGTGCAATTCTAAATTCCGAAATTTAAATAGCTGAGCTGACCCTTCGCACCACGTGATTGTAATGTGTTTATATGTCCAGTGTGTGAGAATGCGTGTGATTCACGTGAGCGTGCGTGTTGGGTTCAGTTCGCGGCGCTTTGAGCCGATTCACGAAATTGGGTAAAGCGCCTATACAATACACAGTTATTATCAATATTATTATTATATGGGAGTTATTGGTATCACTGAGAAGTGCACAAAATTAGCTTTCTATTGGGATAATTATTACATCTGTAGCCTATTATTAGGGGAGCCGGGGTGGTCGAATGGTAGAGCGTTGGACTTCCAATGCTCGGGTCGTGAGTTCGATCCCGGCTGGGGCCAAATATTTGTGCTGGCTTTTTCATCGTTGCCCCGTCTTTGATATGACCCTATGTGGTGGAAAAGGACGTTAAACCTCCAAACACCCACCCACCCTGTAGCCTATTATTATTATTATTATTATTATTATTATTAAACTGACTTAAGATTACAGGTTTCACTGTGCTATGTGGGATTTCACGAGTGAAATTATTTGGGGGAAAAAAAAAAAAAGGAAAAGAAAAAGAAATGATGATGATGATGTCTTGTAACGCGCTGAAAAACTCCATGCCCAGCATGCTCGTAGCGCGGGGGGGGGGGGGGGGGTGATGATGTCTTGTAACGCGCTGAAAAACTCCATGCCCAGCATGCTCGTAGCGCGGGGGGGGGGGGGGGGATGATAAGTTTTAACAAAAAACAGGAGAAGGGGGTGGAGTCTGCAGGGGGGGGGGGGGGGGGGTGGAGTCCGCATCAGAACTTTGAGAAGAGATAGGTCTTCAGGTGGCTCCTGAAGGATTCGGTGGAGGTGCTGGATTTCAGGGAAGGCGGCAGAGCGTTCCACAGAGCAGGAGCAGAACACTTGAAGGAGCGAGCTCCAAAGCGCTTCTTGGTGGTGTTATCGTGAAACCCAGGAATGGACAGGCGGGACTGAGATGAGGAACGAAGAGTACGGGATGGCGTATATGAAGGGATGAGCTCAGAGAGATACTGTGGGGACTTTCCATGGACACAGGAGAACACAAGGGACAGAAGTTTGTGGTCAATTCGAAGTTTGACAGGCAGCCAGTGCAGTTCTTTCAGGATGGGAGTGATGTGGTCTGATTTTTTTGACAGAGTCACAATTCGGGCGGCAACATTTTGTACATGTTGCAAGCGCTTCAGCTGACAATCCGGGAGGCCATACAGAGTGGAGTTGCAGTAGTCCAAGCGTGAGTGAACCATTGAGACTGCAATAGCGTTGAAATCACCTTGTCCAAGACGTGGCGCAGTAGGGGACAGGTTTATGAGGTCTGACAAGTGCTAGGCACCAACACCTGACAACGTTGTATGAATATTAACGAGACAGCGACATTTCAGCCCTGACCAGAATTTTTTCCCCACGATATTCTGAAGCCTTTCCGGTTCCCTATGCTCTAGCTCCTGCGTTAAGTAAATCTTGATTCGATTGTTCTCACTATTTTCTCACCAGTTCAGTATAAAACAGAAGCCTACGATTTTTCTGGCTTTTCAGTGTGTGTGTGTGTGTGTGTGTGTGTGTGTGTGTGTGTGTGTGTGTGTGTGTGTGTGTGTGTGTGTGTGTGTGTGTGTGTGCGGCATTTGCTTCCTTCTTTGTATTTTGTCATCATTTAAGCCTTTGCAACTATTTTTCTAATGCTGACATGAAGCAGTTTTGTAAAAAAACAAAAAACAAAAAACACTACCGTCAATTTGCATATGCGATGTCTGCTTATTAACACGAACCATCCCGAAATAAGTAAGGAAGTGACTGACTACCCTGACATGTTCACACACGTAAACAAGCACATACTGAACCACACGGAAGAACTGGAGTAATTCATGCTTCAGACAAAGACCTTGTGGTCTTCTTGTTGCAAATCATTTTATATTTACGCACATCCCAGTTCCTCTGCTGAAGCGGCAAAGGAACTCATAACACCGTGGACACGCTCCTTGATCAAAAGAGAAAGATCTGACTTACTGTCTAGCAATTTATCGTCCTGGATTTCAGCAAGCTAAGCCGAGAACGCTATGTTTTCCCTGGCTGCGACGCGTTAAAAGCCCATCTTCCAACATGTGTTAGCTGTGTGGCGGTGTGCTATGCTTCGGTTGTGTTTGTTGGAGTGAGCGAGCGAGTGAGTGAGTGAGTGAGTGGGTGGGTGAGTGAGCGAGCGGGTGGTTGAGCGGGTGGGTGGGTGGGTGAGTGAGTGAGTGAGTGAGCGGGTGGGTGGGTGGATGAGTGGGTGAGTGAGTGAGTGAGTGAGTTTTCAGGGCGAAACGCCGCACAAGCAACAAAAACTAATTTGCGGCTAACCAAAGTCCCTTTCTCCCAGGTCCATTAAGACATACGCATTTCCACGTTAAAACAGGATGCAAATATAAGTTAAAATATCTCTTCGGTTTAAACGGGATACAAGACATGTCCCTTCTGTAAAAAGTCCAAGATTATAGAGGAAGACTAAAGCATCACTGACACCAGTCCAAGAAATTGTATACTATTCAAGAAGTCTAAAATTAATCTTATAGCAAATACCTGATTCTTTCAGGACAAGGAAGATGCTGTCAGTTGAACATCCCTGAACTACAACTTAAATGAATCCGGCGCACAGTAATGCTTATAATGATCTCGGTGGGAGATTTAAAAAAAAAAGTTTCGCTGTAAAGGGCTCATGGCATGTAACGCACCAAAAACAACAACAACAACAACAACAACAACAACAACAACAACAAACCCCAAGAACAACAACAACAACAAACACACTGATGCACGTGTATCTTTTAAAAGAACATACACTGTTAACAAAGACTGTGTTGGTTATTGTTCTCTTGTCTTGTGTGTCTTACTTTAGTTGCAGAATTCATGTGTGTGTGTGTGTGTGTGCGGGAGTGGGGGGGGGATATAGGAGGGTCTCAAATGTTTATTTGAATGCGTTAATACCTTGTTAAAATTTTAGTTTTTACCTGCTATTGTAATGACACCTGGAGCCTCTAATGACGGACAGGCGTCAAATTCCAATGAATTAAATTATTATTAAAAAAATAAAATAAAATAACCTTGAAGTGACAGTTTGGTCGCATTTAAAGTAAAAACTGAAGGCCCAGTCCCTGTTCCGAAACAAAACTTGTCTCCTCTGATACCTAATAATCTTAGATATGGCGCCTTTTAAGCTTAAGCGTTCTCCAGTGACGCGCGGCACCTCTCGTCTGAAAGCGCGTACGAATTATGGCTTCCCCGGACATGCCTGACTCCAGGGATCAGTGAGCATGTCTGGCATGACAAGCTAGGCGGAAATGGTGAATATATCTTTTGGGTCACGTGGCAGTTTGTCGTCGTCTTGGACATTTGTAGAGCAGCGCCAAGAGTGAGTAAAAGGTTAAAAAAAAAAAAAAAAAAGGAGACGGGGAGCTGAGTGTGAGGAATGATCTGGAATTAATGGCTGTATCACGGTTTCATTCACGTCTTATCGTGGTACTGTACTCCAGACGGGCACTTGTGTGCTGACGCCGGAGCATTTCGCGTGTTCACGAATCCTTGGTCAGAGTAGAGAGGGAGAAATATTGAACTGTTACCGGTCCGGAGACAGAGCGAATGGGAATGGGAGGGCGGGAGGTGCTGGGGGGAGGAGGCGAGAGAGAGAGAGAGAGAGACTTGGTAACCGAAGAAATTGTCGAATCCCCTCTCTGTAGGTGTGTACTTTCAGTTACACTTACCCAGGTGCCATCTATTCTCCACAGACAGACAGACAGACACACAGACACACAGACAGAGAGTATGATAATCCTCAGTTTATACTTTTGTGATTTTTGTTTACGAATTATACGTACGTGTTTTTTGATTACAAATTAATTATACGTTTCTGTCTTTGTTGTTGTTGTTGTCGTTGTTGTTGTTGTTGTTGTTGTTGTTGTGTGTGTGTGTGTGTGTGTGTGTGTGTGTGTGTGTGTGTGTGTGTGTGTGTGTGTGTGTGTGTGTGTGTGCGCGCGCGCGCGCGCGCAGTATGACCCCCTATAACTCAAACCCAGGATGCATGACTCAAACTATTAATTAACTTAATATCATTTCATCAATGTCCATTCAACTTTCTTCCGTCTGTGTCCTGTTTTAGTTTTGTACGTGTGCACGGAATGCATAACCGTCTCAGCGGTTTGACAGGCGCAATGTGTTTCCAGTGTCCTGGAAGACCTCACTTTTCTTTCCCCATTTCCGTACATCCTTTCCCAGACACTTAATGTTTTGCTTTCCCGTCAGAATGCATTTCCTTGTTTCTTTTTGTGTGTGTATGCAAACGTGTGAAAATGTCTCATCTGTTGTAGGATTTCCTTATTTCAGGAACAATGTGTGTACAGGTTATGGATACACGATACGCGCCTAATCCCTTTTACTAAATGGTGGTAGCCGAGCTTCCTTTCCTATTTCCTTATAATTATATTCTCCAATTATATTTTTTTTTCTATTTTCTCCGTCAGAATGTATTTCATTACATCTCTCTCTCTCTCTCTCTCTCTCTCTCTCTCTCTGTGTGTGTGTGTGTGTGTGTGTGTGTGTGTGTGTGTGTGTGTGTGTGTGTGTGTGTTTGAGAGAGAGAGAGAGAGAGTGTGTGTGAGGAATGATCTGGAATTAACACACACACACACACACACACACACACACACACACACACACACACACACACACACATTCAGGGTGGGTGGTTGTTTGGGGGTTTAACGTCCTTTTCCACCACAACCGGACGGACAGACATACAGACAGGCCTTTGAGAGACAATGACATATACAATGACAACAAACTCTATATTCACACGGAATACCATATGGATGCAGGCAGCTGTCTTCAATCTAGTTCTTGCAGACAGAGAGACAGAGAGAGGTGCATCTGGTGAGACATACTCATGTTGTAGGTGTACAGAGGCGTAAAATCTGCCCCAGCCTAGAATATGTCCGTGATACATACAACTGATTACAAACCTATCGCTACATCCTGATATTCTCGTATATACACACATCCCCTATCGTGTTTCCATCAATCACTGACCGCTCTCAGTTGACCGTCCCTGATATCCCCTACGTCTTTTCCCTGCACTTACGTACTCTTTCGTTGCTCAGTGAACCAGGTTGCCGTATTCATGTTCTCTCATATTCATGTCATGTTCTCGGCTTCATGCATGAGCGTGGCATGTTCTCGCGGCTCGGTACCGTGGGACCTTTCCATCATTTTGACAAATACAATGGACAGAAGGCGGCATGGAGTTGTGGCTACGAAAAAAAAAAAAGAAAAAAAAGGTCACGCTTTTTGACTGCTTTTTGCCTGTTTCCTCCGTCTGCAGTGTCTGGGGTGTCGGGTGGCTTATCTGAGTGAGTCTCGGATTTGAGACTGGAGGGCGGGGGTTCAAATCTCAATAGGGTGACCCTGTCTTTGAAATGATTTTCGGGATGGGTACAAGTAAATGAAGAAAAACTTATACAGTTCGTGTCTGTCTGTCTGTCTGTCTGTCTCTCTCTCTCTCTCTCCCCCCCCCCCTTCTCTCTCCCCCCTCTCCCCCCACCCCCACCCCCTCTCACTCTCTCCCGTCTGTATTTATGCTTGCTCATGTTCTCTAAAACTATAAACAATTCAAAGAAGACTTTCAGGAGTGGCATTTATGCAGAAAATTTATCATGAGAGAAAAATGTACGGGTTTGTACCGTGAGACAACTTTTGTTATGAAAATGGAAATATGCAAAATGTTCACGTGCAAACACTATAAATGGTGGTATTATCCCTCGCAAAACTGTCGTTTGGGATAACTATGATTATTCTGAAATCTTTCATGTCTACAGCAGGATGAACATTTGATAGTTCTGAGATTTGAGGAAAGCTATAGTCCGTCATCACGCACGCACGCACGCACGCACACACGCACGCACGCACGCGTACAACCCCCTTATGCCAAACGGAAGGAGCGCAAGTGGTGCATTCTTTGAGAAACTTGAAAAGAAAAATGATGGTTGAGATAATCACTAAAGAACAACATAACGCCCTATGTTAATATGTCCACAATCGCGTTGCCGTCATCAAAACATTTGTACTGGTGTAAAATCTGTATGGTGGTGGGTCAAATTCTTTCGACTTTGATTTTTTTTTTTTTTTTTTTTTTTGGGGGGGGAGGGGTCCCTTTTCGGGTCCTGAGACGATTAAAACAACTTCTGTGAAAGTGTCATGGCTGAATGTAACTTACAAACCTGTTAAAAAGAAAAAAAAACACATAATACAACCACGCCATACTGGTATGATTCCCACATCATACTGTACCAGCCATTCTCTCAAAATGGCCGCTTTTCAGGAGCAAGTTTTCAACAAACATATTTACAATAAACATTTCTACTCAGTTGTGTTGTGTTGTGTGTGTGTGTGTGTGTGTGTGTGTGTGTGTGTGTGTGTGTGTGTGTGTGTGTGTGTGTGTGTGTGTGTGTGTGTGTGTGTGTGTGTGTGTGTGTGTGTGTGTGTGCTCTTTTAGTTTTTTTTTTTTTGTTGTTCTTACTTTGTGTAAATTGAATGAATGTGTTTTTTTTTTTTTTTTTTTTTTGGGGGGGGGGTCGGTTTTAGATTGTAAGGCGCCTAGAGCTCGTTCCCCGGGGATAAGCGCCCTATTATTATTATTATTATTATTATTAAATTATTATCTCAGGCTAACATCAAGCTACTGAAAAAAAACAAAACATTTTTTCTGCACTTTTCAGTAATAGCAATAACTCCATACCCCCGAATCACCCTTTGTCCTCCTTTTTTGGGATCCCACCACATATACAGAACGTGACTCATGCTATGTTTTTGAGGAACGCTAGAATAAATCAAGCTGGGCACAAGGCGTCAACTCCGGGTGAGTCATATATGCAAAATAGTCTTGGCAAAAACTCATTACAATGCACAGACTCTGTCGGGGTGTTATAACTGAATGTAACGTGATGGCTGCATGCAATAAAACCTAACGCCTTCATGCATATCCTGACGTTTGATTCTAGTTGCGGCGCTATGATTGGAGGGTAATGTAGTTTAAATGTTAACATGCCCTAAAAAAAATTCTCTGATGCCGGAGAGTTTAGATATCAAGACATAAAGTCACCGAAAATGTAGGAGAAGTGTGTCTTGTCTGTGTGACCGCGAGAGACTGAAAATGACAACTATTTGCTGACGCATGTCTGTGCTATTTTTATTGTGTCAGGGAAATGTCAAATGTTACGACTTGAAATAAACTTTGTTGGTTAAAATTTCAAATATGCAAAGAACGGAATCTGAGTATGTCAGTGACCAAAACATAGAAATCAACTGGGAAACACACACACACACACACACACACACACACACACACACACACACACACACACACACACACACAGAGAGAGAGAGAGAGAGAGAGAGAGAGAGAGAGAGACAGACAGACAGACAGACAGACAGAGGGAAAACAAAAGGAGAATCAGAACCACCACACTACAACAGCAACAACAACAGCGACGAAAACGAACTGCGATAACAAAAATCAATATCATCAGTTAATGCTATTAATTTTTGTACCCCCCCCCCCCCCAAAAAAAAAAAAAAAAAAAAGGAAGAACAATGACATCATTTACTACCGGTGAAGTTCATGAAGTGAGTTAGCTGTCACTCTATTATCTTGTCCCCTGAAGAATGTTATCATGTAAAAACACACACTCTCTCTCTCTCTCTCTCTCTCTCTCTCTGATGTTGCAGCCACTTTCATTTAAAGGTGCTTAACTCCCTTCATAGACGTGCAGCAAAGCTACTTTTACCGAATCCTCATCTTACAGCTGATGAAAAGCTAAACCAGCTGCAGCTTCTTCCCTTGTCAAAACACCTGCTATACAACAAAGGAATTTTCATGTATAAGCTATGGAACAGAAAGGCTCCTAACTATTTATCCGACTGTTGCCACCGCTCAGCTTCCCGATATGGCAGTTCAAACAACCTGTGTATCATTCCAAAGCCGCGAATTGACATTTTCAAAAGCAGTCTTTCATTTTCTGGAGCGGCATTATGGAATAGTCTTCCAGCTCATGTTAAACACGCATGCTCTGTAGCAAATTTCAAAGAGCTTTTCTTCACATATCTTATGTCACACGATGTTTAATCTTCCCATAGTTGATTCTCTTCCATTCCTACATGTATTCTTACTTGTAATTGGTATGTTCATCACGATTTTTAAATGTTCCTGTCTTAGTAGAGTGTAGTTTCATTTCCTATGGTTTTTCCTACATGTATTCCTACTTGTAATTGGTTTGTTCATCACGCTTTTTAAAATTACTGTTCCTGTCTTAGTACAGTGTAGTTTCATTTCCTATGGTTTTATTGCTATTTTGCTTTTTCCCTGTTGCATTACATGTGTGTGTGTGTGTGTGTGTGTGTGTGTGTGTGTGTGTGTGTGTGTGTGTGTGTGTGTGTGTGTGTATTTTTCTGTTTAGATAGATATTACTAGAAACAGCAACGGCAGGTATGAAAATTGACTGTTTCACGTTAACTACCTCTACCGTTGGAAAATAAAGTTTTCTTGATTCTTGATTCTCTCTTTCATTCTAAGCTTGTTTTGAGCGTTCTGATTCTAACACGCCGGCACATTCTCGTGAAATTTACTAGTACAGTCTGTTTATATCGTCAGCAACTCACCTCCCTCTGTATGTATGCGCAGCCGTCTAGGTCCGCTAGTGCATTGGGTCACAGCTGCAGACAGGTTAAGAAGTAACTCCTGTGTTGACGCATTAAATCATATCCAACACAACTGGGTGCAAATCATGTTCAAATCACTGCCAAGAACTTTCATTACTTTTGTAGGCTTCTAATTACCGCTGCCATTTGCTGATGACTGCCGTTGATGATGAAACCATGTGTGCAAATTTAAGACCAATGACCTATAACATGGATGCAATGCAGAGCCATAAAACATCTTGTCCGTTTTAAAATGATCTTCGTCTGTGAGTTGCGGACATCATTACGACATGTTAAGCTTTGTTTTAATGTATTCCATGGAAACTTTAATAGGTTTTAAAGTCCTCACTCAGGAATAAGACAAAATTGGGTGTAAATCTGTTTTTGTCTTTTGTCCTCTGGGCTTGTTTTCAATTTCTTGTTATTCTGGTTTTTGTTGCTTTTTTAAGTTGTTTCTCTATAGAGAAACAACTTTATGAGACGGGGCAGATTTTGCTACGCGCAGCAGCAAGTTTCAGTGATGCAAAACAAGACTGTGACGTTTCTCCAAACAATACTTACTTTCACGCACACAGTGACGTAACGAAATCTGCGTCATAGACACCTTACGTGCACACTTTGCTGCTGCGTTCTTTTTGGCGGGAATGACGTGTGTGTGTGTGTGTGTGTGTGTGTGTGTGGACGGATGTAATGATGGCTATCTCCTAAACCACCTCGATGGAGGCCTTTTTATATTGAGATAAAATGGGAAATCACCTTCTCCAGAGCTACCTTTCACGATTTTTAGCCTGCCGCATTTTCAGAAGAGTTATCGCCAATTTTAAAAAATCGGTCATGTTACGAATTTTTTCGAAAAAGTTGTTCAAATTCCTTCATTTTCTAGACTTTGGAAGTTCACCCAATCATACTGCCTTGATTCGTGCTACAGCTCTGTAGCTCTGACTGGTTTTGTGTAAAAAAAATATTTCCGAGGTAGGGGTGGTTTGCACATAAGATCAAATATCTATGAAAAGACTACTGCAAATTACTTATCATCCCGGCGTTTTTGTCTAGTGTGACAAGTGCACATATGACAGGAACTACTGCACTATTATATCTTTAGCATTTAGAATAACTGAACTTTTAGATAAACATAACTTTTTCAAGTTTCCGCGAGAAGCACCGGTCAAAAGAGTTCCAAATTTTCGATTTCATAAGTACAATCCAAGGTATTCTAGTCCATGTTTCACCAGCCCTCTAGATCTTCCAGATTTTATGTAAAAATTAGTTCAGCCAGGGAAGTCACAAAAGCAACAGGGAAATCACAAGACATGCACAAGCATCATCTGTCATACCACCAGTGTGAAGCTGACGTCAAACGCTTAGTTCACAGACAAAATAAGCAAGTATCGTCACTGCCTCCGACATTTCACCAGCCCTCTAGATCTTCCAGATTTCATGTGAAAAATAATTCAATCGGGGAAGCCACAAAGCCAACAGGGAAATCACAAGACATAAACAAGCTTCCTCAGACGATGGCAGTGCTAGAGGCTGACGTGAAAATGTTTAGTTCGCGGAATTGACGTCATCTCTCTGTCTGTGTATGACGACCTGCCTGAGGCTGACGTCAAATGTTTAGTTCACGGAACTGACCTCTCTCTCTCTCTCTGGGGAGCCAGGGTGGCCGAATGGTAGAGCGTTGGACTTTCAATGCTCGGGTCGAGAGTTCGAATCCCGGCTGGGGCCAAATGTTTGTGCTGGCCTTTCTCTCGTTGCCCCGTCTTAGAAAGCACCCTTACGTGGTGGAAAAGGACGTTAAACTCCTAAACACCCACCCACCCACTCTCTCTCTCTCTCTCTCTCTCTCTCTCCCCCCACCCGGCCCCACCCCCAGTCACGTGACTAATCGGTCGAGGTCGTAGAGGATCTAGTGTCATTGGTAGAACTTGGAGAGGGGAGAACCGGCAACAATAACAACAAAACAGACAAAATAAAATGAAATTTGGAGAAACAACTTTGTAGGACGGGGCCGTTCCTCCTTGTTTTTTATAGAATGCTGGCTCGCTCTCTTAAATAATATTAGTGCAAAAATGTTAACGTAACCTCCTTATCCGGTCTCTCCAACAATAACAAACCTTCTGGTGTCTGTATGAGGGCACAACTCTGTATTTCAGTTATTCCATTGTATTACGGTTGTAGACAAGCGAACAAGTAACTTCTGTAATGATGTAAATCTAATGAAACACACCGGGATGCAAATCACTGCAAAGAAGCCATCATTGTTTTTGAAGGCGTCTTATCATTGTTGTCATTTGCGTTTGCGTTGATAATGAATTTTTTATATGCAAAATCTGGACTCCTGACCTGTGACATGGGCGTATTACAGAGCCATGAAACATTTTGTCCATTTCAAACTGAACTTTCGTCTGTGAGTTGCGGACATCACCACGACATGTTAAGCTTTTCTTGTGATGTATTCCGTGCAAAATGTAATTGGATTTTAAGTCTTTGTTCAAGAATAAGACATATTGGGGTGTACAATTTTTAGGTTGTCTTGAACCTGTTTGTATTCTGATTTTTTTCTAAGGCACTGCCACGTTCTCATATATGTTGTTAGTGCAAAAATGTTAAGACAACCAGTTTATCTGATCTCAGCAACGAAAACAAACCACCTTCCTGCCCGCATGAATGCACAGTTGTCTGGTTCCGCCAGTGTACTGGATCTTAGGTGTAGACAGGTTAACATGTTAACTCCCGTGCTGAAACAATGACTTGACCACAGCGAAAGGCAAACTGTTTTTTTTTTTTGTTTTTTTTAAAGCCGCCGACAGGCTTTCTTATCTTAAAGGCGTTATCGTTATCGTAAGTGCAAAAATGTTAGAGGAAGCTACTTCTCCAGTCTCTACAACAAAAACAAAGTCTTTACTGCCCGCCTGAGTGCGCAGCTGTCTGGTTCTGTTAGTACAATGAATCACCGTTGTAGACTGACATGTGGTACTGACGCGTTTTACCCCTGAACTGAAATATAATAATAACAACAATAATAATCGCATTAATACAGGCGCTTAATCACAAATATTTGGCTCAGACGCCTCGAGCTTAACCCAACACGCACGCTTGTGTGAACCACACGCATTCTCTCACACACTGAACATAAACACAATCGTGTGGTGCAGGGACTGCTCAGCAAGTTGTTTCGGAATTTTAGAGTTGCATTTTTTTTTTTTTTTTTTTGGTATGAACATTTCCAATGCAGAGACGAAGGAAGCCGGAGTACCCGGAGAAAAGCCCCGATCGTCGGCCCGAATGAACGGTGCCACATACGAGAAAGAAAAATTCTTCGCCCCGAGTGGGACCTGAACCTGACCTCTCGCATTGGTGACAAAGTCTTAACGAGGTGGTCTAGCGTGAATTAAGAACACAGTGATAAACAGCTCGTTTTTGGGTCTCTGCCTGAAACTCTCATAATTTTGTAAGCGTCTCACTGCCGCTGTCGTTTGTTAGCGTGGGCGAAAAATCAGAACCACTGACCTAGCTGTACCATGGACGCAATACAGAGCCATAAATTTCTTGTCCACTTCAAGGCGATCTTCGTGAGACACTATCACGACATGTTAATCTTTGTTTTAATGTATTCCATGCAAATTTAATCTGTTCTTAAGTCCTCGCTCAAGACTGAGACGCCAGCACATATATTTTTGAACTAATTTGGTTTTCTCTAGGATTAGACGTTTAATACGCAAGTAACAAAATTAATTTAGTACAATGTAGCTGACATTTTTGAGTGCAAGAACGTTCCAGCCCTCTTGCTAAACTTTGGTCTGGATTACCATAAAAAGTCAGGGTACATTGAACCTACAGTTGTAAGCCAAAGTAGGAGACAAGCTACAGTCCCAGGTCGGACGCAAGTTTGAGAGAGAGAGAGAGAGAGAGAGAGAGAGAGAGAGAGAGAATCAAGAATACTTTATTTTTCAACGGTAGAGGTAATTAGCGTAAAACAGCCAATTATCATACCTGCCGTTGCTAATTCTAGTAGTATCTATTCTAGTAATGTCTATCTAAACCACACACACACACACACACACACACACACACACACACACACACACACACACATACACACACACACACACACACACACACACACACACACACACACACACACACACACACACACACACACACACACACACACTCTCTCTCTCTCTCTCTCCCATGTACAGCAACAGGAACAAAACAGAAATAGCAATGAATCCATAGTTAAAAGAAACTACACACTAATAAAGAACATTTAAAAAGCGTGAATAACATACCAGTTATGTTAATACATGTCGGAATGGGCGAAAATAAACTGTAGGACGATTAAACCTCGTGTGACATAAGATATTTGAAGAAGAGCTCTTTGAAAGTTGTGACAGAGCATGCGTGTTTAACATGAGCTGGAAGAGAGAGAGATGATGATGATGATGATGATGATGAAACCTTATTTATCAACGGTAAAAGTTTTGATAGAGAAAGTTCGTCAGTTTACAAACTTGCCGTTGTTAACTCAAACAAACTGCAAAGCAAACTATCAGCAGTACATTAAAATGCTAAAGTTAAACAGCAATCAGAAAAGGGAACCTACATCCTAAGGGGAAGAAAAAAAAAAGCCCATGTACAGGTACACATACCTCCCCCCTCCGCCCCCCCTCCCCCCCCCCGCCCTTTCCCCTCAAAAGAGAGAGAGAGAGAGAGAGAGAGAGAGAGAGAGCGAAAACACCCAACCGTTCCTTTCTAAACATGGAAAAGACAAAACAAACTATCCATCAGTCACTGATTTATCACATAATCGCACGCTCACGTTCACACGCTGACTGTCACCAAAATCACCGGCTCACTTGTCAAACTATGACTATAGAGACAATGACAGACAATGCTGTCCTTGTATTTGTTTGTTGTTCTTGATGAGAACTCTTCAGTGGAAATTCGAGGAATGTATCCATTGTCTTGTCTTTTGTTCTATTAGCTTGTCTTGAACGCGTTGGTATTCCGACTGACTCGTTTATTACGCATTTAGCCTTTTACCAAGTGACCAGTCATCCAAGCAGAAGGTTGTTTGTTTGCTTGTTTTTGTATACGTTTGTTTTCTTGTACAATTTGCTGGGTTCTTCTTGTTGTTGTTGCTGGTGTTGTTAGTTTTTGTTTGTCTGAAGGAGAACGTTCATCCTTGTTCTTTTGTTTTCGGGTTGTGCTTTGTTTTATTTCTTTTTTCTTTGCTTGTTTGGTTTTTTGGTCTTTTGTTGTTGTTGGTGTTGTTGATGTTGTTTTGTTTTGTTTGGGTTTATTTGTGTTTTCCTGTTGTCGGGGTTGTTTTGTTTTTGTTTGTTTGTTTGTTTGTTTGTTTGTTTGTTTGTTTGTTTGTTTGTTTGTTTGTTTTTGTTTGTTTTGTTTTGTTGTTGTTGTTGTTGTTGTTGGTGGTGGTGGTGGTGGTGGTGATGATGTTTACTTTTTTGTTTTGTTTTGTTTCGTTTTGTTGTTGTTGTTGTTGTTGGCTTGTTGTTGTTGTAGTTGTTGTTTGGTTGCTTTTTTTTGGGGGGGGGGAGGGGGGTGAAGTATTGATTTATTTTCTCTTTAATTTAGTTTATTTATTTATTTTTTTTTTTTAAATTCATTTTGGCGGGATGAGGGCGAGGGGGGGGGGTTATACTTTTTGTTTTGACGTAGGATGGCCGAGCTAGTAGATTGTTGGATTAATTTTCAATGACCGGGTACGGTGAGTTCGAATCCCGGTGTAACGCACGGGTTTATCCCCCACCGTAAAGTGCCCGGGTCTAAGCAGCCTTATGCTAGAAGAGCCCCGGGTCTGAGTAGCTTGAGGCTGGAAGTGCCCTACTACACCAACTGGGAGCGTTTTTTTTTTTTTTTTTTTTTTAAATCATTGTCCTATGTTTGATATCACCCATATGTGGTGGAAAAGGACTTTTCACCCCCAACGCACCAAGCTTTCCGAAGGGGGACGTTTGTCTGAGAAAGACCCATACATGTGATACTACTACATAATTATGTTTGCAGTTCAAGTTCAAGTAATTTTATTCTACCCTCTAAACTGACTGTGCAGGTCAAAGGAAAGCGAGCATTCGCAACGGTGAACACCGCGCAGACTCTAATGTGTATGTAGGTATGGTAAGTAGGTTTGTACAAGTGCGCATTACATATGTATGAGTCTGTACTATATGTTACGGGGTGGGTGGGTGTTTGGGAGTTTTACGTCATTTTCCACCACGTAAGGGTGATATCAAAGGCGGGGCAACGAGAAAAAGGCCAGTTCAAATTTGGCCTTAGCCGAGATTCGAACTCACGACCCGAGCATTGAGAGTCCAACGCTCTACCATTCGGCTATCCCGGCTCCCGTAGTATGTTACAGTACACAGGTGTGTATATGTTTGTATGTATGCATGGTATGTAGGTATTAGTGCGTGTTATATAGATATATGAACGTATGTCTGTCTGTTTCTCTGCGTGTCTCTCTGTCTGTCTGTCTGTCTGTCTGTCTGTATGTATGTATGTATGTATGTATGTATGTATGTATGTATAGAAGATGCACTGCACATGTTATACCGTTTGTATTTCTTTTTCTATTTTATGCCCTGTGGAGGAGGATATGCTGGGTGAAGAAGAGACAGGTATTTCGGTTCTTGTCATGTTCAAACGTGTTATGGGTGAGTTGAAGGATATCTAACGCTCCATGACCAAAATTGACGGGCGGATAAACAATGTTGAGCAGTCAGTCAGCAGAAATTCCAGTGAAATTGAAGCAGTGAGAGAAGAGAATATGCAGTTAAAGTGCACAAAGTAACCTATTTGGAAGACGCTGTTGAAAAACTTGAGACGTATTCTAGACGTGAGAACTTCAAGCTGTATGGCGTGGCTGAAACAGAAAATGAGACTACGTATTGTAACATAATAAATGCATACATCGTAGAAAAGAGAGAAAATGACTGTGTTTTTAGTTCAGGCAGTGGGAAATGAATCAATGTACGCAAAACTGGAGTAGGTCCTTGTTTTCTGGTCTATTCTAGGCATTCGTGTGAGCTATTCTCGACATCCTGTCTTAAAAATAGATTAAGCGCTTGAAACGGGTGTGGTAATAAATTTTTCGCTGACAATCTCACTGGGGCGGAGTTTCAAAACAAAAAAGTGACTAACTCCCTTACAAGGGAAACTAACTACCTACAGTAAAAAAAAAAAGGTGACTAACCCCCTTACAAGGCAAACTAACTACCTACAGTGATCGTTTTGACATGTTTAGCGCCCACAAACACGCTAACAACGTGTTCGTATCAGCAGTTTAAGTCACGCCTTCACGCACACAACCGTGTTAATCGCACACACGGTAGCCAACAGCGGCCTATGAAATATTAGTGCAATGTACAACCCCTCCGCGGTTGATATTAGCAGAAGCGACGTAGCGACGAACCCATACCCACCGATCACGTGACACGGGGCTATATAAGGCCCCTGTGCCTTAACAGTGGATGTTGTAAGAAGCAACCGTTGTCTTCGTCCCCTGTTCGTCCTCATTTTCTTCGTAACCAAGCAAGCACAGTGACAAAACTCAAAATGAAGCTGGAGTTGGCGGTGTTCCTTGTATCAGCGGTGTTTGGTGAGTACACAGCATAATCAGAATGGGATATTTATCCTTGACGATTTCTGGATTTGTGGATTCTCCCTTGCGTTTTCTTGGGAAACTATCCAAAAGAAACTACCTAAAAGAAAAATACAGTCATCCAATAACGTTTTCGGGATAATTATTCCAATACCTTTTCTGAAACTGTTGATATTTATTTTCATGTCAGCTTTTTTCGATTTTCTATTTAAAAGAAAAATACAATCATCCAATAACGTTTTCGGGATAATTATTCCAATACCTTTTCTGAAAATGTTGATATTTATTTTCATGTCAGCTTTTTTCGATTTTCTATTTAAAAGAAAAATACAATCATCCAATAATGTTTTCGGGATAATTATTCCAATACCTTTTCTGAAAATGTTGATATTTATTTTCATGTCAGTTTTTTTCGAATTTTGGATAATTATCCAATGTTTTTTTTAGAACTGTACAATTATTGTACTATGTTTTTCAAGGATAATTTATGTTTTCAAGTATTATTGGTAGTTAACCTGTTCGTTTTCCAAGAAAATCAACCTATACCCCCCACCCCCGACACCAGAATATTATTTATCTATTTACTTTGTGGTAGCAGAGGATTTCACTTTCCTCTTCCATCTTCTTCCCGCCATGCACCAGTTCTTTGTCTTTAATGTAGCTGACAGTTTCCCGCGAAATTGTCTCCCTTCTGCTGAATGTTTCCAAGATACTGACTAGTCACCACAACTACAGTGTATGTGATCACTGGATATTGAAAAGAGAACAAAGAATCCCAGAAACAACAACGACGAAAAAAGGATAGAATTGAAGGGGGAGGAGGCGCTGATGAACCCACAAGCAACGTTGTGTTTTGACCACTACTACTAGTAGGGCTATGATAAAGTTGTATTGGATGGGGAATCATCACTGTAGAACGTGCATGAACACAAAATGAAAACCTACCTTAGCAGTGACAAATAAAGAAACAGTTAGGCTCGCATTTGAAGTTATATTTCTTTTTCAAAATTTAAATTACGCAAATTACACGCTGTTGAAGTGTTTCGGGCATCTGCTGTTTTTTCCTCGTTATTTTGAAACACAGTATAACATATTTCGCTGACTTTCGTGCATATATGAACAATGGTTTATTCAAGGCGATACACACAAACAAACCACCCCACCTGACACGGTTCGATGATCAAACTACCGATGTTCTGTGGTAAGGGAGAATTTTACGTAGGCAGAGTCTGCTGCCCACAGACAGAGCTAGGCCTGAAAGATCGTGAGCACCTAGTGACAAATTGACTGATAGCTGACAGTGCAGAGACCTATTTGTCATTGTTTTTTGTCTAGAGGGGCGTTCACACTAGCATTGATAATGTATGGAAGTTGTTACGTGTCCTTCCTCTAGATCAAAGGAAATTTTCTCTTTGGGTCTGTAGGTAGATACGAGAATGTGTGATGGGCTTTCACAAAGGAAACAAATGGGCGGTCGGTGGTCTAGTGGTTAAGAGACTTTGTCACCAATGCGAGAGGTCAGGTTCGAGTCCCACTCGGGGCAAAGAATTTTTCCTTCTCTTACGTGACACCGTTCATTCGGGCCGATCGTCGGGGGTTCTCTGCGGGTACTCCGGCTCTCCCCCGTAGCATGGTTTGGGCCTGAGATGTGTTTCCTGAAAACTTACTACATTCAGAAAATTGGTTGGAAAATTGTGACGTGAGAATCATGCCAGTGTGGCGTGGTTATATAATATACTCATTTCAAGTATGTTCATGAGCTACATTCAAGCTTTAAGCTTTCACGCAAGTTATAATTATTAGTTGTTTGAAAACCTGAGTGTCGAAATCTCTCTCAAAATCGATAATACTGACCGCTCATCTGTTTTGGGCCGATTTTCTCAAAAGTGGCTGAGCGGTTTCGTCCCCGTTTTGTAGGAGTAAGTTTTTCCTTTTTCAAAGTAAGTTTTTGACGTTTAAAATATGCGTTTATTTTATGTATATTAGTTCTAATATGTAACTTTCCGGTTTGCTTATTGCATGCTTTTGATAAACTTCTTGGATATGCATGTCTTGCTCAATTTCTCGTGTTATTCTCAGCTTCACTGATATTGCCACGACAGTTATGTGTTATCAAATGTTGTCTGTATGTCATTGGAAAATATGCTTAACTCTTAAATACACATACCAAAAAACAACAACAACAACAAACCAAAACCAAAAAACCGAAAATAGACTTTCTATTCGTGGCCACGAATTTACACAGAAATTTGTTTTCAAAATGAACTGACTGTTGTTGTTGTTTAAGTTTTGAAAGAGCTACGTGCACTTTGTGCCCCATCCCCATTTTTGACACTACATTGACATTGAAACTACAGACCATCACAGGGCCGTTCATGTTTTCAACAGAATAATTATCAATGTTTTCACTCTTATTTCCGCTAGCATGGATTAGACACTTAGCGTTCCTTGGTGCGAACATATTATGAAGCGACGTTAACATGCATAATTAATCCGTTTACAAGATGCAAAAAGTGACACGTAACTCATCTGCCAGAAATTAAAGCCAGATTTATGGCCCTGTTTTGAAACTTGCTGCGTATTGTGCATTTTATTCATTGTGTTCTCGACATTCCAACGTGTCTCACCCCTCCACTGCCCCCCCCCCCCTCCTCCTTTTTTGGGGGTGGGGTGTGGGGTGCGGTGGGGGGGGGGGGGTAGGTTTTGCTTTTCTCTGATTTTGAAGACCAAAAGACAAAGCACCACATGCGGCTTTGGAAATAGTTGCACAGTTTGAATGTTATCCGGAGAGCCAAGTACTCTTTGAGGCAGATACCAATGGTTCACCAATGGTAACAATAGGAAAACACATCCAGTTCAATTTACTAAAGTACAAACAATAAAAAATCTGCACGATGTAACTTGAACATGTCAGAGACACATTTTGACGTATTGGCTTCGAGGTCTTTCCGGTACGAGGCGCCAGAAGATTTTGAAGAAACAAACTCAGCCAATCGCACGTGGCCGGTGACGTAGATTTTTTTTTTTTACAAGGCTAAGCCCTATATGACGTCAAATGTGCTTCGCCGGCTATGGCCAGTGGCGTCTGCTCTTTTGTCGGAGGTTTTGGGGGCGTGGATTGTCCTTTTTTTGGAAATAATCTGCTGACGCTGCTATATCGCTGTTAACTGAAGATAGAACCGTTTGGAAGGAGCTGAAGGTACACACGGAAACACTCCAAGAACCCAAAGACCCCAAGAAACGTTTATTTGCAAAACAAATGAGCTTGAGCAGGAACGCCAAACCTAATGAGTATCCTTCCAATGGCACTTCCTTGAAGAAAGAGGAATGGTTAAGTGAAGTCGGTCCAGATTTTTAAAGCTCCCCATATACCCCTCCTGTCTCGTTAAACAATTTCCATTGTATAACAGCCTATCAGCATACATATATAATTAAGAATCACGGTGTTTTATTGCAACGTGTGCTTCTACATCTGGAAATACATTTTTCATGTTGGGCGGATGTCAAGGTGTGAATGGGTGTAACAACATTAATCATGAGCCACGATAAATTATTCATAACACGGACGATAATCAAGTTCTACTCTACAAGTTAAATCGCTCCGTCCAAAACGCGGTTTCACATATCTTAAACAGATTTAAACACAGACATTTTGTTAATTTCGAAAGCATAGACCCCCCCCCCCCTCACTCGTCTAAAATCTTTATTTCTGCTGCAAATATTTCACATTTAATCTTATTGCAGTGTCTAAAATTGCACCGATGAATCACAACCGAAAAAAGCGTGTTGGTGTTAAATAGAGCCAGTCAGTACCTGATTTGGTAGGCTATAGGCCGTACTTACTCCCCATGTACTTAAGTACTTTGGAGTAAGTGCCTCTGGTACGTGCGACTTTGACGGGTCAAGACACGTGTGCCAGTTTTAATCTGAGGTCCAAGCTGGACATCCATTATGTAAGAGAAAAAAGGGGGTGACCTCAATATACTATGTTCACAAGACCAGCACATGAATGTTCTTTGTCCAAGAAATCATAACGGTATTTACGTGACGTTTTTCTATGACGTATCCAATGAAGAATAGCCTTACTATGACGTATCCAATAAAGAAAAGGACCAAGTATTATATCCTGAAGAAATGTCCCTTTGTGGAGTATGTAATTCTTTACCTATAGTGAAACCATTACTGCGATGTATTTTACTTTTCCCTTGACAACCGCCTGGACGCGTGTGTCTACAGTAACAGATTCACGGGCGAGCGTGGACTGACCATCATCAAGACAAACGGTCTAAAAGCGCCTGTGAAATCCATGCGGCTTAGGCCCTTTTTCCGGACGGCGTTAGGCCAATTCTCGGTTGTTTTATTGTGTGCCGCCAAGACACACGCAGTGACCAAAGGGAATACGTTAGAGCCGTTTGGTGGGTGGACACTAGACAAGGGGAACCCTGCAGAGCCATAATCGTAGGTTACTCTCTGTCACTCAGGTATTCCAGGTGTTGTCATCCGCACAGGTCATTCGGTTAGTTCCCCTCTCACGACCACGTGCAAGAGGACAAAGAAACCATTTTGTGATCATGCAAGGACGGCCGTTAATTTCGTCCCAGTCCGACCACAGTACTGTTATGAAGTTGTTAATTCGTGCTGTGCTATATTTCAGTCGAGCTCCATTCATGTAGACGAAATAAATGAGGCTGAAATTCGGGCTGAAGGCTTGAAATATGCGGTCGGTTATGTCTTTAAGGACATTTGTCTGTTTTGGACAGTTTGTGGTGGTTTTCTGGCCTTGTTATGGTAATCGAAATGTATATATGCAAAGCAAAGAACACGCAGTTTCCCGCGTTTCACTGACGTTTGTATTTCATTAATAAAATTTGCAATGCAATTTCACCCTTGCTGGATTGTCTTTTTCGTATAGAGATTAATCTGATAGGTTTATGTCTCTTCAGGACTATTTGTTAGATGCAGCAATGCTTACACGTGAATAATCGTTTTATCCTTATCCCCATCCGTATGCACTACCAGTGGTTAGGAATAAGTAATGTTGGGCATGTGCTGCGAACTGGTGTATTGCGCCTAAGAGATGATACGTTGCAATACGTTGCTATATTTGCTGTATATGCGCTTAATATTTATTTTTGTTTTTCCTAACTGTAATTGTTATTTGTTTTTTACGCTCTTTTGTAATCGGGAGTTCGATAAATTAGCATGAAGGTGCAGCGTCTCCTGCATGTCCAAGGTTTATACTGCCCCGTAGATCAGTTTGCATCAGCTGTCCAACGTTACATTTTCGGTGCTTTTTGTTTGTTTGTTTGTTTGTTTGTTTTGCAGGCACATATAGCCGCGAATTAGTCTTTGGTGTTTGAGCGGCTTAAAGCCTGAAAAACCCCACTCACTCACTCACTCACTCACTCACTCACATTATCATCACATCTCTCTGTCTCTGGCTTCTTGTTCTTTCTGTTCTTCTGTTGTTTTTCTTCTTCCTTGTAGGTGCATGTAGATCGGTACATCCACGGCTTGTCAATCATCACAGGGGAAGTAGTTATATACATAATTCATTATACACCTACACGGTACATGACATTACTACATGGTCATGGTCATGAACTCTTCCGTATTTGGCTTTATGCCCTGTTTACTTGGGTGTGCGTGATAATAAACGTGTCATAGTGCCAATCTCACTTCAGCTTTTGTGGGCGAGGGATTGGCATTGACTGAAAGAACCTTGGAAGTTCATTGTGATGGAAGAGGGTTCACGCGAGGAACGCATAGCTGTTTATCACCTTCAAAATACCACTTGGACAGTCGTGCTATTTGTGTTTTGTCAAAGGAACATCGTAAAGATTCTAAAAATACAACGTTGTACTGTAGCCTAAGGCGCTATACCCACAGGTAAAACGCAAGAAACGGGAGAAACTAAACCTGCACAGCCCCAACCCTGCCACTTCAAATAAAATAAAATAAAATAAAATAAATCAGAAAAAGGTAAAACACCTTCTGCAAAGTACAAAAATCTACTATCGTGCATATTTACATGTTTCTCTACATTGATAAAGAGTATTCCATGCGGTGAATTTTGATTAAAAAAATAAAACTTTCTCTTTTACTTTCTTTTGTTGATGCTGCGCCTTGTAGATTTACGTATGTAGAACCTGCAACTTTAGCTACATAATCATTGACCCTTTAAGGACGCAAGAAGTAGAGCAGTAATGCTTTGATTAATCTGGTGGTGTGCGCCAATCCAGTTCGCAGGTGACAGAGACGTTGCCCTAACACATAAACAACAGCAGACAGGTTTGACTGATGGAATAGCCACATGGTCTAGCAAGGGTATTAGCTGTAAGTCCCTGTCAGTATCCAGAAGGGATGACCATATAGCGTATGCAGAAAACAGGGGACCACTGTTAGATTAGTTTACTTCCATCTTGTATCAAGGTCCTACAGTTGGGTTCAGTGGAATAGTGTTTGGCAAGGTTTACATTGTCGGGGAAATGTTCTGCTTTTCAGTTCATGATTGTTAGCTGGTACTTTTCTGGTGGTCCCTAAGCACATGCACATGGAGTAACAATCATTTGTATCTTGAATGAAGTCGTTGTGTTCAGGTTCATTTGTGGAATATTGTTTGGCCAGATTCCAGTGGCTGTAAAATCTCTCTCTCTCTCTCTCTCTGCATATGTGTGCCTGTCTATCCTAAATAAGACAAATAGTTATAATCAGAAATAGAAAGAAGAAGAAAAAGAAAGTGAAGAAATAAAAGAAAACGCCCATATCAGCACAAATAACAAATGTCGGCGTCAGTGCGATTCTGCTGGAGGATTTGTTGTCATCTCAATGAAGGGTTGAGTTTTAGCACAACCAGTTCACTAACATTGATAAAGTTCAACTAAAAGTACTACTCATCTGCATCCACAAGAACACCAGCGTGTGCGCGTGCACACACACACACACACACACACACACACACACACACACACACACACACACACACACACACACACACACCTGGAGAGGGTGGGTGGGTGTTTTGGAGTTTAACTTCCTTTTCCACCACGTAAGGGTGATATCAACGACGGGGCAACGAGAAAAAGGCCAGCACAAATATTTGGCAACAGCCTGGATTCGAACTCACGACCCGAGCATTAGAAGTCCAACGCTCTACCATTGGGCCACCCCTGCTCCCGGAGAGAGAGAGAGAGAGAGAGATGACGAATGAGGTTGTGAACAGTTGTGACAGGTGAAAAACCCATGATAAAGAGAGGAAACAGGCTGACCCCAAATTTAGCTGCTGCGTGAGCTGAGCCGACAGATACGAAGCACACGACATGCTCTCAAAGACACGCTGACAGGCTCATGGACGCGGACGACCAGGGAAAGTGGCTGGGGAACACAGGCAGAACCAACGGGAAAGCACTCGGACTCGGACCGACTGGCGACAACTCAGACTGACGGGAGACAATCCTGCTCACCAACCTCTCTGACGACTGATTTGGACGGTAGCAGTTCTGAATTTAAGCATCTGCACAAACACCAGCACTACCCCTACCCCTACCACCCACCACTCCCACCTACCCTTCCCCAGCCCGCTCTGACACTGAATTTAAGCATCTTTACAAACTCACCACCCCTGCCTCCCTCCACCCCCACCACCCTTCCCCAACCCGCTCTGACACTAAAAAAACAGATTCGGGCGGCAACAGCTCTTTCGGCACTGAGCGGGTGCATCCTTACCCCCAACCCCCCACCGCCTACCCCCACCGCCCCCGTCTCCAACTGGCACACACAAAAACACACAAACTCATCCCGCTCTACCTCACAGAACCAGATATTACCGGTTATATCCGTTTCTGTCCTGACTTGCCGCATCCTCCCCCGAGATTCTAATCCTCCACCAACCCCCCCCCCCCCCTCCCATTTCTAGTATTGTCGGCTGTAGAACGTGATGTCAATTTCCTTAGAATGAGGCACCGTGTAATTTAATTACATAATTATGACGTCAATTAGCATTTTTTTAAAAATGTAATGACACGTTATGGGAGTGAGGAATTACTCGCGTAGAGGACGTTTATTTGTCACAGTGTCTTGTCCACCTTACAAAGTCTTGTGTTTAACAAAGTCTTGTGTTCTGTCCACCTTAAACATCTTGCGTTTAGGAGCGTGTCGGCCGTACAAATCTTGTGCTTAAGAGCGTGTCCGCCTTACTAAGTGTGTGTTTTAGGGCGTTAAACTGATTCATTTCACAACACGACTTTATGTCTACCCTTTGCAAGCAATCATCATCTCCTGCGGATGTTTGCTTTCCTGGACGTAATGCAGTAGTGCGTGCACATGCTATCAAGTCATGCACATAACACAACACTAGGAATAACAGCAAAGCCACAATTAGCAAGTCCGAAACAGATGACTGCCGCAGCCCTATGTCGGTTTGTCGTTTTTGAGTCAGTATGTACTTTTAGTGGGGCGTTCTTTTGTATTTTACCTACGATAGCCAACACTGAGTCCAGATGGGATTGTGAGTAGGTGTATGGGGGTATGGTGTCTGGTTCTTGAAGAAAGAGAAAAGGAAGTGCGTGGTGTGAGTGAGTGCGTTGGAGAGGTGGCTGAGGACAGAGGGACAGCAAGTGATGGGCTCAGGTGTGAAATATCGTGTTTAAAAAGACAGTAAGTGGATGCATGTAAAGTTCTTGCAGAAACGCTTAGCATGGGTAATAATTTAGTCGTATCACACGATATAAAAACCCGCCCTACGTACTCATGGCATTTGCATAGATCTTTGAAACGCAGCGAATGCAGAAGAGCTCCTTAACAGTACCCATTCCCCTCAGCCCCCCCCCCCTCGCCCCCCCCCCCCCCCAAAAAAAAGAAAGAAAAAAGAATAAAATTAAAAGAAAATATTTTTTAACATGATGATAATAAAATAAAATAAAAATAATAATAATATACAACAGACAGGTAAAAAGTGGCGATATCACGATTAACCAGCCCTATAAATTCTTAGCACTGACAGCGACTTTTTAAAAATGCCACGAATGCAGAACAACTCTTTAACGTGTTGTCCAAAAAGTGTGGCAAAATATACACTCGCTCTACTCCCGTGAACCTCAAGACAGTTTTTTTTTTTTTTTAACAGCCGTTTGTCAGTGGAGTCACACACTCCACCATGACCGTTCTCTGACAACTTACAAGCTTACACGTGTATAACATATAGGGGTAGATTGTTGAAAATATCCTTGACAATTAAGATGCGACTTAACACACTGCTGCGTAGTTTCCTGGGTTTCTTAATGTGGGGCACAAGTGTGAAATGAAAAGGTCTGGATGCCTGTTTCATTGTGTTTCATGACACGGCCCACGTTTCACAACTCATCTCGACCAGGCACACGTTGCAGTCTCACGCGTCTAGTGCACTGAAAAAGAAAAGCTTCATGAACTTCACCGTGCAAACTTTTTTTCTTTGTTGTTGTTGTAAGGAAACAATGACAGCTTTGTTATGGCGGCGTGTGAATTTGTTTAAGCCAATAGGAAGAAAGGACAACACAAACTTAATTACGTCATTGCTCTTTGCGTGCTAGTTTGCGGAACTTCTTTCTAATGTCTTTCTTTAAGCTGACATTAATTAATGCTACAGATGCAAGATTGCACAAAGTGCAGACACATAATACTCTGACAGTTATTTGCCTCAAAACCACAGGAACCGAAAGGGCGATAACTTTGTATCCTTGGTGGGTCTGATGTCAACGTTAAAGACAACCGCTGTATTCGGCCGGTTTACATCGGAACCAGCACGTGCCCAATCAAGGATACAAAGTCATCGGCCTTCTGGTCCCTGTGACTAAAACGAAACTGCATTAGATGTCTTCGAATGGAATGGGGTGTTTTAAGCTGAACATATTCAAAACAGTTAATTAATATCAAGTCTGTAAGAAGTAACCACAAAGAAGGGGATGTAATTTTATTTCTAAAAGCCATCGAATTTGTTGTTTTTATCCTTTGTTGGTGCTTTTCTTCTCAAAAGTAAGCGTAAGGATATGTTGATTTTTTTCCCATTTGAAAGTGTGAATGCTAAAGTTTAAATATTATTTCACGTGTCCTCTTAATCAGAGAGGATTTTTTTTTAAACAGCGTATCCAGTTCATTGTGTGAATCACGAGCTGGACCGGATAGGGACAAAAGTCCAGATTGTGTCCACACAGGCACTGGGGGAGCTAATAAATCAGTTAAATTTAGCTTGACCCTCCGCCTCTTCAGCTATTTTTGGCGCCAGTAACTAAGAATAGCTTGCGCTTAGTGACCTTGTTTCTTCATACGAAAATTAAAGACAGCTGGACACGACAGATGAAGGAATTCGTGAACATGCTGACACAGTTTCGGTACATTTACAGATTTAATTACAGTTTTAGGCAGCGACTTGAAATAATTATACACCCGGTATCGGAGTTAAAAGGAGACATGGAACTGAAAAAACAGCTCACGATTTGGGGATTTAGGAATTCCTGCAGAATGTTCGAAATGTTCTTGTGTTCAGTCTGCATTAATTTATCAGCGAAACTTTCTACTGTAGCATTACCGGGAGCACTTATTTTATTTTATTTTGCAGGTTGATGGTCTAGCACACCAAAGCTTTTTTTTTTTTAGATCGTCTTCTAGTTTAATATTTTTTACAGGCTCAGAAGTTTTGACAACAAAATTTGAAACACTGCTTTCGTCTTTGTTTTTCAAATAATACATTTACAGTGTGTGCTGACTAGTTGTGCCTTTTTCCCCCTTATTTTTAACCACAATAGAATAGGTCTCTTATGTTTACTAGCAGCTGCATTTAATTAAATCAGCTTGGTTGGTGAGATTAAAAGATATGCGATGTGACGTAAACGAAGGTAGACATGACACTGAAGTTTGTGATACCATTGTTGAAATTAAGTCTAAATATTCTTCTGAAAACAGAAAAAGTACATGAGACTAAAGTCACGTCTCAGTCTTGAATGTCACATTTCTCATAAAACAGGACGGATTAAAACGTGACACGGAATACTGAAAGAACAGCTTTGTTTTCTTTCAAGCTTGAATTTTTTCTTGCTTGACTTCACACTCATACGTGAAAGGCTTGGACGTGCTTCCATCTTCTGTCACGCAACTTCCTGTCATGCGCAGAAGTTTGTGGGCTAGAGGGCGCCAGGCGGTTGCCCTTCGTGTTGCAGCCATTCCATCTTTCACTGTTACCTGTCTTATTGTTACCTTCTTTAATCCTGTTTTACTGTTTTCATCCCTCACATCATGTTATGTGACGGTTTGTACACAAGATAACTCACAGAAGTCGTTGCCTATTTCCTGGCGATTAGTTTTGCTGTCACGTATAGGAGCCAGCAGGTAAATTCTACTCATGGCACTTGAAGTCCGAGATAATAGGCAAGCACACGTTTCATCCACGGTTCGGTTCAGGTGGTGTTGAGCTTGCTGACCTCAGTTGTCACGCGTCAGAGAACTGACAAGGGGTGGTCGGCGCACCAACAGAAAGCGATGGAGCGTGGCGAGGTTGTCTAAAATGTCTTCACCTTTCGTGTTTTCAGATGCAGCATCCGTAACGGCAGAAATGATAAAGGTGTCAAAACAAGCCTATGAATAACACCTTCTGTGTTACAAGTTTTGTTTAACAAACAAAACGAAGACAAATTGCTAAGATGTGGCAGACGAAAAAGAGAATAATGAAGTGACGAGGCATGGAAATATTTTTGGAACTTCTGCAAAACTATCAACATGCACTTTATTCTTGCAGATGAGAGAGGGAATGTGTTGGTGGGGTAGCGGGACGGGGCAGGGAATGTGGGATGCAGCGGGGATGGAGCAGACTGTGTGGTTCGCGTTGAGCTAGTCTAAACAGAAACAGCTGCAAATATAAGAAACTGAAGTCCAACCACCACCACCACCAACAACAAGAACCTACAAACTTATTATAATGTATAAACACTAGTAAAGTGAATGTGTGATCATCCGTAACGTCAAGCAAGTTCTGTTGTGTATGTGGTGTTTTATTTTTTTCAGATTCTTGCATTGGGATTTTTCATGTGGATTTTGGATTTTGCTGTTCCACAAACGATTCATTTATAATCTTACAAACCATTTTCCCAGCGGACCACAGTTGTGTTTAGGGAAGCCTATATTTAGAGAAATGCGACGACAAGAATCGTCATTGAATCTTTAGCACCGAAAGAGGATTGGCCCTTCCGGCACCCAACTTAATGGCCTTCAAGTTGTCACCTGCACTGGCCCTACCCTTTGCTACACAATGGAAGCCCTCTCGAGTGGCAGAATAAAAACGAAATCACCTTCAAACCCTTCCTCGAAGGCGTGACTTCGACTCGGTAACCCTGTCCTGCCGATTTTAATTGTAAATGTTTCAAAATGTTTAGCCTTTTAACCAACATCAGCTTAATGTGCTGTTACTACACACGAGAGAGCGAGAGAGACTGACTGACTGACTGACTGAAACTTTATTTTCCAAGGATGAGAACGTAGACGCACAGGTCTCTCTTACTCTCTGTCCTTGACGCGCGCGCGCACACACACACACACACACACACACACACACACACACACACACACACACACACACACACACACACACACACAGCATACATAGAATTACATACATAGCACATGCTACACGCAGTGCCCACAGTAACTCACATACAGAGCATAGCTACAACGCGTGACACCCAATACAGCACAGGGGTAACACACACTGAGCAGTAAAACATTAACATAAGTAATGGAAGTATAGAATACGCATATATAGGACGCATGAGGAAGCTGTTAGAAAGGTAATAAATGGAATGGTTAAAGGTCAGTTTGCGGAAAAATAATGATAAATTTTAGCTTTAAGAATATGAGGGGAGTACGTAGACTGAACAACAGATGGGAGCTTATTCCATAACGTAGCCCCTGAGTAAGAGAGACTTGATTTGAACAAGTCTAATCTGGGGCGTGTGACGAAGAGACTGTTCCTCGAAGTGCTGTACCCGCTGTCACAAGGTCTAAACAATTTCGATAAGTAAGGAGGCGCTTTACCATTAATAATTTTCTGCATCATGATGCATTTGTTAAAGGCCAGGAGCCGTGGTCACGACGCGAACGCAAATTTCTTTGCGCAAATAGGTTGCGGATCGTAAGTTCGTACGTGGCTACGTGAAAACTATCTCTTCCGCTAGTTGGCCGGTCACGACGCGCACTTACTGGAAACGGTGTCACGTACGGGTTATTTTTAGATAGGTGTGGGACCCCCGGGATTCCCACGGAAAACACCATCACGTGGCCTGCACAAATTCTCCTTCCAGCGTGAAGCGTGAAAGAGTAGAGGGGGTGTGTTCAGTACGCGTTCACTACAGAATTTTTGATCGAGTCATGTTTATCTGCCGTAGCGTCAGGTTAAATGCGTGGCATGTATGTGGAGAGTGTGATCAGGAGAGCATGCAGGTCGCATATAGACCGCTTCCTAGCAGTCTCTATCTCAACACTGGACGGACTACAACCAGTAGAAGCATTTACTGCACGTACAAACCGTATGTAGTTGGCTCACTGGCAAGAAAACCAACGGAATGAACCTTAATCAAAGACTGAACAACGAAAAACGAAAGAGGAGAGGATAACAACAACATCACTGAACAAAACTCTCCACGTACATGCCACGCATTTAACCTGACTTGCTACGGCAGAGAAACATGACTCGACCATAACTCTGAATTCGGAACCCGCACATTTCGGGTCCACAACACGATGAACTGATGAGACCTGCATTGACAGGCATACGATCAAAACGGTGGTGGCTGATCAGTGAGGACTGACCGAGTGCGTTCAGCACTGAACTAGTCCGAAACACACACAACAAATGTTAACCCACAAAAAGGAAACAAATCAACCCACGATGTGTGTACAGCCGGCCATACAGGTCTTTGCATTGCAGGGTGCGTAGTGAACTGAACGCGCCCCCTCTACACTCAAGTCGTCCTACAGCAGATCGCACAATTCCTGCAGGTCTCTCCTCCTAAATCTAAACCTTTCAAGCATGTCCACATCGTCGTACAAGTCAAAAGGGTTAGTACGATCGCGGAACACCCTTTCCCGTCGCAATGCTCGTCTCATTTGCAGTTCAGGTAAATCAAGCGGGCCGCCATTTTTCAGATTTACGCAAAAGCTACGACATCTTTCCGACACCCTCCTAGGTGGTGTACAATACGCAAGGGTTTCCGAGCGGCCGTAACTCTGCGCAAACGTCATGACCACCCAATTTTATCACAAATCGTAAGTTACGGACCCTCGCGTGCGTAAATCGGTGGCGGAAAAGTTACGAACGCGTCGTGACCACGGCCCCAGGTGTTTTTCCAGTGGTAGACAGTCTAAAGCCGTGATCTTTTCATCAGTGGTTAGGGAGGTGTCAGGAAGGATGAGTTTGAAAGCGCGACGATACAAAGAATTTAATTTTTTGAGATGGAGATCACCACAGTTATCCCAAAGAGTTGAAGAGTAGTCAATATGTGGCTTCACATACGCATTGAAAAATAGCTTCCGTGTCTTCAAGTCAATAACTGACTTCAAGAGAGAGAGAGAGAGAGAGAGAGAGAGAGAGAGAGAGAGAGAGACAGACAGACAGACAGAGAGGAACAGAGAGAGAGAGAGAGAGAGAGCCGTGGTCATGCGAATATGGGGCGCCTGTACCGACCGCTGGCTTTTTCGTGACAAGGACAATGGCTATGTATCATAGTCAGCCGCGACAGATGTCTGTTTATTTTCTAGTTGGCTTTGTCGTTTTCCTTTTACAATGACCCCCAAGACGACTTGCGTTGACAGGAACATAGTTGGTGGCTTGTTTTCTGTCAGTGATAGGTAGTCGTATGCTGATACTGCCTGTTGTGTTTGGAGTGAGTCTTGTGGACGTACACAGACACTGAAGGTTTCACGCTGTAACAAAGGGTAGGGTGTCTGAATACAGGCGAAACAATCCAGACGAAGTAAGTTTTTATGTCGATGAATAATCGTGAACATGAGAGAACAAAGAACAAGCGAGATATGACTCTCTCTCTCTCTCTCTCTCTCTCTCTCTCTCTCTCGTAATATTAAAAGTGAAGCGGGATAATGCCTGCTTCATCATACATGCAGGAAGGAGGACAAGAGGAACAATTTGAAAAAAGAAAGAAACAAACAAACACAAAAAACCCGTCAGGCTCTGCATGACTGGTGACAGGTTTCTCCGGGGGGGGGGGGGGGGGGTTGAGTAGCCCGAATTTCTCGTACAAGAGTAATGGGACAATATTGTACAAACGAAACCGAACCGCAAAACAGAAAATGCTAAGGTGTGGTGCTTCTTTCTCAGTGTGGTTTCAGTGTCGAGTGTTGTGGGTCAGAACAACACACGACAAACACATTGTCGTACCAAGACCAAGACCAGTACAAGTGGAGCGGTCGGTGGTCTAGTGGTTAAGAGACTTGTCACCAGTGCGAGAGGTCAGGAGTTCGAGTCCCACTCTGGGCAAAGAATTTTTCCTTCTCGTATGTGGCACCAGTCATTCGGGCCGATTGTCGAGGATTCTCTCCTGGTACTCCGGCTTCCTCTCCCTCTGCTTTGGAAATTTCCAGCCCACCAAATTTGAAAAAATAAATGCAATTCTAAATTCCGAAATTGAAATAGCTGAGGTGACCCGTCGCACCACGTGGTTTTAATGTGTTTATGTCCAGTGTGCGACAGAATGCGTGTAATTCACATGCGTGCGTGTTGAGTTCAGTTCGCAGTGCTTTGAGCCGATTCATGAAATTGGGTCAAAAGCGCCTATACAATACTTATTATTAGTATTATTATTATTAAGTGCCATCCAGCAGTCCCAAATCGAAAACACTAAGCTTTAGAAATAAGGAAGCGAGTACAAGGGGTGGGTAGACTGGTGTTTAGGAGTTTAACGTCCTTATCAAAGACGGGGCAACGAGAGAAAGAACAGTACAAATATTTGGCCCCAGCTTGGCTGCAAATACAAACAGGTAGAAACAACAGACGAGAAACATATGAACCACTTATCTTGGACGACACAAATCACAGTTAAACCCCAACGTTGTTTTGTTTGTCCCGACGAAGGCACATGCCGACAGTTTGACTATGAGATGTGGCGTTCAGGATAAGCGGTCTATGTATTTCTTATTTGTTGCTTCTAGTTGTCCTAAGCTTTGGTGTTTTAGTATCGAATGTGGTAGGGCCTAATCGGACAAACAAATCCAGTAACAGTATCAACAGATATCATACACTAAACCGAAGACCATAAACTGTAGCGTTTAAAGTCTTTCCTTTTCTCGCGTCGAATGCGGTGATTCACGATCTCAATACCGTTCATTCGGGCCGATCGTCGGGGGTTCTCTCCGGGTACTCCGGCTTCCTCCCCCTCTGCTTTGGAAATGTTCAGCCCATCAAATTTGAAAAATAAATGCAATTCTAAATTCCGAAATTTAAATAGCTGAGCTGGCCCTTCGCACCACGTGATTGTACTATGTGTCCAGTGTGTGAGAGAATGTGTGTGATTCACGTGAGCGTGCGTGTTGGGTTCAGTTCGCGGCGCTTTGAGCTGATTCAGGAAATTGGGTAAAGCGCCTATACAATACTCATTATTATTATTATTATTATTAATACGACAATGATGCAACCAAAGATAATCGTACCAGCACCAGTGCCAATGCCAACACCAGCATCAAAATCCAAACAACCTAACCTTACATCCATTTTTTCCCCTTTGATTTCAGTGTCGAATGTGGTGGGTCAGGACCTCAACATGATGCTGAGACTGATGGGCATGGACCCCATCCCGTTGCCGCCTAAGCCACCTAAATCACTGTTCCCACAGCTGTACCGATCATCATCCGGCAGGACCCAGATGCAGCGCCCCCAGCCCATGACAAGACAACAGATGCAGATGATGCAGCAGCAGCTCCTCCAGAGGAGAAGGGACGAACAGGAACGGCTGATCCTGCGCAAGCTGCAGAGCATGAGCCCGGAACGACTCAAGCAGCTGCAGGATAACTTGACACCGGATCAGCTGAAGATGCTGGTGGACAGAATCCAGTACCTCAAGCAGACGCAGCAGCAGGCCACGCAGCAGAAGGGGCAGCCGACGCCACGTGACCAGAACACCGTGATTTCCATGGCCAACAGGATAAGAACGATCAAGGACCCAAATGCTCTGACGGCCACCTCCACCTCTACGCGCGTGCCCTCACGCTCTAACGGCGGTGTAAGTTACCGTTAAAGTCCGATATAGTTCGATTCATTTCAAATGCATTCCATACACCTTTATTGTCCTTAGCTGAGGTAATTTGTTTGCGGCATACATGACAAGACAAATGAAAATTATCACTCAGCCGATAAAACACGACTAAAATGCCAGAGAGTGAGAGAAAGAGAGATGATGATGATGATGATGATGATGATGATGATGCTTAATTGTCAATAAATAGGAAATTGGAATGCAGCAATTAAGATAAATATGTTCAGGCTAAGATTTGCTGCACTGGCTGACCTGCTTTTACTTTTCTATGTCTTGCAGCCCTTGCACAGCATGCAGCAGATTCACAGCTACCACAAGAAATCTCGTGATGCTCACGCTGCGGGCTGCAGACACCCTATGGGCATGGGTGCCATGGCAACGGCCTTGATGTTCAGGTCATGCGCTAACCCCGCTGCCAGCTCTGCCTGCGCGGTGACTGGAGGACAGTGTGTCAACGTCGGAGTGTCCATCATGTGCTGCCCCCTTGGATGTGAGTTCCAGATGCTTTGACCGGAAAAAAATAACATTAATAATATCAGCTACTGCATCAATAATAATAATAATAATACATGTAATAACAACAATAATAACAACAACAACAATAATAATAATGATAATAAATTACAGTACCAAGATACTTGAAACTTCCAACTTTTCTATTTCCCTCCCATCAGTTCTAGGGGATCCGGGAGAGCCGATTTGTAGAAGATTGGAATTTCGATGCTAGGGTCGTGAGTTCGAGTCCCTCCTGGGGCCACATATTTGTGCTATCCTTTTTCTCGCTGCGCCCGGCCGTCTTTGATATCCATACGTTGTGGAAAATGACGTTAAACTCCCAAACACCCACCACCCCACCCCCACCCCTACCACCGACGCGTGTTGAGTTTCATGCCTGCTAGGATAAAAAAATAAAAAATAAAAAAAAAACAGAAATGGTTTTCAGTTTTAGATGCATTCAGGATGGAGAAGTTTTCATCGCACCAATGTTCAAGATGTCTCATTTCCAAATTTTCGACTTTTCTTTTTGCAGACAATAGCAGGGTGATAGATGCCGTCAACTACATGAAGAGGATGGAACAGTTTATGGCCCAAATGTCGTGATGACCTTCACCTTTGTCCTGTCTCCTCAGCTGATGCCTTTCAACTTTGCGCGACCTCGTGACGTCATTCCATCGGGACGATCACAAAAACGACTTCTTAAGAAAAAGATCTCTGATCTTGAACATATTTTTTCTCTTTTTCATCGCTTGAAGATGTTATCCTGAATTTCTACGTGGTATTAATCCTGTTTTGTGAAAAATGTTGTCCAAGAAACGTGTTTGATATTTTTAGGCTGGAAATTTGCTGTGAAATACTTTTATCTGTGTAGATCGAGCTAGAGAGTAGCTGTGATATTCTGGTGTGAAAGAGGTCAGAAACTCTGGGCCAGTACTAACAACAGAAATTTGAAAATAAAATCAGTTTCGGCGAATTGAACGGCGTTCGGGTGGTGATTGTGTGTAGCTAGCCAGCTAGTTCGGGATTTCTGTCGTTCACTCCCTATCCAGAGTGACAGAGTCGTGAAAAGAGAGAGAGAGAAAACCCAGAATAGTCCGGTGAAACTGAGTTTACACAGATCCTCCACTTGACAGCTTGTGCTAGTACGGAACCTTAGAGCAACATGAAGGCCTCGAGAACTGTACGATAAAGACCGCCAGACATCTAGCAGTATTGAGCAACTTTCGATGTAAATCAAATCACTGTGCTCAGTAACAGGTTGGATAAAATCGCGACAAAGTCTTCAGTATGCGTGCACAAGACGTCGAAGAGGAGACTAAAGGCGGATATTAACCCATTCATTGCCCAGGCTCCAAAACACGGGACAATCTACATCAGACCAATGCTTTTTGAAACAAACTACCCACTTTATTGGTTTGAAGATCAACATGAAGTGGTTCTTTGATTGGGGGAAGTTGTATGTATTGAGGCATACCTTTGGCAGAGCTGCAGAGCCAGTTAGCACAAACCATGTGGGCATAAATGGGTTAACCTGGTGCGGAGGCAGGTCCTAAATAAGCGTTTACAAACATGATAGAGACTTAACAACGTTTGTGTTGACCATATACAATCCTGTGCTCAGATGTTACGACAAGAACGAACTATGGATGACCTGAGTCCTTTCTGAGTTGTGGTGGCTGGGTTCTTTTTGACGCTGAATTCTTCAAATTTGTTTTCTTTCCGTTGTTGTCATTTTCTGAGATGTGCCCTCATTTCATTCAGCTTCTTGACCAGTTGACAACGTAACGATGACCAGCGCTTGAATGATCTGTGGTAGTTCAAGACTTCGTGGAACGCTGGTCCTCTTGAAATACCGGAGTTATATCATAAACGATGGTAGGGAAAGTGAGTTAGTTATGTAAAGTGTTATCATGAACAAACAAAGGAATGTTTCCCAAATGCAACAATAAAGTTTTATTTTGCCATCTGAAGTTTCTAGTTCCGTTTGTTGATCGGTTGTTTACGACATTCTGCGATGCGGCTGCTCTGTGTGTGTGTGTGTGTGTGTGTGTGTGTGTGTGTGTGTGTGTGTGTGTGTGTGTGTGTGTGTTAGACATGCACACTACTCAGCTAAACATTGTTGAACACACACACACACACACACACACACACACACACACACACACACACACACACACACACACACACACACACACACACCTTGTATCAGGACATTCATACTCACTTGACTTAGCACTGGATAAATGAAAAAGAGAGGTAATGTCTTTAAACGAAAGCACGCATTACAAATTTGAAATCTTCTTGAAAGCTAGATATTTTTCTTCTCACATCTGCAAAAAAAAAAGAAAAAGAAAAAAAGACGGACTGATAAATCGTACTCGAGGTTTCTTAAATCCCATTTCCCGTAAATTTAGGAAAAATAAATATCTGTCGAGAAGGACAAGTTCCAAAAGTTGGATTCCTGTGGGAAACATTAAAATGGAGAAATGAATATAATATTATTATCACATCCGTCATAGCAGAAGTTCAAAAATGAAAACAAAAGAAACAAGAAATTGGTATACTTGTGCCCTAATCCACGGCAAAATGTTTTTACATTTGTCCTAAAATGAATCCAGGTCTAAAAAATCCAGTCGTGTGTTGTTTACAAAACAATCGTGTCCCCTAAAGGGTATTTTATGTAACTACTAATTTGGTTTAGTTTCGGGTCGTGAGTTCGAGTCTCGGCTGGGGTCAAATGTTTGTACTGGCCTTTTCCTCGTTGCCCCGTACTTGGTGGAAAAGGACATGAAATTCCCAAACACCCACCCACCCTTGATTGGTTTAGTTTATGTTGTGCCATATTTTATTGGTCAGTACTGTCGACAAACCTTATGTTTTTTTTGTTTTTTTTTTCTCCTTTTACCGCTGGAAGGGTAGTCAAACCAGAAACTGTGTGATGAGAAATAATAATAATAAATAATACATAGGGTTGTTTTTTTTTGTTTTGTTTTGTTTTTAAAGAGAGCGCTGCTCTCCAACGGCGCTTAACACACACACACACACACACACACACACACACACACACACACACACACACACACACACACACACACACACACACACACACACACACACACACACACACACACACACACACACACACACTATTTACATCCCCTCTCACTTACAACTTGGCAGTGCAACGAACTCATGGTGCACGCAGACAGGCTTAACAGAGGTTGAACTATCAAAAGGCTTGGCGGAAGAGAAATGTCTTCAGATGGGATTTAAACAGGGGCAGTGAGGTCTGAAGGCGGAGTTCGACTGGCAAGGAGTTCCAGACAGTCGGGGCTAAGAAGCTGAATGAATAAACCTGATAATCATTCTTGCTGCTGAACTCTGTGAATTCAAGAACAAAATGGGAGAGACAGATCAAGCCGCAGTACGCACAATATGGAGTGGGTGGGTGTTTGGGGGCTTAACGTCGTTTTCCACCACATACGGGTGATATCAAAGACGGAGCAACGATGAAAAAGCCAGCACAAATATTTGGCCCCAGCCGGGATACGATATGGAGCGGGTAGTAGGTTGAGTTGAGGATATGTGGGGGGGGGGGGGGAGGGGGGGGTTGGGAAGAGGTCGGGGGGGGGGGGGGGGGGAAGAGGTAGATGAAAGAGAACAAGCATGTGGTGGCGAAGGGTTCAGGGCACATTACGGTATGTTTACTATTTCAGGCTGCGCCACATCATTTTTCACAAAACACGTCAGATGTAATATTTCAAAGACCCGGCTTGCATGAGTGTATCACGTGAGAAAGGACGCCTGGTAACGTATGTATAATGTAGAGCACACTGCATAATTAACTGCTGGGTGTAAAACTTGCCACTTACACCAACAGCAAACTAGAAATATTCTGCACTTTAGCGCTAGTGGCGTCTCTTCTGCTTCGCAAAATGCCCATGCTGACATTCCAATTTAATTCCTTTATAATAAAAACAAAATCGGCAGGTGTTAAAAGTGCTGAGTGTATTCCAGTCAGATATAAACCCATATTCTCGCGGATAATTATACGTACTGTCTTTCATGAGGCTAATGATTCTCTTGCGGGGTGGGGTGGGTGGGTGTTTAACGTCCTTTTCCACCACATACGGGTGATATCAAAGACGTGGCAACGATGAAAAAGCCAGCACAAATACGAACTCACGACCCGAGCATTAGAAGTCCAACGCTCTACCATTCGGCCACCCCGGCTCCCCTGATTCTCTTGCACAATGGACATGAACATATTACGGTCACGTGGTACGAAGGGTCTGCTTAGCAATTTAAGTTTCGGAATGAAGAATCGCATTTTTTTTTTCAAATTTTGTGGGCTGAACATTTCCAAACCACTCTGCTGAGAGCAGATTTAATTGGATGAGAGTGCATTTTACCGCTGGTAAGCGTGCAAAATTGCTGCGTCTGACCAGTCTTTTAGAACAAAATAAATGTGTGATCTGATGGCTGCGGGTATCAAATCGGAGTTTACAGGTCACCGAGCATGCGTACACTGGATTATAACAAATTAAATGTTTGATCTGATTGCGTCTGGGTTGAGAAATCACCCAACACACGTGTGCCTCCGCTAAATGTGCTCTCTGAGGCACTGCTCTAAAACAAACCAAACGAGTGATCTGATTGCTGCGGGTATCAAGTCGGGGTTGAGAGGTCGCCGAGCATGCGTACACTGGATTATAACAAATTAAATGTGTGATCTGATTGCGTCTGGGGTGAGAAATCACCCAACACACGTATGCCACCGCTAAATGTCTTTCTCAGGCCCTTCTCTAGAACAAACCAATCGGGTGATCTGATTGCTGCGGGTATCAAGCCGGGGTTTAAAGGTCGCCGAGCATGCGCACACTGGATTGTTGTCGAATGTCCGCAGATCTAGTTTGCGGAACACGGGGCTAGCAGTCGGCTCCGCAGAGCAGAATGAGGGAAGTAAGGCTGACAGTGACAAACTATGACATGGGGATCGTCCACACGAAGCAGACTAAAAACGCTTTCCTACTACAGAAACAACAACATCAACCAACACATCATTATAATTAATACGTGGTGCTCAGTTAAACTAATGTCAAAAGATGAAGGTAGTCTGGAGAAATGAATGACACCGTCAAAAATGCAGTTTGGTAAATGAAATCTTCCGGGGCCTAGCTGTCAGGTAAAACACAATTTGCTCAGCTGAAATATTGCAGTGAATTGTCAAGCGTAGAAGAGTCACGAAACACTCTGAGAGGGTCCAACTGTTATCTGGGAAAAGTGTCTGAGTATTTGTTAAATCCATGGCGCTTAAGCCCTTTATCCGGACAACGGTAGAGTCTATTTTCTTGGCCAATTTACGAGACGAGAAGGAGATTACGTTCCATTCAATTCAACTCAGTTCTATTTTATTCCATTCCATTCAATTCAATTCACATTAATTTATTCAGTTCAGGTATACTTTAGAGACCCACACATAGAAATTTCTTACTCAGCTGGTTAAAATGGTACATACAATAAGCCATCACAGTACTAAATTGCACATAGTTAAATACGAGTATATAGTAAATGGTGCTAAATTACGATGAGCATAAGATAAGACGCACGGATTAGATCTTCATCACAATCACAGCATTATGACTATTTTAAGTAATATTCTTAACACACACACACACGCACCAACACACACACACACACACACACACACACACACACACACACACACACACACACACACACACACACGTGTTAGCCCGTCGTAAGCGACGATGGTGGGATTCTTTTGGGACCGAGTATGGCTCACGAGTCTACTGTTCCTTGAAAATTTCACTGTAATGAACTGGAGCTCAGGACCGCAGCCAGCCTCTCTCTCTCTCTCTCTCTCTCCGCCACTGAGGAGTCGGCTTCAGGGATTGTCTTCAAAACTGCTGGCTGTCTGTTTAGTGGCTGTACGCCATCCGGACCTGTCACTGGCAAGGTCTTCCAGTTCTTTTGAGGAGCATGCGTGTTGCGTATTGAAGGTGGTGCAGTCTTTGAAGCGTTTCTTCGGGCGCCCTAGATTTCTTTGACCCTCGTACAGAAGTTGACATCCCGGCACGACGGACTCGTCCATCCGGATCACATGACCTATCCATCGAAGCAGAACCTTGGTGATCATTGTCTCGATTTTGTTTTCACTACTTTATTGTCCCTTTCGGGACATTCGGGCTGCTCCCCCCCCCCTTCTCCTGGGAAAACGCGTCGCCGCGGTGCAGCGCCACCCGATACCTGTTCTATTTTTCTGTACTGCTAGGGGAGGAAAGCCCGGACAGAAAACCCCGATGAGCAGCCCGGTAGCCAGGAAAAACAGATATCACGTGTCACAAGCTCGACCTGGGCTCAAACCTAAGTTTAATCTCCGTTAATCCCTATCTTCGATGCTGGTGAAGCCAGGGTGGCCCCCGCGTTTGATACGTTGTCTACAATACCAGCGTATGCCCATGACAGACTTTATAATAATAATAATAATAATAATAATAATAATGATAATTGTGCGCTCTGAGTCTGCTTTTCAGAGACGGGCGCCTTATAAATATGATGTATTATTATTATTATTATTATATAGCGCCTGACTTTAAGCTCTAGGCGCTTTACATAAAATACTTAATAAAATAATATATAGTCATATTAAGACATTACAAAAAACACAAAAGACAGACAAAACAAACACAAGACAGGTAAAACTGACAAAACAGATAAAAACTAATAAAAACTCATATTCACACACACACACACACACACACACACACACACACACACACACACACACACACACACACACACACACACACACACACACACCAGCAGAACGACTACATGGTACGGCTATGAGATGATGAAGAGATGGGTTTTCCATCGAGACTTGAAGGTTTTCTTGTTTGAACTGTTTCTGATTGTAAGAGAGAGCTGATTGACGGGGTTAGCAAGTAAGGGTGTTTATGGTGGTGTATCATACTTTCTGTGAAAGAACACAAAACCCCACAGACATAATTATATACGAAAACATATACAAAACAAAAATCACTTTACAGGCGAATTTCCTGAAGGGTCGCATGACTCACGCTGTACAAACACCTCTCCAAGCTGACGGATTCAAAACAGGCCCTCGTTAATCGTGTCTCGACACAGACATGAAAGGCTCTGTCCAAACAAATAATTAATGATGGAGCTGTACACACACACACACACACACACACACACACACACACACACACACACACACACACGCACGCACGCACGCACGCACGCACGCACGCACGCACGCACGCACACATTTTCCTTAATAGTACACAAAAGCCCACCGACGTATATGGACAAAAAAAAATAATAATAATAAAAATGGCAAATCTCTCTCTCTCTCTCTCTCTCTCTCTCTCTCTCTCGCTCTCTCTCCGAGTCATAAATCATTCTCTATAAACACTTCTCCAAACTGATCAGTTTAATAAAAAATACTCATTAATCTTGTCTCGACACAGACAAGAAAGGCCTCTGTCGCAACAGATGACGGATCCGCAGAGCGTTTCTACTGATGTATGATTCCTGTGCACGATTAAAGAGAATGACATATTTAACCTCAGGAAGTTGTCACACGTATATTGTCAGGATGAGGTCTCAGCAGACGAAACAAGCGTTATAGTGTAGTACATGTCACACGTGTTTTGCACGCGGCGGTAACATGCACTCTGTAAGAACATATATGATTTACGGGATCTGGTTGCCGAAAAAGGAGCGTAATATGTCACTAGGAGCGTTTTATGATGCTGGTTATGGCTGTTTTACAGATCATGTCAACCTGAAGAAATTTGAAAAAAACACAAAAAACCCCAGAAAGATTATCTATATTCGTCCCATGAATTATTGTAACTGAGCAATGCAGTGTTTATCGAATTGTATCGGTAGTTATCTAATCCGGATCACTTATTGCGTATGTATATTACGGAATGTGGTCTGTCCTTGCGGGTACGTTTGTTTTGCTGTGATCTGTCAGTCTGAATGAGAAGTGAAGGAGTGTGTGTGTGTGTGTGTGTGTGTGTGTGTGTGTGTGTGTGTGTGTGTGTGTGTGTGTGTGTGTGTGTGTGTGTGTGTTGTGTGCAGAGTTTTAATGTATTGCATTGTCATTGTTTTGAGGAGACATTAATGTCCCCATTAGGAACGAATAAAGTTTTCTGATCTTATCTTAATACGACCGAGCTGCACTTTTTTTTTTTTTTAAAGCCCCAAAGGACATCACCACAGCAGCAAAACCAAAACCTCCTCTTCCTCCCAAACTCGCCTTCAAACACTGACACTGAACTGAAAGATTCGACCCCCCCCCCCCCCCCCCTTAAAAAAAAAGAATAAACAAATTTTAAAACAATAAATTCAAAAAATGGATGATTATATGAATTAATTAATCACTGAGTCGACCAGTCACAGAATCAATCAGCCAATCAATTATCAATCAAGTGAATACAAGAGAAAGAATAACTTTCTCAATAAATAAGGATATCAACCGAGAAACGAATCAAAGAAAACATATATAGATTAATGAAATACTGTGGTCACTTTATCATAATTATTAACTACAGCTGCACAAGTAGAAATAACAAACACACGCAAATTGTGAGATAAACAAAATTATTTAGCCTTCACTCTGCAAAGACCCCCCCCCCCCTCTCTCTCTCTCTCTCTCTCTCTCTCTCTCTCTCTCTCTCTCGCTACTTATCCACGCTAAGTTGACCCCGCGCACGCCACAGTAAGTTCCCATATTTTGTCCATAGTTTTGTCAGCCGTTCTGACAATGACAGACTGCCACCGGAAATGATCGGAAGCAAACCGGAAGTGACGAAGATAAAAAGGCGTGAGGTATTACAGACGTGAAAGGAATACCGCCTCCCAGACAGCCCCCTTCCTGAAACTCGAAATTACGGCCACAATGCAGCTGCCACAAGCAGAGACGGCGAGAAAATAACTTGCACCCCAGGGGGGTTCAATACACAATCGATGCCCGTGATCTTTGAGGCAAGCTGCTTTGGGCAAAAACGGTCGCTGTCGGAATTAGCTGTCGTGGTACCCAAGAAAATAATACTACTAATACAATGGGTATGTAAGGGACGCTTTTCGTTTCGCGGGAGCTCAGGGTGCTTTACAGTCAACACACGCGCACTCGCTCACCCAGAAACACACACAGCATGCCTCCACACCATACATGTAACTACAAACACACACACTCATACAAAATGGCACCAGAAGCTCAGCAAATTTGCTGGTTGCCGAGTAACGACAATGACAATGATTCTTCACAAACACAGCTTCTTGTTCAGGGAGTTTCAGTGATGACAGGAATTTTGTTGTTGTTGTTGTTGTTGTTGTTGTTGTTGTTGTTGTTGAAAGTCTCGTAATACCCCCGAATACGGGACAAGAAACCCGAGAACGGACGTCATGGAGCTGTTGCATACGGAAAAATTATCGGCGGTATAAGATTTAACACAAACGCCCCCCCCCCCTCCTATTTCCTATTTCCCGTTGCTACAGCTAAAGAAAAAACAAATAAAAAAGAGGAAAGCTTTGAACATGACTTTTACCGATTTGGAGATAAAATGCCCTGTGAAATGACAAATCCATAATAGCACTTTGGTTGAGACCGATGTTGTGTTTTACGAACAAAAATGTCAGAGAGCAAGTGCAGGGGATTTGGTCAAGTGGTCAAGGTACCCGACTTCGTGGGTCTACTGGACAGGAATTGTGAGGGATTTTTACTTTCCAAATCGAGTCAAAATCACGTGCAGACGTGTTTTACGGTGCCTGTCCCGCTATGAGTTAAAACGCTATTGCACTCCCCCCCCCCTCCCCCCCGCCCGAACCTTTGGTCCGTTCACCCATTAGACTTCACAGAACAATGGCATGCATGGAACTCAGAATAGTTGACTACTTCCACGTTCCGGCGATACCAGTACCATAAACTTAAATGACAGACATTTTGTCACCCTTTTTGAGGCCCCAACACATTTTAATAGCTGTGCTTTCAAGAATACCCACTGGCCTTTACCTAGATTACTCTAACCCAAAGGCATATGAGTCAGTATGAACTAAGATGTGACAGCATCTGGGAGGCAAACGTCACAAAGACAAACCAGGAAGGACGATAGCCAAGAAAACTGTCCCATAAAAGATGCCAGAAAATATCAGCCATCTCAACATCAAGAATGACAGTCGACACAGAGATTTCGTGTCCGCACGTTCTCATAGGGTCAAGGATGTACGTCAGCAAATATCCCAGCGACGCAATGGCACTCCTGTTTTTCCTGGAGTCCGTTTTGCGTACTTTGATAGCCTTTCTGCACTGTTACTACTCTTCCGGGGGCCTGGTGCATGGTGGGAGATGTAGGACGTAAGTCCCAGAACGTGATAGGAAACTGAATGGGCGAGCAGACAAATTCTGTACCTCCTCTAGAAAGAAAACCCACGCTTCATCGCCATGACATTGGTGACGGCCATTCAGTAACGCAGCGGCTAAATCCGACGCGCTGCCTATTAGCTAGACCACCGCTCACCCCCAATTATTATCAAAATTATTTAGTACATACAACACCACATGTGGATACGCTTCATCGCCATGACATTGGTGACGGCCGTTCAGTAACGCAGCGGCTAAATCCGATTCGCTACCTATTAGACCACCGCTCATCCCCTATTATTATTAAAAAGATAACAACATACAACACCACATGTGGATACACTTAAAAAGCATACTCAGTACTACCCGGCTAATTTGGGTGCCAAATGATAAATGACACCCCCCCCCCCCCACACACACACACACCTACTCTATATGGGTTAGCCAGTTAGCTATAAAGGTTAACAGGTGTTACGGATGGCCTCCACCTGGGAAGAAAAGAAGTGGTCAAGAGGATGAGACACACACTGCACCAGCAACAGAAACAGGCGTGCAAAGAGGTCAGTGGCCGTCAGTGGCCGACGGTCGAGCTTAAGAGGTCATGGCAGGTCATGGCCGTGTGAACCAAACCAACATTACAACAGTCTCGAAGTCGCCACCGGGGAGGTTACTGAGAGATGGGCTAGAGCGGTTATGGTCTTTTCCGAGCGCAGATATACCATCTTGAACTAAACTGCACTGAAGCCTGATCAGGAGACACGTGCCTTAGTGCTCCAACTGTACTGAAGCCTGATCAGGAGACACGTGCCTTAGTGCTCCAACTGTACTGAAGCCTGATCAGGAGACACGTGCCTTAGTGCTCCAACTGTACTGAAGCCTGATCAGGAGACACGTGCCTTAGTGCCCCAACTGTACTGAAGCCTGATCAGGAGACACGTGCCTTAGTGCCCCAACTGTACTGAAGCCAGATCAGGAGACACGTGCCTTAGTGCCCCAACTGTACTGAAGCCAGATCAGGAGACACGTGCCTTAGTGCCCCAACTGTACTGAAGCCTGATCAGGAGACACGTGCCTTAGTGCTCCAACTGTACTGAAGCCTGATCAGGAGACACGTGCCTTAGTGCTCCAACTGTACTGAAGCCTGATCAGGAGACACGTGCCTTAGTGCTCCAACTGTACTGAAGCCTGATCAGGAGACACGTGCCTTAGTGCCCCAACTGTACTGAAGCCTGATCAGGAGACACGTGCCTTAGTGCCCCAACTGTACTGAAGCCTGATCAGGAGACACGTGCCTTAGTGCTCCAACTGTACTGAAGCCTGATCAGGAGACACGTGCCTTAGTGCTCCAACTGTACTGAAGCCTGATCAGGAGACACGTGCCTTAGTGCTCCAACTGTACTGAAGCCTGATCAGGAGACACGTGCCTTAGTGCTCCAACTGTACTGAAGCCTGATCAGGAGACACGTGCCTTAGTGCTCCAACTGTACTGAAGCCTGATCAGGAGACACGTGCCTTAGTGCCCCAACTGTACTGAAGCCTGATCAGGAGACACGTGCCTTAGTGCTCCAACTGTACTGAAGCCTGATCAGGAGACACGTGCCCTAGTGCTCCAACTGTACTGAAGCCTGATCAGGAGACACGTGCCTTAGTGCTCCAACTGTACTGAAGCCTGATCAGGAGACACGTGCCTTAGTGCTCCAACTGTACTGAAGCCTGATCAGGAGACACGTGCCTTAGTGCTCCAACTGTACTGAAGCCTGATCAGGAGACACGTGCCTTAGTGCTCCAACTGTACTGAAGCCTGATCAGGAGACACGTGCCTTAGTGCTCCAACTGTACTGAAGCCTGATCAGGAGACACGTGCCTTAGTGCTCCAACTGTACTGAAGCCTGATCAGGAGACACGTGCCTTAGTGCTCCAACTGTACTGAAGCCTGATCAGGAGACACGTGCCTTAGTGCCCCAACTGTACTGAAGCCTGATCAGGAGACACGTGCCTTAGTGCTCCAACTGTACTGAAGCCTGATCAGGAGACACGTGCCTTAGTGCTCCAACTGTACTGAAGCCTGATCAGGAGACACGTGCCTTAGTGCCCCAACTGTACTGAAGCCTGATCAGGAGACACGTGCCTTAGTGCCCCAACTGTACTGAAGCCTGATCAGGAGACACGTGCCTTAGTGCTCCAACTGTACTGAAGCCTGATCAGGAGACACGTGCCTTAGTGCCCCAACTGTACTGAAGCCTGATCAGGAGACACGTGCCTTAGTGCCCCAACTGTACTGAAGCCTGATCAGGAGACACGTGCCTTAGTGCTCCAACTGTACTGAAGCCTGATCAGGAGACACGTGCCTTAGTGCCCCAACTGTACTGAAGCCTGATCAGGAGACACGTGCCTTAGTGCCCCAACTGTACTGAAGCCTGATCAGGAGACACGTGCCTTAGTGCTCCAACTGTACTGAAGCCTGATCAGGAGACACGTGCCTTAGTGCTCCAACTGTACTGAAGCCTGATCAGGAGACACGTGCCTTAGTGCTCCAACTGTACTGAAGCCTGATCAGGAGACACGTGCCTTAGTGCTCCAACTGTACTGAAGCCTGATCAGGAGACACGTGCCTTAGTGCCCCAACTGTACTGAAGCCTGATCAGGAGACACGTGCCTTAGTGCTCCAACTGTACTGAAGCCTGATCAGGAGACACGTGCCCTAGTGCTCCAACTGTACTGAAGCCTGATCAGGAGACACGTGCCTTAGTGCTCCAACTGTACTGAAGCCTGATCAGGAGACACGTGCCTTAGTGCTCCAACTGTACTGAAGCCTGATCAGGAGACACGTGCCCTAGTGCTCCAACTGTACTGAAGCCTGATCAGGAGACACGTGCCTTAGTGCTCCAACTGTACTGAAGCCTGATCAGGAGACACGTGCCTTAGTGCTCCAACTGTACTGAAGCCTGATCAGGAGACACGTGCCTTAGTGCCCCAACTGTACTGAAGCCTGATCAGGAGACACGTGCCTTAGTGCTCCAACTGTACTGAAGCCTGATCAGGAGACACGTGCCCTAGTGCTCCAACTGTACTGAAGCCTGATCAGGAGACACGTGCCTTAGTGCTCCAACTGTACTGAAGCCTGATCAGGAGACACGTGCCTTAGTGCTCCAACTGTACTGAAGCCTGATCAGGAGACACGTGCCTTAGTGCTCCAACTGTACTGAAGCCTGATCAGGAGACACGTGCCTTAGTGCTCCAACTGTACTGAAGCCTGATCAGGAGACACGTGCCTTAGTGCTCCAACTGTACTGAAGCCTGATCAGGAGACACGTGCCTTAGTGCTCCAACTGTACTGAAGCCTGATCAGGAGACACGTGCCTTAGTGCCCCAAC
>JACVVK020000370.1:532500-557500 GCA_018292915.2 Batillaria attramentaria
AGAGAGAGTAATTCACGTACTGGCACGTACAGGGTTTACACACACACACACACACACACACACACACACACACAGAGGCTGTTTAAGGCTGTTTGAAACACAAACAGAAAGAGACACAGAGCGACATCGCCAGTATTAATTTTGTTTTCTCTTCAAATTGATTTTTTATCTCCATTTCACTGATTGAAGTTTCAAATTCACACGGGAAAGCAACGTTAAGTGTGTTTTGAACTAGGCTTTTCCAACAGACTCGCACTTCACGAACTGTATGTTATGTTTTGCTGGCTTAGCCATTGCTTCATCTTATTTCTATGGGCGACTATCTTCATATGGCTCTGTGTCCACTCTCCGCATTCGCACATGACCCTTCTCCCATTGGCTTTTTCTCTCCCTCTCATGCACCGGTCGTTTCCATTTTATCTGCGTCGACACTTTTAGAATCGCTCCGATAAGTATGCACCAGCAGTATCTCACACTTGCGAAACGTCAATCTACTTGAACCCTACATAAATAAAACCCCTGCTAAATAACAACCCAACCTGGAGCTTATCCATTTTCAAATACACAAGACTCCCACTTCACCTCATTTGACTTCAGGCAAGAAGCAGGCGACAAAAAAAGGTCTAAGGAGAAAACTGTTAGCGATGGGAAAAGTAAACTGCAAGGACACCACTCTCTTCTCTTCTCTAAAACCCCTGCTAAATGAAAACCCACCCTGGAGCTTATCCATTTTCAACTATACAATACACCCACTCCACCTCATTTGACTTCAGGCAAGAAGCAGGCGACAAAAAAAGGTCTAAGGAGAAAACTGTTAGCGATGGGAAAAGTAAACTGCAAGGACACCACACTCTTTTTTTTTTTTTTTTCTTTCATGGGTGTTTGGTGGAGTAGTCGACGTGTCTCCAGCCATCCGTGCAAGACGTAGAAGGTTCGAGTCCCGATTGTGTTGTCGGAGTTTTCGTCTCAAGTTTGTTTCACCACAATATATCTCAAACTACCTTCTGACAGATCACGATGTATGTTGTTAAGAAAAATAAATGCCCGCTGACGCGAAATTGCGGCCAGTTCGGTATGATGACCCTAAATCAACCATTTCCAGAATACCAAAAGGCTTATATGGCACTCGGTTCGAACGTGCATCGAACACGGCTCGAACACAATCCGGAGCAAAGACATGTTGTCGCCGTATGTCACAGGAATGTTGTGGCCGTATGTCACACGAGAAACACGGGAAAAACGCCGTGTTTGGTCACGCTCGCTGTTTGTTTGGGCTGAGAACTCTCCCGTATTACATGAGCCTCGGTGGGCAAGAGACAAGCCACGTTTATTTCCTGGCATGTTGGGGGTCGTTTTTATTATGGTGTCAATCCTTTTTCCGGTCTGTAACCCCGACTTGTCAGTCCCCAGTCTAGTGTCTTAACCCTAAATCTCAATCCTTTTCACCATTGACATGCAGCCGATTCTGATTGACAAGTCAATGCAGCCAATCATAGTGCACCAAACAGACAAATCACATGTGTGGGGTTGACCAGCGGAGTATGTGGGGGGGTCCCTGCCGGGACGTCCTATCTCTCTTCATGTATCGATGTCACGACAGCCTCGATTTACTTGACAAAAACTCTGGTTTCGTGGAAAAAAAAGACCTTTACGTCAACGTCTTTCATCTTGAAATCACCCCTTTTCCCATCAAAATTAAGTCATAGACTTACTGTGTTGTGCCATTGCACGGCAGAAATAAATCAGATGGGTTGCCATGGAGAATCAGAGAGCGTGGCTACGGATCTGTCTGCTGCATGTAAATACCAAAAGATTCAAATCAAGGTTAGGGGAAAACAAATAACAATTTTAATTCGTGACACATTGGCAGTCTTTTTCAGTCCTTTTTTATTTCAATATAGACTGAAAAAAGTGTCATGGACAAACTATTTACTCAAAGTGTGGTCAGAGACAGTGTACCAAAACAGTGACTTTTTCAGAAATAACACAAGTAAAGTAAATCTGAGATCTACGTCAATTAAACTTTGTCGCACAATCAGGGGATTTGGTCTAGTGGTTAAGGCATCCGACTTCAGATCCTAGCTGCCTGGTTCGAGTCCCTGATGGGCAGGAATATGGTGGAATTTTTCCCTACCATATCGAGTCAAATCAATGTGCAGACTCGTTTACGGTGCCTGTCTCGCCTTCGTGTACACACGCACGCACATACATCAAGTGTGCTCGCTAAAAATCCCACGTTCATCTTTCGAAGAAGAGTAGGCTGTGGCCGGCCGGTGTCGTGGTAAACAGAAATACTGTCGCACGCATCAGAGTGAATAGCAGGGTGGAGGTTTGCACATAAAGAAGCGCTTTCACTTTCACTGCTTCGTCCTCCAGCCCTGCGGCGCCGTGAGCATTTCAGCACAGATGGATATGTGCGCCGAGGAGAAGTCTACCATACCATACCATACCATACCATACCATACCAATCACAACAGACTGGCAACATAATCAAGCCAGTGAATACCAAGCTCAGAACACCCACGGTACAAGCTGAAAAGGAGGAATAACATCGGTTCTTTACTCGTGCATCGCATTTCATGGACTCGTGCCTTAGGGTCTAGAATGATCGATGACAACAGTATATCCCCAGAGATGCAACATAATTCTGTATAGCCTTTTTTTCCAAAAAAGAAAAAAAAAGTACTTGTTCTTCTAGCTTTTCGGGTCTTAAAACACTAAGACAAATGTATTAGTCTACTCGGCTCCACTATGAGAGCACACAACGCTCCTAACATTCAATTCCCTCGGGTTCCAGACCTCGGCGAGCTGGCGGTATAAATGGCAGCGCATGCGTACTGTATTCGGTCCCAGAGCCGCAGGCACAGCAGACGACAGGGCGGTAAAGCGCGGGACATTCCAGTGATCCGATGCTGTATGTATCGATATAGCACACGCCTCAACTCTAGCACGCACGTGCTGCTCTCGCCAGACAGCAGTAGCTGGAATAGGTGGACTGTGGCCAGAGTGAAAATCTGCATTCCCACACAGTGGAGTTGTGGAGGTAGATTTGTTTCAGACTTCACACTGACGGAATATTTCTAGTATCAAATGGAGGGTGCAACAACTTTTCAACAAATACTGGGTGTGCTTTGTGCAAATAGATCTGTGTCAAACTTCAGACCGGACGGTCGATGAAAATTCTAGCATGACTGCACGTTTTATTTAGTCAGTATCACCTGGAGAGTGTAACTGACGTTTATCCAGACATTGCATGTGCTCTGTGTAGGTAAATTGGTTTTATATTCCTTACTGAACAGGCGACGGACATTTTGGAATGACTGGATTTTTCTAGTCAGTATCACTTGAAGAGTCGCAGTGCATCGTTATTTCCAGACATTGCATGTGCTCTGTGCAGGTAAACTGTTCTCTGATTCCTTACTGAACAGACGGCGGGCATTCTAGTATTAGGGAATGGGTTTTTTTTGTTTTTTTTTGCTGCCCGAACTCTTTGCCAGTTCCAGTGGTGTTCCTCTCAGGTTATGGGTGGAACCCACGGAGGACTCGGAAGCTGGGACAATTTTTATTATGCATGATGATGGAGATGAGGAAGAAAGTAAGATGATGCTATGGAGGTCCATGTGATTTGGGACTGCGGAACAGGGCCGCATTCCACGCTTCCCGGCATTAACCAGGCCCGGGAAGTACGGCACCTGCGGTGCCGGCCGTGTAATCATCCACATCATACGACGTACGTGTCATAACAAGGGAAGCACCCTCAAAGTCGCACCCGTGAAGTGGGTGAAACTCGGATGTGTGGCAACAGCCTCCCCCATCGGGACCATAGCACACCCGTTCTGGGTAGGAGCCGACCTAGGTAGGAAACATCCCGCTTGCCTCGGCTGGGACTCGAACCCGGGTCTCCCGGTCCATGATCCGTGTTAACCACTACACTACGGGGGCCGGTTGGATTAGGGAATGTTTCTAGTATCTCACGAAGTGTGAAACATGTTCCTTAGGTACTGCATGTTCTCTGTGTTGGTTTTGACTGGTCCTAGATTCTACAGACTGGAGAGTTGATGAACATTCTGTGATCACCTGAAGAGAGCAAAACGTCTCCAGACACCGTATGTGTTCTGTGAGGGTGAATCGGTCAAAGACTCCAGACTGCAGAAGACGACAAACATTCTAGAATTACAGGATGTGTCTAGGACATAACCTGAGAGCGCAGCACAAAAGACGACATGTCCAAATAGCTGATTAGTATAAAAACACCTGTTTCCATAAAGTTAAAAAATAAAGCAAATGTTAAATGTCAACCACTTTGAAACAAGACGAGGAAGCTTAGCGACAAACCTAAAGGTTTTGGGGGTTCCCTTTCTTTAAAAAAGGCTTTTGATCGTTTAGACTAAGCCGACGAAACAGAGCTGAAACAAAATTTATACACTAGAAAAATCGAAGACCTCGGGGGCAGACACGAAAAATATAGTAATCGAATATGTTTCCGTCTGCTGTTTGTTTCTTGCAGTGATTTTATTTTATTTTATTTTCATTTATTTTTATTTATTTTATTTTTTTGTAATTTCGCTGAATCAAGGACGCTGCTAAGAATGTGTGTGTACCATTCTGACTCTAAAAAAATATGAGTGTCGTGTGATGGTGCCTGATCGGTGTAAATTCATCATGGTAAAAGCCACATTGACAAGCACGTAAAAACGTATAAATATTTTTTTTCTGTCAGCTGCAGTTTTGAACCAACACCAAAAGCTGACTGTTGATTTACGGTAAAGGATTGGACACACACTACAACAGGATGGAAGTACTGAAAGTACTTCATTTCACGTGCTCTTTCTGCGTAGTGGTGGCATCAGTTTTGACCGACGGAGGTGAGTACGGTGTGTGTGGTGTGTGTGTGTGTGTGTGTGTGTGTGTGTGTGTGTGTGCGTGTGCGTGAGAGAGAGAGAGAGAGAGAGAGAGAGAGAGAGAGAGAGAGCAATCATATGCGTATAACTGAAATAACCAGCACAGTGGTAGTATTTCTTTCGCTAGAGGTTAAATACTTTATAAAAGACGCCGTGGGGGGTTCATAGCTCAATATGAATAATTATTCAAATTTCAAAAACGGAGAGAGTTGCCTCGCTTGATTTGGGGCTCTAAGAATCTCCGATGCCGGACTGCTTAACCTTTCTCAGATGTTTTGTGTGAATTCTAACCATTTCAGCAAAAACTTGAATAAACGGGATTTAAGAAAACAGCTGACCCGTGACCGTACGTACATTCACCGCGTGAAATGGAAAACAGGAAATCGTGCACTCTACTCATGTGACAGTAAACGAAAAGATCGTGTATTATTTGTGTATGTTGCTCTCGTTCCGTGAACTCTGTGAACTGTTCATCTTAATTCTATCACACTTCCTGTGCCAGTGTCAACGTTATAGCTGGGAAATCGTACATCAAAAACGTCAAATGTTCCTGCGTGACCCCTGCTTTTGTTATTTTGTTTGATAAAGCGTATCCCTTTTTGTGAATTGATCTAATGCCATGACATCAGGTGCATTCAGTAGGTAAATTATCCAACAGATTTGAAAACAATTATTGAAATGTCGTGACCGATGTGAGCGAGTACATTCTATTGAATAATCTGGGCCCGTATGTAACAGTCGAGGTTAGGGCTTTTAGCCCCGGGTTAGAGTCTAACCTCAAACTAAACTAGCTCTAGGGTTAAATTTTCTGTTGTTTATTGTTTTAAATCAGGAAGCGGGAGGAAGGTGCCTGAGCCGTTATAGAAGGATTTTTTTCTTCCTTTCTTTGCTTCCTTTTTTTATATCTAATTTTGCTTTTGGGTTTCTTTTGTCCTAGTCTGGGTTAGGCCCGTAGCCGTGGGTTAAATTAGCCTCGACTTTTACATACGGGCCCTGATCGTTACATACATACAGTTCAGAAGACATATACTGGAAAAAGAATAGTTAAACCCCGAATTGTTGCTACTCAGATACCAGTTTATGTGGATCAGAGTTTTTGGGTATGTTTTCGTTTTGTGTCTGTTGTTGTTGTTGTTGTTTGTTTGTTTGTTTCTCTTTTTAAATAATGATGCATGACAATAGGCGCACTCATTACCTAGAATCTGAAACACATTACGAAAGTGCTTCAAGCTCTATCATGACTCGTGGCATCCATTAACTCAATTCCTACCGAGTAATAGTGGGGTTGTCACAGTGCACCAGTGGCCTAACTAACAAAAATCATAATTAATTCATTGTCCTCATGGATTTGAATCTGTCTCAGTGGGAGGGTTGCACTTTGATTATACTCGTGTTCACTGCACTTTGATAATGGCCTCAAGTAACTATTATACAGTTAAGAACCTGGTATTATATATTTTTCTAGCCTTAAGAAAAAGACAACAGTTGCTCAGCTGAGTTGATATACTTTATTTTGCACTTTGGCTATTTCATGTACAAGTATTGTTGTGTATAAGAATGTCTGGATGTCACTCTCAACTTTGAATGGGGCTAAGGCCTATCAATAAACAATTCTGATTGTGATTCTGCAATAAGAGCCTTTAAGAAACTGTTAACCTCTGATTAGGAATTTTCACATACAGGCTCCGCATGTAGAAGTCGAGGTTAGCGGTTTTAGCCCCGGGTTAGAGTCTAACCCCGAACTAAACTAGCTCTAGGGTAAAATTTTCAATTGTTTTTTTGTTATAAATCAGGAAGCGGGTCCATTCCAGCAAGATGCCTTTATAGAAGGATTTATTTCTTCCTTTCTTCGCCTCCTTTTCTTTATATAATTTTGTTTTGGGGTTTCTTTTGTCCTAGTCTGGGTTAGGCCCGTAGCCTTGGGTTAAATTAACTTCGACTTTTGCATTCGGGCCCAGGTCCCAAACCGTGGGATACTACTCGTGCTCGGTTCGAAATGTATATATTCAGTAAAATATCCAGGGTCGATTAGAGAAAGTGTATCAACATATGGCTTCACATTCAGCCAAGCGGAAATGCGTCTCGGATTACAAACGCCGGTGATAAAAAACACCAAAGAGAAGGCCAACTTCCGGCGCAGAGACAGCCTTCCTCGGAAGCCGATTATTTTTGTTTACAAACCATTAAATCGCGTTTCGACCTCTCCGCCGGCCGGTCTAAAGACCAGGTATTCAATAACGCCAAAAGCCATACGCGCGATTGAGATAGAGTGAACGCTTGAACACAGCTCTTCACTCCCATTCTTCTGCATGATGAATCCTGCTCACGGCTCTCCGTTTACTCACGGTTGGTGGGCACAATGAGGAGCTATGAGGTCTGAATGGAGAACTTCACCCTAGAGTGGGCTCAAAGTGTTGAAATCGATACCGTAACGTTCTCTATACCGTGACGTGACGTATTTTTCTTTTCACCCCCCCCCCCCCCCCCCTCCGCGGGGTTTAGGGGAATATCTGGATAGCAAGTCAGATCAGAGGAGTGAAACGTGATATTAAACGGTTCCAGTTTTGATGCTCTCTCTCTCTCTCTCCTAGAAATAGCAACGGCAGGTATGAAAATTGACTGTTTCACGTTAACTACCTCTACCATTGGAAAATAAAGTTTTCTTGATTCTTGATTTTCTCTCTCTCTCTCTCTCTCTCTCTCTCTCTCTCTCTCTCTCTCTCTCTCTCTCTCTCTCTCTGGGGAGCCGGGGTGGCCGGATGGTAGAGCGTTGGACTTCTAATGCTCGGGTTGTGAGTTCGTATCCCGACTGGGGCCAAATATCTGTGCTGGCTTTTTCAGCGTTGCCTCGTCTTTGATATCACCCGTATGTGATTGAAAAGGATGTTAAACTCCCAAACACCCACCCACCCCCGTCTCTGTCTGTCTGTCTGTCTGTCTGTCTGTCTGTCTCTCTCTCTCTCTCTCTGGAAAAATAAATACCACAAAATGATTATCGTTGTTACTGGCTACTTTTCTGTAAGAAAGAGTCTTTGATCCTAACAAGTGCGTTCGTACTGAGTTGCCCTTCGCTGTTAAATCACATTTGTGTTTGTTTGTTGGTTTGTTTGTTTGTTTGTTTGCTTTTGTCTGCCCCAACTCTTGAAGTGCTTCGATGGTATCCCAACTGGTGAATGCAATCCTCGAGTCTTCAGAAGCCGGGGCAATTTTTTTTCATGCATGATGGTGAGGATGAGGGTGATGGTCTAACTGTGTCGTGGAGGTCCTTGTGGTTTGGAATTGTGTGACAGGGTCGCATTCCGCGTTTACTCTAATAAATATCTTTTTACTTCGTTTGTTTGTTGGCTGCTTTAGTGTTAGCTGTAGTGCAACACGGCGCGACGAATAGGGGCTTGGTTGCGTGAAACGTAACGAAACAGGTAGTATGTACAATTTGTAGCATGACACGTTGAAAAGTTGAAATGGCAAGTATCATTTTGCGGTTAGAATAATTCTCTCTCTCTCTCTCTCTCTCTCTCTCTCTCTCTCTCTCTCTCTCTCTCTCTCTCTAACTCTGTGTGTGTGGGCGGGGGGGGGGGGGGGGGGGGTCTTGAGTAGGTGTAGACACATATATACGCAGTGCTTTTGGTAGAACTTTATCAGTGTCAAGTTTACAACGAATGACCTAGCTGAGCCAGGGAGAGCAATCAAATCTAACCTCTAACGGTGTGTGTGTGTGTGTGTGTGTGTGTGTGTGTGTGTGTGTGTGTGTGTGTGTGTGTGTGTGTGTGTGTGTGTGTGTGTGTGTGTGTGTGTGTGTGTGTGTGTGTGTGTGTGTGTGTGTGTGTGTTCTTGAGTAGGTGTGAATACATACGCAGTGCTTTTGGTAGAACTTCATCAATGTCAAGTTTACAACTACTGACCTAACTGTACCAGATCACTCAAACCTAACTTATGTGCGTGCATGCGTGCGCTTGTGTGTGTGTGTGTGTGTGTGTGTGTGTGTGTGTGTGTGTGTGTGTGTGTGTGTGTGTGTGGTGTGTGTTCTTGAGTAGGTGTGAATACATACGCAGTGCTTTTGGTAGAACTTCATCAATGTCAAGTTTACAACTACTGACCTAACTGTACCAGATCACTCAAACCTAACTTATGTGCGTGCATGCGTGCGCTTGTGTGTGTGTGTGTGTGTGTGTGTGTGTGTGTGTGTGTGTGTGTGTGTGTGTGTGTGTGTGTGTGTGTGTGGTCGAGCGAGAGAGACAATGACAATGGCAATGACACTTTGTTTTTCAAGGATGAAAGATTAGGACAACGTCCTTTGAGTGAGACAAACAGAGACAGAGACAGACAGACAGACAGACAGAGTTCACTGACCATAATCTAATCGTAACCACGCGTCTGTTCATAACATGTACTTTATGAGAAAGCAGATTAATGCTCACACCTTAAAAATACACGAAACAATTGTCCTCCGATAATCACACTTGACACACGGGACACCCAGGGCATTCATAAGCTATAAATCCTACCACCCAGTGTGGCATTGTCCCACAGATAAACGTAAAATACTTTGTCTAGGGTTATCCCAGGCTTTTTGTCAACGTCACAGACTGTTAACATCAACCTACAAATATCGAGTCACAAACATGTTTTCGTACTTTCTGTGTGTCCGTAAGTCACTTAAAAATAAAACACAGTGTTTATTACTAAGCTGCCCGAATTTTTCACTCCAGTCCTTATCCTGCGCGTTGTTTCGTTTTGGACAGATGATTAACGATGTGTCACCGCGGAAACCGGACAGATTGATACAAAACCACGCGCCGGGCTATATTCGTGTCATGTGACCTAGCTTGCTGCGTGTTTGTTTTGCGAAGTAGGGGGTGTGGTCAGGTCATCATCACCTGGCCGTGCAGCCTCCATCGCCTGAAATAGGACAGACGTGATTACTGTGTCGTGATGTGTAGGAGAGAGTTCTGACACATTACCGCATCGTTAATCTGCTTTGCTTTGCTTGGGCTTGGCGCAAGTGGACAATTCACACAATAATTAAGAGACGATAAACAGAATAAGATGAGATGGAGGGAAAAGGAAATAACTCTTCCTAGCACCTCCCCCACCCCCACCCCTCCCCCTACCACTCCCCTCCCCGCCGCCACCGACCACCCCTTTCCGCCGCCACCCCCCCCCCCCCCACTCACTCCCACCCCTATTCCGCAGCCACGGACCCATCCGAGTTTGACCAGCCTCTTCTTTAGCAGACTAAGACAATGTGAGAGTTCTGCTACTGTGCAATCTTTCTTCTTCTTTTTTTTTTTCTTCTTCTTTTTGATAAAAAAAAAATGCAGTTACCAACAAAATTCTGTACTTTTTTTTTGGCGTACACAACTGAACACAGTGACGTTGGTGTAAACAACAAAATCACATGAGCCAGCGCGGACCCTCTTCTCGCATGACATAATTATGCAATGTAAGCGGAAATCTGACGTATCCATCTACTGAGGCTCATATCTTTGACTGCGGCGGAGTTATTCTATCCCGCCAGCGTTCTCTGGTGCTCGGACAGAATGATAGAACAGAAGAACAGAAGAGGGAGAGGGTGGGGGCACTCTCTGGGGCACAGAGTCTTTCAGTGGAAAGTACCTCTGTGCACAGTGGGGAAATGACGCTCACTGCGCTACCGTGACGGGCCTAAATTGTCTCGGTGCTCTCAAAGACAAGGTCGCGCACTAAGTCATCCTTGACCAGCTTTGAACCCAGAGGGATCCTCAATGGCGCAAGTGATGGCGGACAGGCTGTCTTCAGAGTGAAAGTAGGCGTGTTTCTGAATCAGAGACATGCATAACATGTCTATGTCTGAATGGACAGATCTATTATTACATTCAGTCCTAGAGCACGGGTGTGTAAGCTTTTGTAATCGTCTCTTATTCCACCACAAGGCAGGTACGTGATCGTCTGCACCGTGCAATAATACTTGCCTGTAGAGAGCAACACCCTTGCCTGTCAGAGTGCAACCCCCTTGCCGTTTACTCACATCCTGTTGGATCAGTGTACCACGTAAACAGTGCCATCAAAGCGCAACAATAATTGTCCGTAGGCAAAGATTTTGCCCAAACGAAAAGTGGTCGGATATTCAAGACTTCCCTTCAAATCGAATCATATGACACACAAGTCTCTGCTTTTCTAAAAAAAAATTCGCCATTTTTAAAAATGGCGCTGGGTGTAAGCAGTCACATTTTCACGCCTCGCCGAAAAGGGACTGCACTCTGGAGTCTAGGGTGGGGGAGGAAGGGGTGCACTCCTCCTGCCAAGCAGCCAAAGACACATGCATGCCAACAACAACTTGTCCTTCAGGGCTAAAAGCCATAGGACGTTAAGCAAGCTAATGATGTTGAGGAGGGTGTGAATGAATAGTTGTACACACACACACACACACACACACACACACACACACACACACACACACACACACACACACACCTCTTCACCAGTTTCGTTTTTGAGATACAGTGGATAGTAAAAATGTCAAAGCTGTCGATCGTATGTCAAGACCTCAAAAAAAAAAAAAAAAAAAAACCAACCGCCCGTCAAATGACCTCAGGGCGATAAGAAAGGCATCACAAACGGCATTGGCACACGGAGGTAGTCCTAGCCTCTGATACAAGATCTTGTGTTTTTCGTGCATTTTGATACCGTGTTTTTACCAGTCAAAGGAAATTAAGTAACCACCTGTTCGAATTCTACTGGTAAACACAAACATTTCAAATATCTGGTAAACGCGAGAGTAAAAGATACGATATACAGGTCAACATCTGAATGATTATTTTTTTATGATGACAGCAAATTTCTCACACATGTCGCATAAACATTCACTGAATACAGTCAGGTCAACGTTCGAAAGGTCAAAGACTTAATTGTCAGTCCAGTAAAACAAACAACGAACAGATTCGAATATAGTTGAAGGAATAGTTGTAGACACACACGCACACACGCACGTACGCACGCACACACGCACGCACGCACGCACGCACGCACACACACACACACACACACACACACGTTCCAAACGGTCAAAGACGTAATTGTCAGTCCGATAAAACAAACAACGAACAGATTCGAATATAGTTGAAGGAATAGTTGTACTGAGACACACACACACACACACACACACACACACACACACACACACACACACACTCAGCTCAACAGCGCCAACGTACAGGCCAACGAAACCAGTGTAAACCAATCAACAAGCTCATTTCTCGAGTGACGACACGGGGTCATCCACGCTGTCAACGTGTCCTCCAAAAAGGGTCAATGCTCCAGCGGTCACAGTGACACAGGTCAACGCCCTATAGCCGTCTCTTCAGAAAGCAGCGTGTAGACCCAAATATAATGAATTCAGTTCATAAATTGTATGCTATGCAAGACAGTGATGTGCATGCTCTTTACGCACAACGTGGTCCGCTCGGAGAAAAACAAATCAAAGACTGGCGTGGTCTTGTTCTTGATGATAGAAAGATGCAGTGGGCAGCTATAAATGTCAGATGGTTCATGTGGCTTCCTGTGTCACCAGCCCACACTCCCAGAGAGAGAGAGAGAGAGAAAGAGAGAGACCGTAACACACACACACACACACACACACACACACACACACACACACACACACGTGATAATTCTCTCGCCTCATTTTCTGAATAATTCATACCAAGGCAAGTGCCGGTAGCGGTAGTCATGCAGACTTGCCAAGATTCTCAAATCTGACCTTTTTTTTTTTTTAAACAAAACCGAGTAGTTATACCCAGAACAAGAAGTCAAGGAATTGCAAAAAAAACACTTAAAATTTAACTCTCTCTGTGCTAATGTCCCCATTATTTTTTCCTGATGTTCACAGCGCTTGGCTGCAGAGGTCCGATCTACGGAATTGCCAACTTCATAGTTTCATTCTCAGTTATGACATACAGAGCGGAAGTAAATTCCGCGCTAGGAAAACGATGTTTTACCAGTCAAAGGGATGTAACCATCCGTTCGAATTCTGCTGGTCAAAACGCTCGGCAGTGAAAGAGTTAAAAAAAAACCCTTACGAACCATGATGTCGTGTTTGAACGCACTGAAAACGCTTACCGTGCAATGCCTCTTTGGGCAAAGGACACAAATACACAGAGCATCAAATTGCCTAGATATTCCATATTAGCCTCAGGCATCATAGTCACCCCTAAAAATGCTTCAATCTAGAAACAATTACGACCATGAACAGACCATTTAAAGGCACGCACCTGACAGGGGTGTAGAAAAAAATTGACTGTCTCCTTTTCGCTCAGGCTTCACTGGAGTAACGCACGTCTACTTTCTCTTCAGGCCGAGTGGCAGTTCACACAAATCCGTTTGCCTCACTTGTGTCCCACTTCTGTACAAAGAGTCCCAGCTTCACTGGCAGCTTGCCTCTTTTTGTGACCGCCTGCCATGCACCTTGACCTACATAACACAAAAATCACGAAAATCACGCTTTTTCATGACAGCAAAAAAAAAATCACTACAGACTGGCACACTCGCCAAACAGGGTACCTCAAACAATCACTACGGTCCATTTGTGTCCGTACGCCCTTTGTGCTTCCATGCATGCCGATACAAAGGAAAAGAAGTGAGTCCCCAAAGCGGAACTCCATTTTACGTACGCAAGCTTTTCGCCATTTTTGTCCACATTTTAGTGTGGCACGCCTTCTTGAGCAAATTTTGTGCGTTTGCTAAACCACTGAATCTGTGCCACGATGGCAGTGAAATGCACGAGGGATTATTCCCTTCTACAGTTTAGTGTCACGGTTTGGTTACTGTGAGGTGGGCGGGTAGGTGGGGGTGTTTGGGAGTTTAACGTCCTTTTTCCACCACGCATGGGTGATAGCAAAGACGGGGCAACGAGGAATAAAAATTAAAAAAAGGTCAGCACAAATATTTGGCGCCAGTCGGCCGGGATTCGAACTCACGACCCGAGCACTACGGTGAGACATTGAAGAAACAAGGAGGCAAACACAAACACCAGAATTCGCGTGCTTGTTTGTTTGCCTCCCCCCCCCCCCCCCAATTTTCTCACCCCCTATAAAATCACTTTCAATTCACAAGACTACAACGCATTTTATTTTTTTGTGAGAAAAAAATCACCCGAAAGAGCAATGTCATCTGTCCGTTTCACTGTCTGTGATATATCTTCACATTCATCTGAACTTTGACCCGCACGTCCTGGTTGATGCCTTTCACGCAATAGCAGTTCAGATGAAAGGAATCATGTTCTATATTACATGTCCACCGAAAGAAATAACCCCCTTCCCCGCTCCTCTCCTTTTTGAAAAAGGGCCAAAAATGATTTATTAACTGGAGGAAGTGTATCAGTGTGTCAGACAGTATGACTTGTTGGAGGTGTGATATAACAAGCCTTTTCTTCAAATTCTCTTTACAGTTAGTCAAGGTGACATTACAGCCTTCTTTATTCGTGATTATTTAAGAAAAATACGATTTTGTCCAGTCTGCAGCTCACACAGATCCTAGCAGAAACCAAACTCAACACTCTTCGATCAGAAGTGACGGGACGGGTGGGTGGGATGGGTGTTTGGGAGTTTAACGTCCTCTTCTACCACGCATGAGTGATATCAAAGACGGGGCAACGAGAAAAAAAAAGACCAGCACAAATATTTGGCCCCCAGCCGGGATTCGAACTCACGACCCGAGCATTGAAAGTCCAACGCTCTACTATTCGGTTATCCTGGCTCCCCGCAAGAGAAGCAGACAGACAAGCATTACTATTCAAACATCCAGTGACTTACGCGTCTGAGTAGAATCACTGCCTGTGATTTCCAGGGTAGAAGTCGATACTTCAGATACTTCTCCATGATCGGACCATGACAACATAAGTGTCAAATTCTAAAGACTAGAAAAACAGGTTAAAAATACCTACCCACCTCTCTTAAATTTCTTTGGCGGACCCGACTACAAGAAGAACTCTCGTGATTTCACGAAAACTCACGCGCGGTTTGCAGGAGCACCTCTTCCTGAACAAAGGCCAGCATCGGGCATCTCTCGATCAATCCTCTCACGCTCGCGTGACGCAGAGACAGAAAGTTTCAAGTGTTATCTTTACCATCGTCTACCATTTACAAAGACCTTTCAAGCACCGAGCGGCAGAAGCCAACGCACCGTGGAAAAGCCCTTCCGATAATGTTCTGTATCGGCAGCGGTTGGAACCAGAGTCTTTCGCACTGTATCGTCTTGTTGTCAAGTGGGAGAGTGGTGAGTTGCAGAGGGTTTGGGGCTGTTAGGGTACGAACAATAGACTACGGGAGTGAAGCCTTTTACAAAATAAACCAAACGCCCACTTCGTAAGTATATTTAGATCGTGAACAGACAGAGATAAAGCAGAGATGTTTTCTTCCAATGTGAGTTCAAAAGCAATTTCATGTAGTCTGCGAGTGCTACCGTCATCTGGGGGGGGGGGGGGGATTGATTTTTAAAGCGCTTAGGCCATATTTGCCAGAAAACAAAGCGGCACGGATTTGATAAATGTTTCAAGGTCCTTATTCCAGATCAAGATAGAGTGCCGTAGTAAAAAAAAAAAAAAAAAAAAAAAAAAAGGACCATAGAAGTAAACACAGTAGCTTGAATAGCGCATCATCTGTGGGGAGGGGTTGGAGCTTAAGCGCTATTGATTTTGTAAGCGCTTAGGCCATTTTTACCAGAAAACAGCGGAATGGGTTTGATAAGTGTTTCAACGTCCTTATTGCAGATCAAGATAGAGTGCCCTAGTAAAAAATATGACCATAGAAGTAAACACAGTAGCTTGAATAGCGTGTCATCTGGGTTGAGGGGGGTGGGGGAGAAGCTTAAGCGCCAATGATTTTTATCAAAGCTTAGACACTTTTTTATCAAAAAGATGGATTTGATAAGTGTTTCAATGTCCTTATTCCAGATCAAGATAAAGCCTAGTAACAATATGGCCACAGAATTAAACGCAGACGTGATTAGCGAGTTGATTACAAATTGTTGAATAACAAAAAAAAAGAGTGTTCTAGAACAATTTAAAAAGCTTAGTGCCGACAAAGCAATTCTAGAATGTAAGCCAGTCTGAGGGTTAAAAAATTACACAGTTTCCTTGATTCATAACCCTCCTGTTAAATTAAGCGTCGCACAATCAAAACTGGTGAATGGTGTTATTTTCTGCGCATTTGATTACGGCTCACTGCCTCACTTCCATTGATCGCAAATAATGAGGTATAGGCCAGTCAGTCACGTTTAAAGCGATCCAACATGTAATAATTATTTTTAGAGTCTAATTCATTACAATTGTGATTTTTTTTAAATAACATGACTGTGTCGTGACAAATGAAATTTTCTGCACTTCCTTGGGTTTTTTTTTTTTTTTGTCATTGATGAGAACCGTTATTAAAAAAAATTACGTGGGTGAGAAGAGGAGGGAGGGGGGAGGCTTGGGAGGGTGGCGGGGGAGAAGGATGGCGGCGGTAGGAAGTATGTAGTTAGTTGGCTGAAGAGTTGCAGATTGAACGTCCTTTTCCACGGCGTCCAGATACCTTTAAAAAAATGTATCCATGAGGGTCCGTTCGCTTCTTTGAACTGACGACCACAGCATAATTGTAAATTCTGCCAGTTGTGTGTTAATTTTCTGTGTTCCGACCTAAGAAAAACTGAAAGCACAGGCAAGATAATCATCAGGGATCCGAGAATGTTAAATTAGACGGTAATTTTCCTTTTTCTCCGAAATGCTTGCTCTCTCTCTCTCTCTCTCTCTTCTTTTGTTGACAGTAGATGAGAGAGAGCGAGAGAGAGAGAGAGAGAGCGAGAGAGAGAGAGAGAGAGATTTGATTTGGTTTGATTTGATTTGATTTGCTGCTTTATTTAACAACGGTATAAGATGTTGGTTACAATAACCATTTTTCAAACATGCCGTTGTGCACTAAACTACGAGTTACATACAACATAATGGTTTTATAAAAGCACAAGAGAATTTTAAAAAAATCACCCCCCCACCCCCCCACCCCCAAAAAAAAGGAAGAATTGAGCAAAAAAAAAAAAAAAAGATGAGAGAGAGAGAGAGAGAATCCAAAGAAACTGCCCTTAAACATCCAAGAAAATGTTTCCTGACTGCTTTGATAATTTTAGAGGAACGCCGGAGGACCTGTCTTCATTTTGTGTCATTACGTGATAAAGGATGATGCAGGGTGACAGGGTTCAGCTCGGCACTTAGACATATTGCAGCTTGATTTAAGGAGAGGGCAAAAAAAAAAAAAAAAAAAAAAAAGCCACCCGACAATTTCGAACTCAACGTCAGCTTGAATCTTGGACATTCAGAGGTCACACTGTTGACCTGACCGCACTATAATATATGTTATCATGTCATTGCTATTAATTCTTAAATCTTGCCATGTAATGTTGATGATGATGATGATGATGATGATGATGATGATATTTAAGGGACGCCCTCCCTGTCGGTTTTGGTTTAATGTTGTTTATGTCATGTTTCTTATGTGATGTCGTGTAATGTGGGCAAAAGCAAATTCCCTTTTAGGGACGGAGAAAGTATTTTCAATTCAAGTCAGTTCAGTTCAGTTCAATTCCATTCAATTCAATTCAATTTATTTAAATTCAATTCAAATCAAATCAAGTCAAATGCTATCTTTTTCTGAAGAAGAGGGCGGGATAGTAGAATGGTAGTGCAGTGCGATGGACTTTCAATGCTGGGGTCGTGAGTTCGAATTCCAGCTCGTTCCAAATATTTGTGCTGGCCCTTTTCTCGTTGCCCCCTCTTTGACATAACCAACACGTGGTGGAAAAGGACGTTAAATTCCCAAACGCACCCCCCCCCCCCCCCCCGTCCCATCTATTCTGTTGAGTTTGGTTTTTGCTAGGATCTGTGTGAGCTGCATACTGAACACGATCATATTTTTCACCCACTCACCCCCTGAAAAAGGGCATAAGTTGATTTAAGGAGCGGTAAAAGAAAGCCACCTGACAATTTAAAATTCACCTTCAACCTGCTTGCTGAACATGTGGAGGTCACACTGCTAATAATTTAAGAGAAGGTCTGACAACACGGCAATATATTGTCGTTTCACCTCAAGTCTTATGCTGTCATTTTTCTGAAAAAAAGGGCCGAAGTGTTAAGCAGTTTTAGGGAGCTTGAGCCCTTTTCCCCGATATCAATAGATTGTAGAATATCAGTCAGTGAACCGTCTGATTTATTCATTTTTCCTCTGCACACATGCCCCTTACATGTGCTGTTTAGAATTTTAGAAGTTTAACGTGAAAATATGATGCATCTTTCACTCAGGTGACACATGCTATGAATCACTATAGCGCCTGGAATGACGTTGAAGAAGTCTGTGGCAGAGAAGAGGGATGTTTTCAAAGTGCATATTATAATATTCTGACACCTTAGCAAAACTGGCTATGATCTACGGTTTTCCAGGGCGTTGAACTTGTGAACCAGAGCATCTAGGGTTTGGTGGGCACGAGATTAATATGGCCTGGCAGAAAGGGACTAAGGTGTGTGTGTGTGTGTGTGTGTGTGTGTGTGTGTGTGTGTGTGTGTGTGTGTGTGTGTGTGTGTGTGTGTGTGTGTGTGTGAAGGACAACCACAACCGTCAGGGGAATCAAACTACAATTCAGTCAACCAAAAACTTCCGTTTAATTAAGACACATTAAGCACAAACGGGCATCCTTCACACTAGCCACAAACTGGAAACCAATCAATCAGAATTGTCATTTCTAAACTGCTTATTCTTGCTGCCAACAAATTATCCGCATACCCTACAATCGCTGTCGAAGCAATTATCTAACAAATGACCCCCCCCCCCCATCCCCCCCCCCACCACCACCGCCACCACCACAACCCCTCCCCCCCCCCCCCCCAAAAAAAAAAAAAAAAACCACACATAATTATATAAGCACATCAGCATGTCAATATCAGTGATGTTGTCATAGTGTTCTTTGAAGACGGTTCTTGGAAACTGGAAAACATGCTTTTTGTATGTTGTTTTGTAAGCGTGTGTTGAGCGTTTCGGAAATCTGACCTTTTGAGAAAGTGTTTGAGCTGTGTTGGAGTAGCCAACCTTAGTTACATTTTAGATTGAATCATTTACTAGCCAACCACGAACTGAACGTTAACATCTGACGTACCAACAACTTAATGAACTTCTCACCCAATTCTCACAAACACACCAATCCACTCATAAACAAAGCACTTTGGAAAAAAACAAACTTTCAAAATGGATAACTAACCAACAAGCAAACCTCCTAACAACGAACTTTTGTTTTCACTGCGTTGCAATCCCTTTACGGGAGCTGGGATAGCAGAATGGTAGAGCATATGTACACCCATGATTAAAGGTTTTCTTTGTTGCTGAGGGGAGCCGGGACAGCCGAATGGTAGAGCGTTGGACTTTCAATGTTTTCGTCGTGAGCTCGAATCCCGGCTGGGGCCAAATGGTTTTGCTGGCCTTTTGCTCGTTGGCCCGTAGTTGAGGGGAGCCGGGGTGGCCGAATGGTAGAGCGTTGGACTTCTAATGCTCGGGTCGTGAGTTCGCATGCCGGCTGAGGCCAACAATTTTGCGCTGGTTTTTTCATCGTTGCCCCGTCTTTGATATCACCCGTACGTGGTGGAAAAGGACGTTAAACTCCCAAACACCCACCCGCCCTGACCCATACGTAGTGGAAAAGTGGATTTAACTCCCTAACACCCACCCACCTTCATTGCTGCTTGTGGGATCCCTCAACCACCGCAAAAAAAATTGAACAATTTTATGATTGTTTAAATATGCTAGCGTCTGGAGAGGCCTGTTGACTTACTGTTAACCAGCCGGAACCCGCCAACCACACGGACAAGCGCTGCCATGTATTGACATTTTAACAAGATCTCGCTTTCCTTCTCGTTTTTTCTCATTTCCGGATAACGTGAGTTTTGTTAATTCTGTCTCTCTAACTTTGTTCTCTTTCCATCAATAATTCTTTTCGCCAAAACACCTGCACACCTGCCCTTTTTGTACGTTCCTTGTCGTTATTTTCGTTGAGTGGGATTTCTCACGAAGTGGATTTCCTAACTTCATTTCCTGTTGGCAAAGAGACGGGAAGAAGCCAAAGTGTTCGGTCACGAACGTTCACTTTTATTTTTCTTTGAACAGAGCTGTGTCGTAGGACTTTCATTATAGAGTTTCAGTTTTTATCTCGAGTTACAGAGAGGGTTATGCTGAAAAATACTTTGAAGAGGCGATGGACAATAATTTCTTTAATAATGTTCAGTACATGTTATGTATCCTGGGGGATATTCTTTTTGTTGGGTTTTTGTTGTAGTTTGCGTTTCTTAATTCTTACCTCAGATGAAACAACAACTGTTATGACTTCGCTTGTTTGTTTGAAGGCTGCAAATGCCAGTGACTGAAAACTACCACTACTACTACTGCCAAATATTTGTGCTGGCTTTTTCATCGTTGCCCCGTCTTTGATATCACCCTTACGTGGTGGAAAAAGGACGTTAAACTCCTAAACACCCACCCACCCCTACTACTACTACTACTACTACTGCTACTACTACAGTTGAAAATATCCAAGGGAGTTGACTCAAATTTATACCCTCTACTCCTAAACCAATGTTACACTTTTTTGTTTAACTTATACATCCTCCAGTATTGAGTAAAAACAAGTAGCAGGCACTATACCTCCACTAAACTCAACGAAAACTCTCACTCTATACTCTCTGCACTGTGACAATTTCTACGAATACTCTCCTGTTACCTATAGATCCTTGGTAATGTTCTTATTGCTAACGGTATTACTATTGCCCTTATTACAACAGTGTTACATCAGACACTTAGTGCCTTTGCTGATCATATGACCCTGCGTCACGGAATGTTGCGTGAGGAACACGTAGATCGCTCTTCAGACAAAGGAGGTAACATCAGTCAGCGTGCTCGAGATAACCGGATTGCGATTTAAATACACGAGACTTGAGTGTGTTGGTGCGTATGGATTGCTGGATCTCCTAGGATCTTAGCCCAGAGAGTAGGAGACGAGTTGGTGCGTATGGATTGCTAGGTCTCCTTGGATCTTAGTCCAGGGAGCAGAGAGTAGGAGAAGAGTTTGTGCGCATGAATTGCTGGGTCCACTGGGATTTTAGTCCAGAGACTAGTAGAAGAGTTGGTGCGTATGAATTACCGGGTCCCCTTGGATCTCAGTCCAAGAAGTAGGAGAAGAGTTGGTGCGTATGAATTGCCGACCGCCTTGGATCTTAATCCAGAGAGTAGGAGAAGAACTGGAGCGTATGAACTGCTGAGTCCCCTGGAATCTTCATCCAGGAAGCAGAGAGTAGGAGAAGAGTTGGTGCGTGTGAACTGCTGGGTCCACTGGGAATTTAGTCCAGAGACTAGTAGAAGAGTTGGTGCGTATGAATTACCAGGTCCCCTTGGACATCAGTCCAAGGAGTAGGAGAAGAGTTGTTGCGTATGACTTGCCGGGTCGCCTTGGATCTTAGTCCAGAGAGCAGGAGAAGAACTGGAGCGTATGAACTGCTGAGTCCCCTGGAATCTTCGTCCAGAGATCAGGAGAAGTAGTTAGTGCGTATGAATTGCTGGCCAGGGCCCCAAGAAAACTTAGTCTAGAGAACGCAAGAAGAGCTGATGCGTATGAATTGCTGGGTCCTCTGGGAATTTAATCCAGAGAACAGGAGAAGAGAACCTGAGGTTTGTGAATCATCTGACTTAACCCCGTGTGTACATGTACATTACACATTCATAATGATGTACCCTACTTGGCCTCTCCGGAATCAATAGGTTGTTCGTCAATCTGTACGTGAATGATTGAGATGACACAAACACATCGGTTCCGTTTATTCAAACCTGTTGGGTGATGAACTACATAATCATATAATTATTATTATACATTTTTATTACATATGATTACTTGAAACACACACACACACACACACACACACACACACACACACACACACACACACACACACACACACTGCCACACAGGCAGACAGGCGGACGGATGAACAGACGGACAGACAGATGGGCAAATAAACAAAGACAAATGAAGAGGAACGAAACACAAATTAGGCCATGGTAGACTATGAGTCAGTCCTAAAAAAAAATACTACATACATCAGTGATTCACACACACACACACACACACCGGTCTCCGTAGTGTAGTGGTTAGCACTTAACATGGACCGGGAGACCTGGGTTCTAGTTCCAGACGAGGCAAGCGGGATTTTTCCTATTAAGGTCGGCTCCTGCAGTCCCAAACCACACGGACCTCTAGCATCATCTTACCACCATCCTCATCTCCATCATCATGAATAATAAAACTGATTTACCCCAGCTTCCGAGCCCTCCGTGGATTCCACCCATGACCTGGGAGAAACACTACCGGAGTTGGCAAAAGAGATAGGACAGAAACCACACACACACACACACACACACACACACACACACACACACACACACACAAGCGCACCTTACCTCCTTCAACGAGTAACGAGCTTTTTATTTTTATTTTAGACTACCTGTCATTATCAAATTTCTGAACATAATTTCGTTGAAAAGCTGCTTTTCCCCACATGCCGGGCTCAATGCTCAGCTCAAATAAGCTCTTCCGCATCAATGAACCCTCTCTCCTTGCTACAGTGTGGGCTCAGCTTGCTCCCTGGTGTATTATCAGTGTATATCGCACGGGCTGAGAGAAGACCAATTCACTATATTCTCTTCCCCAGTGGTGGTATCATGCAGAGCGTTAGACCAGCATGGCACGCACGCGCTCGTTAGGGTAATTCGCTTTCTGCTATGCCGGCGAACAACTGTCATATTAAAGTTTTATCACGTGGAGTGGGTGATGAGGAAAATTCAATAGTGCTGAGCGGCGGAAAGGGAGGAATGTTGATTTTGTGGACGTCTATACGGTATGGGCACGTTAGGTTAGATGTTTCTGCTGTTTGGTCGGGTTTGGATTTTTAACAATAAAAAGAGACATATGCTTTTGTTTTGGCAAGACCCCCCCCCCCCCTCTCTCTCTCTCTCTCTCTCTCTCAGCGAATCTGGTAGTGTACGTGCTGGACTTTCGAAGCTGGGGTCGTGAGGTCGAATGTCAACTGGCACCCGACATGTTGTGCCAAAATGTTTTTCTCGTTTTAAAGCCGCAGACGGCCAACCAGTATCCACGTGATCGGTTCCCACGTATGGTGCAAAAGCTCTCGTTATCAATCTTTCTCCTGCAACCAACACCACTGTGCTATTCCTAAACTGCCACTAAAAAAAAAAAATAAAAAAATCATAAAAAAATCAACAAAAAACCCAACATAACGCCCTATTGAATCTTCGACAATATCGCATCGTCACTTTACATGTTGTATACCATCAGGCAGATAGCTGTTGTATTCACGTCTATGGACGTCTGTAGGCTTTGATGTCCCTGTAGGAGTGATGCGAGTGTCATTGCAATGACAGCTGAGGACACGCGAGGCGACACGATGTCCGATAGAGTATGACACATCGCCCAGCATGGAGCCACATAGATCGTCGAGTTTACCAAACGGACAAATTAGCAATTATCTGTATGATTAATATCAGTGTAGAACAGGTAGAACAGACACAAAAAGGTAGAACAGACGCCAGCTTGACGAAGATGAAGATGCTGATGATGATGAGGAGTCTGTGATATTGCATTATGTGATATGTACATAATGTGATGAGTTTATGTATGATGTACTTTAATACCTTTTTTTTCAGGTGCACATTATCAATTAACATTTAGAAGTAATGTAGGTAATACTTAATTTATTTTTTTTATTTTTTATCTAAGTGTGTTAAATATCAATATGTGTGTTTTTTTTTTAGTTGCATGTATTGTTTGATTGTTCGTTTTAGGTCAACCATATCCAATTTTCCTATTTGAGAAGATGATTTATGTGAATTTGAATTTTGATTTATTGGCATGCTGCATCAAGGAAGTGTCGTGTCTTTCACAGTAAAAGATAGTCAAGCTGTCTTGTTTATTGCCTTACACATGATGTATGTGACAAGGAGGGAGGGTTGTATCCATCTGAAGCGTGGCATTATATCATTAAATTACATTCATAATCTGCAGGCGTCATACAGAACAGTACACAAGTACAAACAAATATCAAATTTGTACTGCTGCTACGTGCGCGCGCGCACACACACACACACACACACACACACACACACACACACACACACACACACACACACACGCGCGCGCGCGCGCGCGCACGCACAAATAGTCATTAGGTTATATTGTTTTAAAGGCGCTAATCTTAAGATTGCAAGTTTTTGTTTTGTTTTGTTTCGGAACAGTTGCGCCTGCAGTTGCGCCTCTAGTTGCGCCTCATGTTGCTCGTGCAGCTGTAGTTGCGCTTGCAGTTGCACCTGCAATTGCGCCTGTAGTTGGGCCTGTAGTTGTAGTTGCGCCTGTAGTTGTAGTTGCGCCTGTAGTTGTAGTTGCGCCTGTAGTTGTAGATGCGCCTGTACTTGTAGTTGCGCCTGTAGTTGTAGATGCGCCTGTAGTTGTAGATGCGCCTGTAGTTGTAGATGCGCTTGTAGTTGTAGTTGCGCCTGTAGTTGTAGATGCGCCTGTAGTTGTAGATGCGCCTGTAGTTGTAGATGCGCCTGTAGTTGCGCCTGTAGTTGCGCCTGTAGTTGCGCCTGTAGTTGTGCCTGTAGTTGCGCCTGTGCACTCGAAAAAGTCTGTGTTGCAGACTTTGGGGGTGTTTAAGAAAAACAGAAACACACAAAAACAACGGCAGGAACAGAGAGAGAAAGAGAGAGAGAGAGAGAGAGAGAGAGAGAGAGATGTTGCAGCACATCACGCGTTACGTGAGCTTGCGTGTCTATGACCCTTTCCCGTGATGTAACGCCCCCTAGGTATAGATTATGGCCTTTTTTGTGACGTTACAAAGCCGATGCCTTTCGCCTTTTTGATTGATTGGAGTGAAATATTATCCATCAAGTCTGCTTTTTTTTTTTTTTTTAACCTATCCAATCTACAATGCGTCTATACATTGCTCCCAGTTCCGAAAAAAAATTGACGGTTAACGTAAGTGAATTGGTGTT
>JACVVK020000370.1:560000-567500 GCA_018292915.2 Batillaria attramentaria
CACTAATGGGAGTGGGGGGGGGGGGGGGTGGCGAGGGGGGAACAGGGTGGTGGTGGGTGGAGGCGCGGGGAAGGGGGGGGGGGGGGCGGTGTTCCAGAACAAGGAATGTCTCTGTCTTTGATTGAAACAGATTTATTTCCTTGCACTGGAGGAAATACAGAGAAACAGTTTGAGCATTTACTTAACTTAACTTAACTCTCTCCACGCCATGAGGCGCATAAGGCTTGAACATCGTGTTTCCATTGTTTCCGGTCTGATGCTGCGCGGCGTGCCGCATTCCAAGAACTCCAGCCTGCACCGTTTCTTTCAACCTCCACCATCCTCCGCCACGTTGTCTTTGGGCGGCCCCGCTTCCTTCTTTCCTCAGGCGTCCACCCAGTTTGAGCATAAACAGGACGAACTTTTGACATGCTCAATAACAAAAATCACTTAAAACAACCTTACAACGGCGGTTCAAGGATCACGAGAGAGAGAGAGGTCTCCGTTAGAGAGCATTTTCTTTTTCTCTGTCTTTTACTACCGATGTAACCGAGAAATGTCTTGAGAATACCCGGAGAGATTTGGGTCCACATTGCGATACTTCGCGTAAAGCCCGCTTCTGGTCTGGAAGAGATGAACTCATGTGTCCACGAAATAGCCCATCATAGGGTACTTAGTGCTCGTATTTCAACTGACTGTCATCTTGTACCGACCCGTACCAAGTTTTTCTATGCAAAACGGCCACTTAGCATCACAGCACTTAAACATCCCCGAATAAATTTTCTTGTCAGGCATGTACGGGCTTTTTTTGGGCAATATGTTAGAAAAACTATGGTCCAAAATTTGGAACAATTTACACGATTAGCGGAAAGAGAATGTTAGATGTACATTCCTTGCTGAGATCATCTATCACAGTGTCTTCTTGTCAGGAATAAATTTACCTGCAATCCGCGGTCATTCATGAGTCGAGAGGCGCTGCTTGCAAGGGATAGTCAGGGCGAGGGGGAAGGGGGTGGGGGAGGGGGTGGTGGTAACTGAATGAATCATAATAATTATTCAAATTTTGTAGCCTTGCGGTCCTTTGTTCTAAAGATACTACAGAGAGACACGAGACAATGACAATAATCTTTATTTTCCAACGGTAAAAGTTTTGGCAGAAATACCATGTTGGAACTTGCCGTTGCTAAACTACGAGAATATGAGCAAAGGAAGAACAATCTATAAGCTACAGCAATACAGGAAAATGAGAGAGAGAGAGAGAGAGAGACAGACAGACAGACAGACAGAAAGACAGACAGACAGACAGAGGGGGGAATAAGGAAAGAAGAAAAGAAAGCAACGATGATAAAAACAAGGAGGAACGGCCCCGTCCTACAAAGTTGTTTCTCCAAACTCCATTTTATTTTGTCTTTGTTGTTATTGTTGCCGGTTCTCCCCTGTCCAAGTTCTACCAATGACACTAGATCCTCTACGACCTCGACCGATTAGCCACGTGACTGGGGGTGGGGCCGGGTGGGGGAAGAAGGGAGGGAGAGAGAGAGAGGCAGAGAGAGAGAGAGAGAGAGAGAGAGAGAGAGGGTTAGTGGGTGGGTGGGTGGGTGTTTAGGAGTTTAACGTCCTTTTCCCCCACATAAGGGTGATATCAAAGACGGGGCAACGAGAAAAAGGCCAGCACAAATATTTGGCTCCAGCGGCCAGGATTCGAACTCTCGGCCCAAGCATTGAAAGTCCAACGCTCTACCATTCGGCCACCCTGGCTCCCCAGAGAGAGAGAGAGAGATAGAGAGAGAGAGAGAGACGTCAGTTCCGTGATCTAAACACTTGACGTCAGCCTCAGGCAGGTCGTCATACAGAGAGAGAGAGAGATGACGTCAATTCCGTGAAGTAAACTTTTGACGTCAGCCTCTAGCACTGAGATCGTCTGAGGATGCTTGTTCATGTCTTGTGATTTCCCTGTTGGCTTTGTGACTTCTCCGATTGAATTATTTTTCACATGAAATCTGGAAGATCTAGAGGGCTGATGAAATGTCGGAAGAAGTGGCGATACTTGCAGATTTTGTCTGTGAACCAAACATTTGACGTCAGCCTCACGCTGCTCGTCTGACAGATGATACTTCTACATATCTTGTGATTTCCTTGTTGCTTTTGTGACTTCCGTGACTGAATTAATTTTGACATAAAATTTGGAAGATCTAGAGAGCTGATGAAACGTGGACTTAAGTGCCTTGGTTTGTACTTACGAAATTGCAAAATTGGAACTTTTTTGACCGGCGCTTCTCGCAGTAACGTGAAAATGTGTTTATCTAAAAGCTCTGCTATTCTTAATACTAAAGCTATAATAGTGCAGCAGTTAATGTCATATGTGCAGTTGGCACAAGTGACAAAAATACCGGAATGATGAGTAATTTGAAGGAGTCTTTTCATAGATATTTGGCCTTATATGCAAACCACCCCTACCTCGGAAATATTTTCCTTACACAAAACCTGTCAGAGCTACATAGCTGTGCTACGAAAACAGGCAGTATAATTGGATGATCTTCTCAATTTCAGAAAATGAAGCCATTTGAACATTTTTTGCGAAAAAAATTCGTAACATGACCGATTTTTTAAAAATCGGCGATAACTCTTTTGAAAATGCAGTAGGCTAAAAATCGTGAAAAATAGGTCTGGAGAAGGTGAATTCCCATTTTATCTCAAAGTAAAAAGGCCTCCAACGAAATGGTTTAGGAGATAGCCATCATTACATCCGTCCACACACACACACACACACACACACACACACACACACACACACACACACACACACGTCATTCCCGCCAAAAAGAACGCAGCAGCAAAGTGTGCACGTAAGGTGTCTATGACGCAGATTTCGTTACGTCACTGTGTGCGTGAAAGTAAGTATTGTGTGGAGAAACGTCACAGTCTTGTTTCGTATCACTGAAACTTGCTGCTGCGCGTAGCAAAATCTGCCCCGTCTCATAGAGAGAGAGAGACACACACACACACACACACACACACACACACACACACACACACACACAGTGCAGAAAGCGTGCTTTCATCCCTTCATTGTTTATGGAACTCAAACGAACAGCTAGACCTGCATTGCCACCAGGGATGCGTGTGTTTTAGTTTAGATTAAACAAGCTACATTGCTGTAATGTTTTGGGTCACACGGAGTTAGGTAGCTAGGTGGCGCTAGTTCCATTATCATGATTGCCTGCCCTTCCCTACCGGTGCCCAAGCCGGGAAATATCCCTGTTGAAATAAACCCACCGCCGTCCAATAATGCCACATGTCACATAGCCTCCCATAACCATACTCTACGATTTCGCATAAGCATATTCAGTCATACCAAATTGAAATATGTGCTGACTTGGAAGGGAAAGAGCGGCGGGGGGGGGGGGGGGGGGGCAATCCAACAAATTGAAATCACAATCCCTCCCCAACATAAACACCACAGTAACAACCTAATAATTTTATTGACAAAGAACAGTCTATTTTCACACTGGTTTGGTTGAAAAGTGTCTCTGCTTGCACAGGTGTACGGACACTGGGTGAAAGTTTCGAAATTCTGATGATGGCAAACACAGAGAAAAAAAAACTACAACAAAGAAAGGCACATTAATAGACAATACATAACAGACCCTGCACACATCTCCGTAAAAAAGAAGTAAATTATGGCCTATATGTGTTCACAATGGCAATGACGATATACGTTTCTTTAATCACGGTATAGCTATACTGGGATAGTAACCATATCCAAGCTTGTGTCTGCCGGCGGAAGTGTGCGATTGCGAGTAAGCGAGCATGTGCAGGTACGTGCCAGTGTGTGTGTGTGTGTGTGTGTGTGTGTGTGTGTGTGTGTGTGTGTGTGTGTGTCTCTGTGTGTGTGTGTGTGTGTGTGTGTGTGTGTGTCTGTGTGTGTGAGACTTATTTTATATTATGATCTTAGTATAAGGAGCGGAGCGAATGCATATGCCTGAAGACAATTTTCTGTTTTAAAATGTATTTTTAGAACAGATAATACAGTATTTTTTAAATTTGAATTTGAATTGTGTTTTTCTATTCAGATTCACACTAAGCAATACGAGTTCATTCTCAGCCGGTAGTCTGCTTGGCATGTGCCACCGGTCAAAGGGACGTTCGATTAGATATCTCAGATCACTGTCACCTGAAAACACATTTCGCTAAATTGGCCCTACACCGCTGCATCCCACGCTACAAATTTTGTCTGTGAGTCAGACTATGCTATTGTGGTTGTATTTTTGCATTTAACGTTTGTTTTGTGTTTCATCCCGTAGTTTTATGTTAATTAATTTGGAGTCGAATGGCCCTGCCACACGACATCGCCAGAAATAGAATGAAGGTGTTAATGGGATGTCTTGTGGGGGGGGGAGAGCATTATAAGAGGGACAAGAGCCGTTATTACACTTGTATTGCGTTGTACTGTTTGCACATCCGTCAGGTTTTTCCAGTGTGAAACGTGAGTGGGCTGCAGCGTCACTCGCCTTGAGACAAAACAAAGAACGGCAGCTGTTCGGGAGCAAAATGAGGGAGCAGGGATAGCCCAGCTGTTAGAGTGTTGGGCTGCCTATGCTCGGACCTTGAGTTCGAATCCAGACTCGAAGCCAAAATGTAATGCTGATGTGCACTCACCACAAGCGATACAAACGTTAAACTTCTCCGTACTTGGTTTAATAATAATAATTTTAAAAAAAAACCCTCACATCGTCTACTTCCTGGGTCGCCAGCTACCCATACCGCGGATATCGTGACGGGTTGGTGTTCCAAAGACCCTAGCCCGCTGTACCGGCGGCCACATGTTGACCATGCATAACTGACACAAATACCAGTCTGCTGCAACCTGAAACCAGAGTGTATATCCCTGCTAAAACTTGCGACAATAGACTACTTCTTCCTTCACAGTTTCCTGATACACACATTCAGACGGGCAGTGCAGACTGGCTGCCACACTGGAATTATTCTTCCAGTACAAGGGATTTGAACTCTATGATTAAATATCATGATCATGATCATGTCCGAACTGAAGTGTTCTCTTTTGCATAGTACTGTGTGAAGGATAAGAGAATAAAGTTCTGTTGATGTGTGTGTGTGTGTGTTTTCGGCACATATGCTACACATATCTTTGAGGAATACTTGGCCTGGAGTAACAGTACTTAGTTTTCAAAAATAAAGAAAATACCGCCTTATAGTGTGCCACGACCCAGAAATATGACGAAGGTTAAACCCACAAACGACCGACCTTCTAATCGTACAAAACAAGTTATGAAAGTCAGGTGGAATCGTCAACACCTCTTAAACATCCGCAGAACAGGTTGTCGAAAACACCTGAGCACATAAACACAGCATATCTGTCAGCAATGTTGTCTTACCGCTAACACTGATGACAGGATGCTGTCATTATAACTGGTAAGCAATGATACATTGCTTACGATTCCCTCCTGTTCGACACATAAGGAAGCATGTAAATCTCTAGTGTCTGCCATCTATGTCAACGACTGAGAAGCTTTTTGCACCTGCATTCACCCGCTCACAGACATAAATTTACCGTCAAATGGTGAAGGAGCATTACTGCGTATCTAGATGCACGGCGCTTCATCCTTTTTACCAAACGACGATAGACTTCGTCTGGTCTCTTGTTTTATTGCCCGGGTCGTGAGTTCGAAGCCCATCTGGGAGCCAAATATTTGTGTCAACGTTTCTGTTTTGGTTTTGTTGTTGTAGTTGATGTTTTCTTTTTGTTTGTTTGTTTGTTTGTTTGTTTGTTTGTTTGTTTTTCGTTGACTCGTCTTTGATATCACCCTCATGTGGTGGGAAAGGACGTTAACCCCCCCCCCCCAATACACACCCACACACGCACGCGCGCACACACACACACACACACACACACACACACACACACACACACACACACACACACACACACACACACACACACAACAACAACAACAACAACAACAACTCATGTCTGGGCTCCTGACACTAACACAAGGATGTCCATTGTAAAGAATACAAAATTCTGACGTAGGCGTGTGCTTTGATCTGTAAGCTCATATGCCAAAACGACAGAAACATATATCGGTACGTAACGTCAGCCGAAATCATGCGTCATACAACACACCCAGTATAACGCCATACAAAGTCCTCCTTGTCCAGTTACGTTGACAAGGTCCATATGCGTCACACAGTTCACCACGTCACTGACAAATGTGACCCTCCATCACGGAATGAGTCATCTTGTAACATGAACAAATAGCACAAGAAGACTCATTTCGTGGTGGAGGGTCACATTAATTGGTGGCAGAAAGAAAGAAATAGCTAAATAAATCGGAATATCCACTTCATGACCTTCTACATCACAAAGTTCCCGAGCAATATTGTGTGCTATGTGAAAACATCCAGTCCATGTACACCTAGTCTGTACTGTAATTTGTCCTCTCGTCTTGTTATTATCGCCTGGCGATTACGACGTTTGCGACCTGGGTTTTCCACAGCTATCATACATTAACGCCACTTGAGACCCGTTGACCTAATGAGGTTAATGTCCAAATAAATGTGACCCTCCACACAAAATGAGTCTTCTTGTACTATTTGTTCGTGTTACAAGACGACTCATTTCGTGGTGGAGGGTCACAAATAGTACTGTTACATACATTATGATACATATCAACCTTTGTCATAAATATAAATGTGTTTCTGAGATTTTCGTTTGAAGCAGATTTAGTTTACCTGAGATTATGCACTAGATGGAAAGGAGCACAGCATCCTTCATGAATGAAAGGTCAAGTTAGCATTTGCAGAGACGCCCATACTGGCACAGTCAAAATGTGGGCCAACTTCGCAACAGCAAGAGCCCTGAATACTCTTCCACTCAGACTGCCGGGCTTTGGCTTCGGGGGTGGGTGGGTGGGTGTTTGTGAGTTTAACGTCCTTTTCCACCACATAAGGATGATATCAAAGACGAGGCAACAAGAAATAAGGCCAGCACAAATAATTATTTGGCCCCAGCCGGCGGGATTCGAACTCACGACCCGAGCATTGAGAGTCCAACGCTCTACCATTCGGCCACCCCGGCTCCCCCTTTGGCTTCGGGGCTTGCCGAGTGGAGTCGTCTGTTATAACTTTGTCTAACTGGCGTATTTTCACGAGGCCTGGTAGTGGTAGGTTTATTGTACATTTATCGTACCATGCCCATCACCCTGTCGGTGGTCTAGTGGTTAAGAGATTTGTCACCAATGCGAGAGGTCAAGGGTTCGAGTCCCAGTCGGGGCAAAGAATTTGTTCCTTCTCGTATGTGGCCCATCGTCGGAGGTTCTCTCCGGGCACTCCGGCTTCTTCCCCCTTTCCTTTGGAAATATCCAGCCCACCAAATTTGAAAAATAACTGCAATTCCAAATTCCGAACTTTAAATAGCTGAGCTGACCCTTTGCACCACGTGATTGTAATGCGTTTATGTCCAGTGTGTGAGAAAATGCGTGTGATTCACGTGAGCGTGCG
>JACVVK020000370.1:572500-657500 GCA_018292915.2 Batillaria attramentaria
GAGAATGTTGTTGTTGTTGTTGTTAGTGGTGGTGGTGGTTGTGGTGGTGGTGATTCTTCGGCCCTTATTGAAATGTAACAGGGGATTTGGTCTAGTGGTCAAAGACACCCTCCTCTGGACCCTAAGCTACAGGATTCGAAACACTGATGGGCACGAATTTGGTTGGATTTTTCCTTCCCAAATCTAGCCAAAATCACGAGCAGACTCGTCTACGGTACCTGTTTCTGCCCTCGTGTACACACGCACGCACAAATATCAAATGTACATGGTAAAATCCCAGGTCCACGATTTGAAGAAGAGTAGGCTGTGGCCGATGACGTGCAAAATAAACAAATACTGTCGCAGAGTGAATAGCAGGGTGGATATTTGCACGTAAGTAGCGCTTTGCAGCGGCAGGCTTTCATTGCTTGGTCCTCCAGCCCTGCGGCGCCTTGACAATAGACATCTAGTGAGCAGAAGATATAGTCATACCATACCACCATACCACACAAATTCGGTCCTATTTACGATTTGAAAAAAAAAAGAAAAAAAAAAAAAAAAAGAAGATGGAATGTGGAAAATTCTGCTTGTCCGTCGAAGGTGCACAGAAGACGAAAACAAACTCAGCATGACGTCACCACCTTTAGTCAAAATGACGTCATTACCTTGATAACACATAAAAGACTTGATAAGACATGAATATGGTGTCACTTCTTTTACCGTTGCCACAACAGGCATTTTTTCCCACTCAGCACAAAATGTAAACATCAGCTCAATCACCCGTTATATACTGTAGGAGAGTGCGTGCTTTAGACTTACACGGATGTGTATCTGTGTGTGTGTGTGAGAAAAAAATTGATTTACTTGTGTGCGTGACTGAGGCTTCTGTTAGTGCAAGTTTTAAGTCTTATTGTTATTTTTATGGTGACCTATAATTTCCCTTCTGGGATCAATAAAGTAATTTGAATCGAACTGAATTGAATCTACAATATTTTTGTTAATCTATGCCCTCCTCGATTCTCATTTCAGCAGTGTCGGTATTTCCAAACAAAGGGAGAAGCTGTACTGAACGGGGATGCGCACTTCAAGGTAATTACGGGCCTTGAACTTTTCAGTTGATAACAATCAATATTCAATGAGTGTTAGTGGAGATTTTTCTGATGTCCTGTTGGCGCGTTGGTGCGATTTTTCAAAGCCACTTTAGGAAAAACCATTTGGGAACCAGAGTGGGATGGGTGGGTGTTTGGGGGTTTTAACGTCCTTTTCCATTACATACGGGTGATATCAAAGACGGGGCAACGGGGCAACGATGAAAAAGCCAGCACTGATATTTGGCCTCAGCCGGGATACGAACTCACGGCCCGAACATTAGGAATCCAACGCTCTACCATTCTCCTACCCCGGCTCACTTGAGAAACAGACGAAATAGGGGGTGAGGGTTGGTTTGCAATTTGTTAGGTCATAAAACATGAAGCCTGCAGCTGAAAATATTGAAAGTCCGTGAAAAACAGTCCGTATAGGCTTGTTTGTTTGTGTGAGTCCGAATTTTTGCAAAACGTGTGACCAGATCTGAAAAGACAGGTCAAATCATTTTACAATGTGTAATTTCTGTGTTTCAGCTGCAGAGTCGGACAGAAATGTAGCATCGGAAGGAACATCGGTAACCCTGCTGACAAAGGCGCTGATTGGGTGTTCTGCTGTAATCGTGTCACTGACTGGACAGTTCAACGCGGCAGATCTAAGAATATCAATCTGAACAGTCTTGCTGTGCGAACAGGAAACGAAACATGTTCTAGCTGACCTTCTTTTTTTTTACCGAAACTTTTTCCCATTTTACTCTCAGGTTATGCCGTCCCATTTACAGATAGATATTATTCATTTTGTTTTTAGATTTGTTTAGAATTTTTTATAGTCGATAATTATGAGCTTTGCAAAGGCTCATTGAGACTACCGGTTAGTTTTGCTCAGTCGGTAAAATTCGCCCGTTAGGGGGTGCAAATGTATACCAGTCAGTTCCGTCGATAATTCGGCATAAAGTAAAGTCGTAGAACGAAGTCAGAGGCCACGTGGCTTCACCTCGCCAGACCCCGGAGTACATTTGCACCCCCTCCCGCGTTGCGGGGATGCAGACGCCGCACTTAGTGGATGACTGGAGTTTATTTGCACCTCTTGCGCGTGAGTGGTATACATTTGCACCCCCTAACGGGCGAACTATACCAGCTGAGCGTTAGTTTTGCTGTTGTAAAATTGTTTTGATTTGTCTCAGATTGCTCATTTGTGTCTGTCGTTCTGTCTGTTTGTTTGTTCTAAACGTTTTGATATAGACTTGTTTTTATAGTACATGTATCGCGTTTTGTCGCTTTGATGCTTGTAATAGGCAGCATGATGTGCGTATATTCCTTTGCTTTCAAAGTCTGGGCCAGTATGTAAAAGTCGAGGTTAATTTAACCCACGGCTACGGGCCTAACCCAGAATAGGACAAAAGAAACCCCAAAGCGGTCGGTGGTCTAGTGGTTAAGAGACTTGTCACCAATGCGAGAGGTCAGGAGTTCGAGCCCCACTCGGGGCAAAGAATTTTTCCTTCTCGTATGTGGCACCGTTCATTCGGGCCGATCGTCGGGGGTTCTCTCCGGGTACTCCGGCTTCCTCCCCCTCTGCTTTGGAAATGTTCAGCCCACCAAGTTTGAAAAATAAATGCATATCTAAATTCCGAAATTTAAATAGCTGAGCTGACCCTTCGCACCACGTGATTGTAATACGTTTATGTCCTGTGTGTGAGAGAATGCGTGTGATTCACGTGAGCGTGCGTGTTGGGTTTAGCTCGCGGCGCTTTGAGCCAAAATATTTGGGATAAAGCGCCTATATTAATGCGATTATTATTATTATTATTAAGAAAAGAAGCGAAGAAAAGAAGAAAAACATCCTTCTATAACGGCTCAGGCACCTTCCTGGAATGGGCCCGCTTCCTGATTTAAAACAAACAACAACAACAACAACAAAATTCACCCTAGAGCTAGTTTAGTTCGAGGTTAGACTCTAACCCGGGGCTAAAAGCCCTAACCTCGACTATTACATTCGGGCCCAGTTCTACAAATAACGTGTCTGTAACCGATTTTTTCCGCGTATTGCGGAGTTAGGAGGTTGTTGCTGTTGTTGTTGTTGTCGTTGTTGTTGTTGTTGTTGATAATAATGATGAGTGTACATAAGCAACAGCGTAGTCACCATAACTTTGAGCATCCCTCGTAACTGATGCTAGTGACAGGAACAGCTTTTTGTCATCACTCTTAATTTCAAATACGAATGCCAAAGCTTTGCCTTTGCCTCGCCACAATTTACAGTTTGAAACAAAGCCGAAGACATTTTCTAGAGAGGCTTGTATTAAGTTGTAAGCATGGTTAATTGCTCGTCACCACAATGTGATGTTCATATTTCCTTTTTTTTTTTTTCTTTTTTTTTTTTTTATTCCAGTGGATGGTATAGCAACTGAAGCTGAACTGTTATGGGTATATCTTGGTTGTTGTTGTTGTTGCCGTTGTTGTTGTTGTGGTTGTTGTTGTTGTTTTGTCTTCTTTAAGGGTGTCTTTTGTTTCTCTTGATACTGTTGCCGGTGTGCGTGCGTGCGTGCGTGCGTGCGTGCGTGCGTGCGTGTGTGTGTGTGTGTGTGTGTGTGTGTGTGTGTGTGTGTGTGTGTGTGTGTGTGTGTGAGAGAGAGAGAGAGAGAGAGAGAGTCCAAAATGGGCGGGTTTCATCTCCGTACACGAACGTGTCATCATATTGTCATTTCTGCCTTAGAGGGACATTGCTGCTATTCTGAGTTCAGTGCGAAAGGCCAAATGTACTTTAAGATTTTTTTTTCTCGCGTAAAAAAAATGTCCGTTATTATTTATTCCAGCAACACTGTTTTCTTTAACTCAGTTCCTAGCAGGTAATATTTGCGTCGTGAACCAGTAGCTTCACCAAAAAAAATCTCATAATAAATGGATGTGATTTTGGCTTAGGAGTGCTGTACTTTGATTATGCTCGTGTTTTCTGCAGTAAGAACCGCCAAGGAAAAGCTAATCTTGCCTGATTTTCGCATACACAAAAAAACCCAAACCAAACCAACCCCCCCCCCAAAAAAAAAAAAAAAAAAAAATGTTGGATACTTGAGCGCGGTACGAAAAGTGTTAAATCAATGTGTCATAATTATGCAACATGCAGTTGTCAAACTGACACAAGCGTGAAACGTGACTCGGAACACATGGTTACAGATACGACAGGGTTTATTCTACAACACAGGTCAGGCCAGTACACAAACGGTCACATTCGGTATAGGTACAGCACCCAGAATACAGCTACCTACTGCCCAACCCTACCGCTAGTCGGCGTCCCCATACCATGTGCTCCCCGGGCCCGGTAGAAGCGGTACGTCCGTAGAGTATGCTGTCCACAGGCCAAAAGAGACAGATGCAAGTAGGGCACTGACCACCACGCATCAGTGGTCATGCGCAGTGAGATAAAGTGGTCCCCCAGCCACCCGAGACGAGCAGCCTGTCCCGTGAGCTCTTCATCACAATAACTGTGACTTGTTTACATGTGCAGAACTGTTTTGGCCTACGAACGATGTTTGAATCGGGCATTACCATGTAGACAACATTCTATATTCAACGTTCTTCTAAAGCGGCTGCAAATAGCGATCGCTTTCTCTGCTCGCCGGCTCGTCTTGCTTATTCAGTTGAGTATTCAGCCCGACGAAGAATCACGTGCTCTTCGTTTGCGCAACACGCAGAGCACCTCAGTTTTTGGGTTCCAGTATTCGGGCTGTGGTCTGACCTGGATTGCTTGAAGGGAGGAAACTGACGCTTTTGTACAAAAGTCAACGAGAGAGGAAGAACAGAGATGGTTTTCCCTCATACTGCAAAATCGCGGTTGTTTAGGGTGAGTGAGTTTTTAGAGCTTAAAGCCGCGCAAGCCACAAAGACTTCGCGGTTGTTTAATTAACTGTGTTCTGTATGTATGCTCTCTCCGCCAACTTGTAGATCACTGAAATACTCCCTTGCACATGCAGTTCACGGCTTAAAATGATGTACTCTTAGCGTGTCTGTACACCGCAAATGTTGTACGCGTAACGTGTTTGTGCATGAAAAAACTTATGCACCTAACGTGCTTGTACATGGCAAATGTTATACACCTAACGTGCATCCGCACGGCAAATGTTATACACCCAAAGGTTTTGTACATGAAATATGTTGTACGCCTAATGTTCTTGCACACGGCAAATGTTAACCACCAAACGTCCTTGTACATGGCAAAATAATGTAAAACACGTACTGTGCTTGTACATGGCAAATGTTATACAACGTGTATCTACATTGCAAATGTTGTTCCCCTAACGTGCTTGCACATGGCAAATGTTAACCACCTAACGTGCTTGATCATGGCAAATGTTACACACTTCACGTGTTTGTACATGGCAAATGTTATATATTTTAACGTGCTTGTACATGACAAACTTCATAGTGAGAGACTGTAATAATATTCTGAGATACAAACCTGTTTATTTAAATGTATGCTTATGACGATAAGACGTGATAGTTTCATTGATAACTTATTCTGACTGCTTTTGGCTAGTATTGAAATAAAGACAAATCGCTTGTTGACGAAGAGTACTTCGTCCTCTGTGTGTGTGTGTGTGTGTGTGTGTGTGTGTGTGTGTGTGTGTGTGTGTGTGTGTGTGTGTGTGGCCGCGCGCGTACTTACGTCACACAAAACATAATAACTAATATGCTGAAAGTGAAAATAAACATTAGATCCTTCGCAACATTATTTTTTATTTATTGTTGTTGTTGTTGTTGCTGTTGTTGTTGTTAACTTGGAATTTTCCTTTCTGATGCAAATTTTGTTGTCAGTATATATTTTCGGCTTCCATACTCGGTAACCGCAATGTGTCATAAATCGTGCTTGAATTTCTTTTGTCCATTGCGGACAAGTTCTTGATGGACAAGTTCAACATTAACATACGGAAATTTGTCACCAGAGCATCTCACAACCTGACATATCTCCAATGTAAACTGAAACATACCACCGCCAGTTTGGACATATCGTCTCCAACTATGTCATTCTACAAGCGACTCTTTGCCAGTTAGGATTACGTAGTTTATGAGATCTGTTGTTGGTGTGCGAAGTGCGTGCGTGCGTGCGTGCGTGTGTGTGTGTGTGTGTGTGTGTGTGTGTGTGTGTGTGTGTGTGTGTGTGTGTGTGTGTGTGTACATGTGTGGGCGCTGGAGAGCGTGTGTCCATGTTTTTTGCGCTTAGAAATTACCATGAAAGTTTGTTGTAGAGTGTGCCGGCATTTGAGAATAATTATGTGACCTTGTCAAAGTGTCAGCAGTAGCTTGTTATCCCGTCGTGACAAAAATGAATGGGAGATGTTGTAAGGGGAAGGTCTTGTTTTATTACTTAGTATTCATTACATTTTTGAGGTTGGGTGAAAGAGAGAGTTGCGGTACGTGGGAGTTGTTGTTGATGTTGTTAATGTTGTTGCTGTTGTTGTTGGTTTGTTTGTTTGTTGGTTTTTGGTTTGTTGGTTGGTTTTTGTCTTATTTTTGTGTCTTTTTCTTGGGTTTTTTAATTGTGTTTGTTTGTTTTCTGTTTTTGTTGTTGGGGTTGTTGTTGGGGTTTTGTTTGTTTGTTTGTTTTGTTTTGTTTGTTTGTTTGTTGTTGTTGTTGCTTGTTTTTTTTTTTAGGGGTTTTTTGTTGTTGTTGGTGGTGGTGGTGGTGGTGTTGGTTTTGTTGTTGTTGTTGTTGTTGTTGTTTTATTTATTTTATTTTATTTTATTTTATTTTTATTTTTATTTTTTTTTTTTTTTATTTTATTTTATTTTTTTTTTATTTTTTTTTTTTGGGGGGGGGGGTGTCGTTTCTTTATTTTTGATTTTGCTTTCGATTCTTGGTTTGTTTGATTTTTTGCCAGGTGCATTTAAGTAGACGTAAGTGCGTTCGCAAAGACTGAGTTGGTGGGTGGGTTTTTGGGAGTTTAACGTCTTTTTCCACCACGTCAGAGTGATATCAAAGACGGAGCAACGAGGGGAAAAAAGGCCAGCACAAATTGTTGGCCCCAGTCGGGATTCGAACTCACGATCCGAGCATTGGAAGTCCAACGCTCTACCATTCTACGATACCTATCCCGACCCCCGTATCACCATTAAGCGCTTTTGACAAAAAGTCAGGGAACACGCTGTATTTCTCCTGTGACACGGGGCTACAACGTGCTTTTGCCTTTTTTTCTGGATTGTGCTTTGACCTGGTTTCCCTAGTTGGTTCGAACACAAACGTCCCCAGTCTGTCATGAGCGTAATATAAGAGAGCAGTTGACTCCCGCAGTCAGGGGAGGTAACAACACATAGCTATAGTATGGCTCGTCCTTAGCTCCCTTTACAAAGGTTTGGGCCCGATCATCGGGTTGTATCTTCGTCGACCATACATCGGCGTAAATCCCCCCCCCCCCCCCTCTCTGTGTCTGTGTCTGTGTGTGTGTCTGTGTGTGTGTCTGTATAAGCCAGGTGCAGCCCTGTATGCATGATGCTGCACATTATAATTGTGTTTGTAGTTGAATGATGTATGTGTGGAGGCATGTTGCGTGTGTTTCTGGGTGAGTGAGTGTGAGTTGATTGTAAGGCGCCCTGAGCTCCCTGCGAGATGGAGGGCGTGCCTTAAGTACCCATTATTATAATTATTATTATTATTGGAGTATTGGTGCACTGTGATTGGCTGCACTGACCTGTCAGTCAGAATCTCATGTCAGTTAGGAATGAAGAATTTACCTGCGTCTTTAATGTAACGTTTCGCGAAGTGAATATTTTCTTTTCAAATGAAATCGTTTCTTTGGTGAGAGGACGTTTGATTGGATTAAGCAACAAATCAACAACAACAGAAAAATTTGCTTGTCTGCCCCACAAGAATGGTTGTCAGTGTGAATGGTCGGAAACCTAATCAAACTGAAGCATAAGTTCGAAACAGTTACTTGTTTACGAGTCTGCACTTGAACCATTAACCAAATTTCTGCCTTTCAGGAAATTCGAACCTGGGGACCTCAGGGCCCACATGTAAAAGTCGGGGTTAGGGAGTTTAGCCCGGGGTTAGAGTCTAACCTCGAACTAAACTAGCTCTAGGGTTTTTTTTTTTTTTTTTTTTTTTTGGGGGGGGGGGTAAATCAAGAAGCGGGTCCATTCCAGCAAGGTCCTATGCCGTTAGAGAAGGATTTCTGTCTTTCTTTCTTCGCTTCCTTTTTTTTATTTAATTTTGTTTGGGGGTTTCTTTTGTCCTAGTCTGGGTTAGGCCCGTAGCCGTGGGTTAAATCAACCTCGAGCTCTACACTCGGGCCCAGATCAGGATGTGCAGTGGCCTAGCGTCTAGACCAGTAGGCCAGATCCCGTCCGCATGTATCGTGCACACTCTCATGTCTCGGAGACGGAGGCGGCAGGGCGGAGGCGGTCGGGAGGGAGGGGGATGTGGTGTGGTGTGAGGACTATCCTTGCGTGTCCTTGCCTTCAAGGCAATAGTAGCAAAATTTTGGGTGGTCCTTTTTCGTCTGACGGTCAAGCGATGATTTGTTTGACGCGCAAAAGCACCCCGCTGTCTGCATGGTTCATCTGCGTTGGTAAGGAAAGCTGGCTTAACAGGCTTTATTATAGACTTAGCGATCATCAGAGTTAGCATCCACGCTTTTTTAAGGAAGGGAATATTTTACTTCAATCAATCAGGGCAAAACATAGACCCACAAAAATGACAAACAAAAATGATTAATTTTTAAAGAAATAATTTGTGGTACCACAAAAATTAAGATAAACTAGCATGAAAAATGTAGTGTGTGTGTGTGTGTATGAAGTATGAAATGTAGTATGTATTCCATCCTAAAAAAACAAACAAACAAAGAAAAAAAAACCACAAAAACCAACTACAACACAATGGCCACGCACACGAAAAAAAACAACAACAAAAAAAAAACGAAAAACCCAAACACACACACACACACACACACACACACACACACACACACACACACACACACACACACACACACACACACACACACAATTAATGGTGTGGTTGATACATAGTCTCATAACAAGGACATGCCCAGAGGGAGGAAACAATGGAAAAAAACAATACTGTAAAAGGACATAGATGTGTAATTATATTTATCTGCATTACATACACGTAGGTGGCACGCATGATTAATAGGGTTAGGTTACGTTTGTGTATTTCTCGCTTCGTTCACCCATGTGACATAGCGTAATATACAACCCAACACTTGATCTACAATTCAAATTGTTGACTTCGCCTGCTGCTGACTGACGTCGCAGAACAAGGTGCTAGGTCAAGAGAAGTGTGCAATACATTAAAAGACTCGAAATTAACTATGCAGACAGAAGAGCGAGCCAGACTGGTGTCAAATACGACATGGACAATACACAAACTTTGTCGTAAGGTTGACATCCACATTTGCTTCAGATTTATGAGGTATCAAAACTCCTCGCGGTTTTTTATGGTTTTGGTTTGTTTGGGTTTTTTTATTGGGGGGGGGGGGGGTCGTAGTTGTGGACCAGAAGGAGAGGAGTTAGTTATTTAGGGCTTAACGCAGCGCAAGCAACAAAGGCTAATTCGCGGCTCCAGAAGGAGAGGAAAAAGTCGAGAGAAAAAATGAAGAAGAAGAAGAAAAGAAGTAGAAGGAGAAGGAGGCACTAGAGCTTGGTCTTGATTGACAGTTCCATTATCAAGCTTCGGAAAAGTAACTCCCCCCCCCCCTCCCTCCCCATCCCCCCACTCCTGGCGTGTTGTCGGGTTTTTGTACCGCAACGTCATTAAAGCCGACACCCTTTCCGCCTGCCCCCCTCCCCTTTTCATCATCATGTATTGAATGCAACGTTGCAACGTTATTGTACGGCGCCCAGAGCTCCACCAAGAGGTCTGGCGCCAAACAAATGCGCATTATTATTATTATTACTCCATGTGTTATTATTATTGTCATCACTGAACATATCAGTAACACCCCCCCCCCCCCCATCCCCTACACCAACACCCCCACCCATTAACTCATCATATTCACTCTAACTAACGCAATAAACCTATTCACGCGATGTTGAAAGCTTCTCATTTTCTCTTTCATTGTGTACATGTACATATACATAAGCGAGGCTTCAACCCTTCGGCCAGCTGTCAGCGTGTGCTCAGCCCGCCGAGAAAAACAAATTGCAATGACACAGATCTGTCTTCGTCCGACGTTTATTGCCTAATGGTGACTTTCTCTGGGCATTGTAGATGGCCAGTTACTTTTCGTTACCGTCCGCGCGCCCACGAGTGTGTGTGTGTGTGTGTGTGTGTGTGTGTGTGTGTGTGTGTGTGTGTGTGTGTGTGTGTGCTGATAGTAGTGATGATGATGCATTTTGTATGTTTTATCAGGGTAGCAAGGACAGATAGTAAGAGAGACCTGTGCGTCTCATCATCTCATCTTTGAAAAATAAAGTTTCAGTCAGTGTCTCTCGAGATTTTACTCACATTGACAAACAGTAGATACACAACGATGCACAGGAATAGTAAATTAAAAACAAAGGCAAAACAATTTCAATAGTAAAATGTAAAACAACAACAACAACAACAACAACAACAACAAAAACACCAACATAGCGTACTCTGCGTTCAATGACTTTTTGGCACAGATGCTCGTTACACTATTTTGTTTCAGTCTGTTTTTGTGGTTGTACAAGAATATGTAAATTTTACCCTGAAAGAATTTGGACAGGTTGGCAGGTTGACCTGCAATAATAACAAATAGTCTCATTGATCATTCACTTTCTAATAGAACTGAAGAAAAAAATAATAACAAAGCATCACAGCGCACGCACGCGCACACACACACACACACACACACACACACACACACACACACACACACACACACACACACACACACACACACGCGCGCGCGCGCGCGCGCACACACACAATTCCAGTGGACGTGAAGGATCACGACAAGCCCAGGGCACAAGGGAGACAAGCGACAGGCAGACGTGTGACGTTGATGTAGGTATCGGCAGCCAAAATTAATTACTAAGAAGCGATCTTGGATATTATTGTAGCCTTATAGAACTAACTGTTCTGATCATAACGCAAAAAGAATTAAGGTTCTAGCATTCATGGTTCCAGAGATACACAGTTTTAAAGTGCGTTGTAAATGAGGCACATAAAACGTTCTTAAGAAAACGGGTTTTCGGCGGTCTCCCACAGATGACCTAACGGACACACGCATTCAATAAAAACGCTCCGTACTCACAAGTACTTGGAGGACCAAAGACCTGTGGGAAATGAAAGTGCATTAGTCTATGAAATAATCAGACCGCAAATATTCAAAATGGCGTTTTTTTTGGCCTCGTAAATCATGCCTTTTGGCGTTTTCGGAGGTATAAAATTTGAACAATCGCACAAACATGGCGGACCTGTTTCATGAGAACTGTGTCTCAATGTATACATAGAATGACAATAATTTTTTTCCATCGCATATGATTGAAAATATGGCTGTTATGTGGTCCTAAAGTTGATGAAATGCTCGAAATGTTCTGTGGCAGACCGAACTGACAGAAATTTCATTTATAATGCTTCCCATTTCGAAACCACTGATCAAATGTACCTCACATTTGGACACAGCCGAGACAAATGAAGATAAAAGTCGTTTCAGTGTTTTCAAAGATAATGGAACTTTTGGCATGTTTAAAGTGAATCGTGAAAATGCCAAAATGTACCATTTTCACGGTTGACGATAATATCGCAACGACTGGAACGCTTCAGATTTTGAAAGCACGTCTTAAATCTTGTCAGATACACACACAAAGGAGTTGACGTCTTATAAAAATTTTCAACGTTCTTATATGTAGATTCCCGTTTCTGGGTTTTCACTTATAAAAAAGTAGCCAAAATGTGACAAGCTGCCCTTTAAAACCACTGAAAAAAATATTCATGATGTTTACTTCTAAACTTTGGCTGGCATTTTTTACAAATTTGAACACGGTTACGAAAAAGGGTAAAATGAAGTAGTTCAAGGCTTAAAATGATTAATTAGCATGTGTGTCATCAGCAGCATGCAAAAATATCCAATGCAATTCAATCCAGAAAACAGACTAGCATTGTAACAAACAATTAGCGAAACGTTCCATGAAACTTTCTATCTGTCTTACAGACCTGAAAATTGGCATACTGGCACATCTTGAAGTCATTAATAAAACCTGATATACATCAGTGTGATATCTTTCAAAGATGGCCGCCATTTCAAGATGGCCGTCAGTACCTTGACTGTATATAGGACACCCACCCAAAATCGACAGAAATCTCCTAAAAATTGTGCTCAGGTCAGTCTAGATATGCTCAACACATCTGTTTACAATGAGATAAATACTTCTGCCACTACTTTCTTCTATGCCCACTACGGCACAGTTTCGCTATTCTAATGTTTTTGAGGCCGCGTAGTGGCCACATTTTGAATTCTGTCCGACTGAAAAAAAATGTTTACAATCTGTGCATACTATGACACACAGAAAAACTGAGAATAATGAAATTGTGATAGAGATACTTCAACTTTTATACCTCCGAAAATGCCCTTTCGTGTAATTTGAAGCTTCAAAATCGCGATTTTGCCATTTTCCAGTGTCGATCACTCAAATTGTAATCATCGGAGACCCGTTTTCTGAATTCTGTCAAGTCTGTGTATAGGTTAGATTACATAAATGCACATTTGGAATGTTTCCGTCGGTTAGAAAATTTATGTACATCTGCTGAAAACGCCCGTTTATCGAATATGAGCGCAATCTGTATCTCCGGAACTAAGAGAGCTGCAACAGCAGTTCTTTTTTCTTCGTGATCGGGCTGACAAAGCTAACATAACTGTGGTATTTTGTACACTTTCGTTCCCATTTTCAAAGTTTTCTGGAAACCTTTTACTTTTTTAGCGCGTTTTTCGTGTAATTAATTTCGGCGTGAACGACAGGATATACACACATTAACCTTATATTTCATTCGACTCAGAATTGGTCTAGGTACGTTAAACTCGTTGGCTATTTAGTTCTTTTTAAATATTATGCCGTGAAAACTGCAGATGAAGGCGACTGTTTTCATCCTTTTTTCGACTTCTACGTTAATTTTTGAACGGAAGTCAAATAGCCAGCTAGAATATAAAACTACAGATTTTCCTCTTTAGTTTGATACCAAATTTAGATCTGTACGACATCTGTCGTTCACGCTGTAGCCCGGGGAAGAGACAGACCAAAACGGCTGTTTTTCGAGCGTAGCGTAAAAAGGGGGGTCAAACGCAAACCGACCCTCAAACACATGCGTTACATTTCAGCTACGTGCTCATCTCACGTACAGGCCGCCCACAAATACAAAAATACAACGGTTGAAAGGAGGAGACAATGCGCTTTCTTTTGATTTATGATTTATAGGAGTCTTTGCAGAAGCCGCAGCACAGGCCGCGGTTAGAAATCCACCAAAAACGCGTGTTTTTCCGCGAAGTCACAGCGAAAGCGTCATGCTGCCTATACCTAGTTGATGTGCTGTGACTTATTGACGTCTCTCTCTCTCTCTCTTACATGAAAAATACTACTATAACGTAGACGTAAGCAGGTAATTACCTAACCGCTTGGTAAATCTGGAAAGCCGAGATGGTACAGCGTCAGACTTTTAATGCTGTCTTTTTCCTCGTTGCACTGTCTTCAGTTGATCTCACCCCTACGTGGTGGAACAGGACAGTAAACTGGCAAACACCCTTGACGTTACGAGCTGGTGTAAAGTTAGTGAAAAGTTAAAGAGCGAAGTAAATTGCATATTCATTTTTCATTACATTAGTATACAGCAGGGCTCGGAAAAATGCGCGCCCGTTTGCAAACATTTTGCTTTGACACGCATCTTCTGTGTTAAAGATCTAAGCTCCCAACAAAAAGCTTTCCGAAGTGTGCAAAAAAAAAAAAAAAAATACAGAGTCGACCGTGGCGTGGACGGACCCTGACAGGAAGTGGGGGCAGTTTTTCAGCACGGTTTTGTCGCTGTTTCTGGACACTGTGTGAACTCTGCAACTGTGACAGAGTTTACTGTCGACTGTGTAATTTTTTTTCACACCTCGGAAAGCTTTTTGTTGGGAGTTTAGATCTTTAAGCATGCTTGGCTTGCCACCTTTTCTCTAGTTTTGATCCCCCCTCTGACCTGGCCGAAGCTTCCACAACCTTTGTGCAAATACAGAAATAATTCCCCGCAGATATTCTACTTCGTTACGAGAGCCGCAACTTACAAAAACACCCTATACAGGCGGATCTAGGGTCGTTGAACTTTCTTCTCAGACTCTCTCTCTCTCTCTCTCAGAGTGTATGTTTCGCGAACTTCCGTTGCAATAGATGAAAAATTGGGCAGATCGAGTTTGGACTGATTGTTTTTTGTTTTGTATTGTATAATATGCTCCCTTCATTTAATTCGGGCACTCAACTTTCCCTTTTCTAAACTACAGAAACTAAGTAAAATTAATCTGCGCGCGCGCGCGCGCGCACACACGCACACACACACACACACACACACACACACACACACACACACACACACACACACACACACACACACACACACACACATTATAATAATCAATAATCGAAACGTAATGATGCACTCTTTAAAAAATGAGTTATGGGACATATGGATGTTGAAAAATACTGGCACATGTATATGCAGATTAAATGTACACTACTCAAAAGAATTCAAGGGCCACTGTCAAATTTGATGTGGTTCAGATAAATGCATCCTGTGCTCAAAATAAAAATTCCCTTATCCACTAAAAAAACTGACTCTGTAAGGTAACATGCAAATCAATCTGATTTTGACATGAAATCACAGTTTGGAACTTCAAAGTTTCTACACCGAGTGCCAAAAGAAACGCAATTTTTTACGAGAAAATTGCTCCAATTCACAGGCGTCGAGCTGACAAAGCAGCATCATCGTGAACAATGAAAACTGCATTGCACGTGAAAGTCACACCTTTTCTGAACACAGTTCAACAATCGATGTTTTTTTTTTCTGGGTATAAACGACCGCGCTTTGGATGGTGTTTTACCCACGCCCCCCCTAAACGACGATTAATTAATGCTGACAGAGGCAGGGCGATTGCATGGCTTCAGGAAGGGCATTTAGCCTGAACAAGGCAACAGTGGTGCAGGATGCTGTTTACTGATGAGTCTCGCTTCATCCTGTCCTTCCTGAAGCCATGCAATCGCCCTGCAATCAAATCTGACAGTGGCCCTTGAATTCTTGTGAGTAGTATATGTAAAACAAAACTGTCTGCGATGCTTAAGCCCTTTTACCAAATAACGGCAGAATTCTCCCTGAGAACTCACGATGTCTAATTACAAATACAATGTAAGCATTAAGAGGCTTACACTATGACACGTAGATGATCACGCAGTGCACCTGAGAAGGAAAGGTAACTGTACGTAGTTTAAATCCTTCAGAAACATGAATGCTAATTGGTACCTGAGTCATCGTAATAGGTAACCCACACGTCAGGCAAGCGGGAAAAGATTAAATGCACATACTAAACAGACATTAACCAGTTTGCTTTCGTGATCCTCCCTACAAAAGAAAAGCCTTGAAAATCCTCTGGATGAAAAGCTTAGACCCTGTAAATCACATGTCATTTATAAAACGTGACTCGCAGAACGGTAGTAAAAGAGCTGCCGTTCTGGAAGAGACCATATTTTTTTCTCAAAAATTTGCATAAGTGGAACGTAACTGTAATCCGTTTTGCCAGACTTACAAATCCAGCGACACGCTTATAAATTCAAGGTTTCCGTCAGATATGAATATTTTTTTCTAAAAGGAATCCCTCGGCAGCTCAACCGTCCAACAATTTTATATATCACCCTTGGGGGCATGTGTTATAGGCGAGACATCTGACGAGAGTAATTGGGCTTTACGTGTTGCTCCTTGTGCAAAATGAGAAATGCACCAAATAAGACAAGAGGTTGGAGAGAACGTTGTCAAATGCACATAAGCTGAAAACATTTCCAACTAACATAAAAATTCTTGACAATTTGTGAAGGAAGATAAATGTGTGAATTTTACACGGTTGAATAGTGTCAGTTTAAGATGGCGCTGAGGTTGTTGCCCTAGAAATCTCCAGAAGTAACAAGGACGCAAAATGTTCTTTCACTGAGAAATATATTCTCAAGGCCATTCTCTCGTAAATGCGTGCGTGCGTGCGTGCGTGTGTGTGGGTGTGTGTGTGTGTGTGTGTGTGTGTGTGTGTGTGTGTGTGTGTGTGCGTGCGCGCGCGTGTAGGTGGTTGTGGGTGTTGTTTTGCTTTTGTTTGTTTGCATGTTTATGTTTCGTACATGCCTTGCTAAATCAAGGTAGCTACGCAGAGTGTTGTGCCCCTTATCTGTCTCAAAGAAACACTAGCCGCGAAATAGTCTTTGTTGCTTGAGCGGCGTTAAGCCCTAAATAACTAACTAACTAACCCAAAGAAACACGTTTGTGCTCTTCAACTTGATGGCGTCGAAATCAGAGTGCGTACATGGAGTTTCAGACAATATTCTTCTTCTTCCCGTAGACCATATTTCACTGTTGGATAACCCACTGGAGACGAGTATGAATCTGAACACAGTGATGTAGGAAGGCATACGGCTACAACGTAGAAGAAGAGTGACGGTACTTGTTCCGTCGACCCCTGACGGAAAGGCTGCCTTACAAGGGCATGACACGTCCTTGTGAACCAGACATGCACCGGGAGGTCTCCAAAGACGTTGCTAGGGAGACTTAGGCTATACACATCACAATTCCGCTAAATACAGTATACAGAATACAGAATTCTCGCCTCTTTTTAAATTTCTGAACAGAGTAAAACATGGCGCTGTCTGTTGCCTTTCTAAATATGTTTAATGCCAGGTAATTGTAAAAACAATGAAAAATGAGCCTGGCAGGTGGACTGTTTGTATTCATGCGCGGTTGGCACAAGAGGTAGCAGACGACACAGGAATGCGTGAGTAGGTGGTCGCCGCTAGCATTGCAAAAAAGTGGAATATTGGAATTTGTTTAAATTTACCCTGTACATGAGTCTTTGGCTGCTGGACATTTTGTGATTTTTTTTTTTTTTTTTTGGGGGGGGGGGGAGGGGGTGGTGGATTTAAAGCATTTCTTCGGTGTCATGTACAACGTCATGCTTAATATATGACATTTCTTTGAAATCCGTGTTTGAATTGTGTACCCTGATTTAAGAGAGAGGAAGACTATTACAGATTGCGTGGAGCGAGTTTGTCTTCTTTTTTTTTGCGAACGCAGAGTTGCCATCTCGACGAGACACGCACCACTTAACGCCAAAGAATACAGCGTAAACACTCCTACTTAGGCCCTTGGCTCCACGTGGAGCATAGGCCATCGACAACCCTTCGCCATCGCACTCTGTTCTGGGCCAGTCTTGCCACTCCAGTCCAGTTGGTACCCTGCTTACATAGCTCTGCCTCAGTGTCCCGCCTCCAGCTGTTGCGAGGCCGGCCTCTCTTCCTTTTCCCCTGCGGGTTCCATGTCAGGGCTTGGCGTGTGGTGCTGGATGCTGGCTTCCTGAGGGTGTGTCCAATCCAGCCCCACTTCCTCCGCAGGATCTGCTTGGCCACTGGTTCCTGCCCCGCTCGCTCCCACAGCTCTTCATTCCGGATCTTCTCTGGCCATCGGATGTTGAAGATGCGCCTCAGACAGGTGTTGAGAAATGTCTGGATCTTCTGCTGCATCGTCTTCGTTGTCCTCCATGTTTCGCATCCGTAGAGCAGAACTGACTTCACGTTGGAGTTGAAGATGCGAAGTTTGGTTCTTATGCTGACAACTTTGGATGCCCAGACGTTCTTCAGCATGACCATTGCTGCCCTTGCCTTGCCGATTCTGGCTGTGACGTCTCGGTCTGTGCCTCCCTGTCCATCAACCACACTCCCCAGGTAGACAAAAGACTCCACCTGCCTGATGGGCTCTCCACCGACTGTGACTGGTGTGTTGGCAGTGGTGTTGATCTTCATCAGCTCGGTTTTCTTCCTGTTGATCTTGAGCCCTGTTCCGGCTGATGTGGCTTCCAGGCGCGTAGTCTTGTCCTGCATCTGGCTGTGGCTGTGAGACAGGAGCGCCAGGTCGTCCGCGAAGTCGAGGTCATCCAGCTGCGTCCAGAGTGTCCATTGTATCCCGTTTTTCCTGCCTGCTGTAGTGGTCTTCATGATCCAGTCGATGACCAGGAGGAAGAGAAACGGGGACAACAGGCATCCCTGGCGGACTCCAGTCTTCACCTCGAAGCTTTCTGACAACTGGCCAGCATGGGCAATCCTGCAGCTCATGTCTTGGTAGGTGCACTGGATCAAGGAGATGATCTTCCCAGGAACTCCATAGTGCCTTAACAGCTTCCACAGTGCCTCTCTGTCTACACTGTCGAAAGCCTTCTCATAGTCGTAAACACTCCTACACTTTGTAAACCTTCTAGACCTTTTTGCCTTTGTCCTGAGAACAAGTCTAGACCGCTAGTGTTCTGGAGAAAGATCAAAGGAAGAAGACTGAAACAGTAAGATATAATAGCTAACATTCAGTTTTCCCCTCCCCGTCTATAACTTTCCCACGTTTTGTATCATTGATTTCTGGCGCACACGAGACTTGTGTGTGTGTGTGTGTGTGTGTGTGTGTGTGTATGACAGCAGGCATTTATGAGAAATACTCATCATCATTGTCATTATTCTTTGCTCTCGAGAATCTGGCTTAATGTGTATGAATACGCATACCAAAATGCGTAGGAACAGCTACTAAATTTAGTAACACACATTACATCACACTGCATCATTCAGGCAAGCTGCAGGAAGCAATAGATCTTAAGGTCGTGCGCCAATAGTGTTGTCTTCAAAGCGTTATTCCATTTTCCCACACCTGAGCGATGGAGTAGCAGCACACGACAATCACGCAAGTCCATAAATTCCACTCGCCCACTTTCACTTGTCTCTATATATCGATACAACATAATGCTACCACATCATTGCACTGGTGGTATTTTACGATTTATTAGTTGCACCTTGTGTTACCCTGAATACATGAGTGATATTTGTTGGTCGTTTGACATGGACCTGCAAGAGGGGCAAGGGTGCATTTTTCAAGCTCGAAGTTTGACCTTGGCTGCTTCCGACGACGACGACGATGACGACGAGGAGGAGGAGGAGGAGGATAACGATGATGATGATGATTTTTAGGCGCAGCTCATGGCGCCGTAGGGGAGAAGGGAAAATAAAGAGGGATTACAAAAATTAAACTTAGAGAAGAGACGTGCGTCTTGAGATTCCGCTTGAAGGTCTTAATCTTGGTGGTAGCAGAACCTGACTTGGGGTGAGCTGGCAAGTTGTTCCAGAGGAAAGGAGCTGAAGGCCTGCGCCCGAGAGGGTTTCTTCTTTGTGTTGTCATAGTAGCCGGGAACAGGAAGTTTGGACAGGGAAGAAGAGCAATGCCGTGAATGCAGGAGAAGATATCAAGTTTGACCGGGAGCCTATAGAGATCTTTGTTGTGATATGGCCAGTCAGGCTTCTACTGTATATAATAAGCGGCTAGCGTCTGTCTGTGTGTGTGTCTGTGTGTCAGGGGTTGGCGTCCAAACGAGTCGATTGCCACCAAATTTGCCATGAGCCTAGAGGAACACTTGGGGGAGAACATAGGATAAAGAAATGAAGTCTATCAAGTTGTGTGTGTGTGTGTGTGTGTGTGTGTGTGTGTGTGTGTGTGTTTCTCTGTGTGTGTGTGTGTGTGTGTGTGTGTGTGTGTGTGTGTGTTTCTCTGTGTGTGTGTATTGTAATTGTAGAGCGCTCTGAGCCAGCGTTATTATATTAAAATGAAACCGGGGGAAGGAGGGGGGGGGAGTATTTACAAATGGATAGAGCTGCGCAAGTAACAAAGACCATTTCGCAGCTAATTAACTAAGAGGGGGGAGAAGGCTGACTGTAAGATATACCAGGAGAAAAGACGTTAAACTTGAAAACAACCGACCTCAACCACAACCACCTGGCAATAGTGTTTGGCGTCGTCAAGAGATGCGGAGCCCAAACAATTGTGCTGACATTTTCCTTTGTCGCCCCCTCCTTGGTATATATCGATGATGAAAGACGTTAAAAGTGAAAACAACCACAACCATCTTTCAACAGGTTTCGGCATCATCACGAGATGCGGACGACCGTTGTTGAATTTTGTCCCGACCCACACCGATGCGTGACGTTGATATATTTTCCGAGCGCACTCAGCCCCTTGTGAACCTGCGTCCATAGCTGTAACTGTCGTAAAGTTGAATTTCAAACAGGATTTAACAATTCCTGTGACTCGTCATGATGGAGAGGTATGCTTTTGAATTCCTGGTGCGTTTCCTTTGCGATATCGCGAACTAGTGTGTATGGATGCAAAACGTGATCTTGCGGCCAGAGGAAACGGCGCGCGCGCGCACACACACACACACACACAGACACACACACACACACACACACACACACACACACACAAAACAATAATTTCACACTGATATACGTGTCTACAATGTCATTTTTTTCAGGCCCAGTGGCAGTGGCTTTGAATGTCTACGCCCAAACTTACTTAGTTCAGCAATTAATAAAGTTGTTTGACATGTCAACCTCGACCCAAAAATTTCAAACATGGTCATTAGCAAGTCATGATCAAGATGTTTTGATAGCTGAAACAGACAGACAGGCAGGCAGACGGACAGACAGGCTAGGCAGAGAGAACTGCAAACATATAGTAGAAAGAGACAGAATTTCATAACAGGAGTGAATTTTGGCTAACTGAATTCACGACAGTATACCAGACCACGTCCCGCCAACCCGGACTAGTACAAGGGGTGTTGAGACTGTGTTGTAACCTGCCCTAAACAAGACAGACTCATCAATTTCTCTCTCTCTCTCTCTCTCTCTCTCTCTCTCTCTCTCTCTCTCTCTCTCTCTCTCTCTCTCTCTCTCTGCCTGTCTGTCTGTCTGTCTCTCTCTCTCTCTCTCTCTCTCTCTCTCTGTTTCTCTCTCTCTCTCTGTAAATTATTTATAAACGTATTTTTTTATGTACTAGTCCTTGTAGCAGTACTTACCTTTTGTGTGTGTGCATGTGTGTTGGGAGGGGGGGGGGGGGATTTCTAAATGTAACCTGCTTTTATTCCTTGTTATTCCTGTATCGTAATGTAATATGTATGTGTAGTTTGTGGTTTCAAGGTCAGGTTTGAATCCTGGGCCTGTGTGCCTAAAACCTCTACCTTAATTGTCAAATAAAGTCAAGTACTAAAGTTTGTGTGTGTGTGTGTGTGTGTGTGTGTGTGTGTGTGTGTGTGTGTGTGTGTGTGTGTGTGTGTGTGACGTTTGATGGTCGTACAAACGAGTAAAACTTAGCTACAACTGACACAGAGTGTCGTCACAAAACTCTCACCGGCAACTGCGTTTTGGCTTCAGTCAGCCTATGTGCATGTATTTGTCCATGTGAGCGGTGCTCTAATAGGCAGCGCGTCGGATTTAGCCGCTGCGTTACTGAACGGCCGTCACCAATGTCATAGCGATGAAGCGTGGGTTCGAGCCCAGGTCGAGCTTGTGATATGTGATACCGGTTTTTCCTGACTGCCGGGCTGCTCATCGGGGGTTTCTCTCCGGGTTATCTGGCTTTCCTCCCCCAGCAAGGGGAGCCGGGATTCCCGTATGGTAGAGCGTTGGCTCGGGTCGTGACTTCGAATCCGTCTGGGGCCAAATATTTGTGCTGGCTTTTTTATCGTTGCCCCGTCTTTGATATCACCCGTATGTGGTGGAAAAGGACGTTAAACTCCCGAACACCCACCCCACCCACCCCCTCCCCCAGCAAAATTGTAAAAAATAATTATAGGATAGTTGTTGGGTGGCGCTGCACCGCGGCGACGCGCTTCCCCTGGGGGAAGCAGCCCGAATTTCCCGAAAGGTATGATAAAGTGTTAAAAAAAAGTGTCATAGTGACGTGATGTGACGCAACCAAAACAGCTCAGAATATCTCAAAATTAGGGTCTTTAAGGGAGGGGCGAGATGTTGTCTTTCTCTCTGTCCTTCTTTCTTGCTTGCTTTGCTTTCTTTGCCAAAGGATTTATTTGAGAAAAGAGATTTATTTGAATGGCATTACCTTGAACTTCGAGTCGGAGCTACAAGACTTTGGAGTTTGACACTAATCTAATTGACGTCAACACGCGCACGAATAATTCAGAAACAGGCCAATGTTTCCGGGCCACTGGACAAGAAGATAATATATAACACCTGGCTGGGCGTGGAAGATGTGACACACCCAACAAACGCAATTAGACCATAACGTTCATTAAGCGAAACGAGAAGAAAATTAACTAGCTGCACCGAGGGTTAGAGAAAGTTTCCTGAGCTGTCCTACGTCGTTGTCATTTCGGGAAGAAGATGGACGACTGCTGCCATATTGAACAGACAGCGGACTGTCAGGCTGACAAAAGTATCATAATTCCTCTCGAGTGGAATTGGAGGATGGACAAGAGAGGCTGGTATCCGAGTAGGAACACAAGTTTTACAGTATTCTTCAAGAAGACAAAAACTCATATACAAAACAAGCAGGAAAATTTGCACCCTAACACTGACGCTAAATATTTCTCGTCCCGTCTATGTCTCTCTTTCAACTGGTGATAACCTCTCTCTCTCTCTCACACACACACACACACACACACACACACACACACACACACACACACACCTGCTTGATGGGTACACATTTGAGCTATGCTTTGTTGTTGGTATTCTTCTTGCTGTTGTCGTGATTCTTGTCGTTGTTTTTATTGTTGTTGCTGTGCTTCTTGTGTTTGTTTGCTGTTGAACCAACTCCAAAAAAAAAAAAACAACAACAACAAAAAAACAATTTTTCTGCTTGAATTAGCTGCTAAACCTTACTGTAGCTATTCCAGGATCACGTAACCTAAAGAGAAGTTTTACATGGCAAAAGGCATTACCTGGACTACATTTTTATTGCACTTGGATGTTTATTGGACAAGATAACACCCCTAGCACTCTAGCAAATTCCTCCCGTTTCTAACTCGTTCTCACTTCCCTGTATTCTGACTGCTTGCATTAAACTTCCACGACTATCTTTGACTGTTTCCGTCTGCAGGCTGATTTTTTTCTGCCAACCATTAAGTTCTCTTCATGTCCGGGCTGTGTCTATCGTGTGTGTGTGTGTGTGTGTGTGTGTGTGTGTGTGTGTGTGTGTGTGTGTGTGTGTGTGTGTGTGTGTGTGTGTGTGTGGTGCTTGTGCGTATGCGTGCGCTTTCAATCTTGAATCTTTGAAGCCCAATTATAAGACGTAAAAAAAACCAAAAACGCAGAACCTCGAGGAGATTAAGGCCGGTCAAAACTACTACACGTATAGTCACGACCTACATGTTATCACAAAAGACCATCACCCATAACCCACTTCCTATATATGTTAAGCGCCACGTGTTTATTGGTCATGGATGGTCATACTACAGTTTTCTTTGAGCCTGTCAACCTTCACGCTCCTCCGGTTACACCAGTTCGCCTTTGTACACCCCCCCGTTCTGCCCTCTAATCTATACGTGACAGTGCCATCATGTCCGCCATTAAACTGCCAACAAGGCCACGCTTATATTCTTCACGCTTGGACAGTGACATGAGAAATATTTGTTTGGTCAGTATATAAGTGAACAGAACCTCTACTTTCTGCCCGCATAATACCTTCGCCAACAACCAAGCCAGCGTGTCCAGAAATAGAACTGTGAGCGTCGCAGTTTGTGCGTACAACCAGCGCGGTTTCGTGGGTTTGAATTTCATCGTGCGCAGAAACAACAACAAAAAAAAAACATAGTGCGGTGTAATTCTGGCCTGCAAAATTTTATTGTGAGAGAAAGTCAGCTTTAAATCTGGCCGTCGCAGTCCCAGCCAACGTGGTTTTGTAAATTTGTTGAATTCATCTGCGTATAAAAGAATCTTTGGCATTGCAATTTCAATTTGAGCAAACAAGACTTTATCGTGAAGGGATTTCAATAAACAATCCATAAAAAGGACAAAGCATCGTTGGACTGACTGTAAGCCGTGTCACTACCGGATACGCAACGGCTTATGTTTGTAAGAGACACTTGACATTCAAAGCTAGCGTGGACAACGCAGGGGAGATTCTGGGGGGAAAAAAAACCGTGACGCGCAGGGCACCAGCCAAGACTTCGGCTCAGCAAAGGTCGTGACCTGTCAGGACTTCTCGCTGGCTCCTTGTCCACCAGTGACTGGCTTCGGGGCTTTCCGGCGACAAAGCCTTGTCCGCATATTATTACACAGCTTCACCCGCCTTCATAGCCAGCCGTCCCTTTCGTCTTTGCCAAGTTTGGGGCGAGTGGAGGAAGTGCACGGTTCTATCTGTACAGGCAGGGCCCAAACTGGCCAGGTGTTTCTGTCTCTTCTTGTAGACATCGTTTCTGAGGACGTTCAGGCTCTGAGGAAGCAATGGCGTTCTCATGGATTGTGGTTACCGCGCTTCTGGTCGCGTCTACTGGTGAGTTACATATGAGACGGGTTTCCAGGAAAGGGAAGGGACAAAGTTTCTAAACCACTTTTTAGGAAACTTGAAAAAAAAATGATGGCAGATGGTAAATGGTGGAAAATTGAGCGACTTTGGGATTTCTTCACTTTCGGGACCCTGAACAACTAACAAAACTTCTTTCAAAGTGTCAAGGCTGAATGTAGCTTATAAAGATGTTAAATAAGCATATAGTAGAAATATGCAGTGCCTGCATGATTCCCGTTTGTTTAAGAAACAAAGATATCGACTTTACCTAGAAACCCCATCCAGAGGTATTTCATACGCATTGAAATTCATCTTGACATGCAACGAAATGGTGTGTAGTAAGGTAGGAAAGTCTTTACCGTAGCGGGACGCGTTTCTCAAAATAGCCGCTTTTCAATGTTCAGTTTTCGACAAACATATCTCAGGCCTACACCACACTACAGACATGATTTTTATATCAAAAGAAACCTCATTTTCTGCACTTTTCAGTCATACTGATAACTCTGTATGCTCTAAATCACCCTTTGTCCCCCTTTTGTGGGAACCCATCATCCCACGTTCATCTTTCGAAGAAGAGTAGGCTGTGGCCGGTGTCGTGGTAAACAGAAATACTGTCGCACGCACCAGAGTGAATAGCAGGGTGGAGGTTTGCACATAAAGTAGCGCTTAGCGACAGCAGGCTTTCACTGCTTCGTCCTCCAACTCTGCGGCGCCGTAAGCATTTCAGCAGAGAGGGATATGTGCGCCGAGGAGAAGTCTGCCATACCATACCATACCATACCATACCATACCATACCATACCATACAAGTTGTGACCGTGGTGTGTGCGTTAAGAGAAGTCTTTGACGCGTGGCCAGTCTGACATTTACGTTAAATGACTAGCATATCTTGGGATCTTGGGCTGTATCGTTTGTTAGGCGTCCACTTCTTTCTCAACAAGACGACGCTTTGGTAAAGGCAAAAAATTCAAATGTTCCAAAACTGTTCAAAAATCACGAATTTTAAGACTACAGAAATCTGGTATCGTTACATGTTAAATATTTTGTCAATGAGCTGATGCTAAGACATATTTTTAATAGTCAGTCATTTGGTTTGTTTCTGTGTAAATAGTTGACCAACCAACGTATTATACTTCACCCCCCCCCCCCCCAAAAAAAAACAAACAAAAAAAAACCTCTTTATAAAAAAATAAAAAGCAATAAGAGAGATAAATTTATGGAAGCACTAAAATCTTCGAATGATTTGCTGAGAACAGACGAACGAACTGAGAGAAGAACAAATTCTTTGTACTTTTGATTTATTACATTTTTTTAAACCGGAGCAAGCTCTCTTCGCAACATTTTTAGCATGAAAGGAAAAATAGGCCTCAAGGATTCGGCCCAGTCCCCGAATTGGAAAGGCTGTTATTTGCTATGCAGGATATTTCAATACAGCAAAACCAAAACGTCCGTGTGTTCCTCAAAAATGGATCACAATTAACCCATTAGACCCCAATTTTTTTTCGAACAAAATTCCTAGGATAGGTTGCTTTCAGTCTGAAATGAACATATCTAACAGTAATTTTGGAAATTTTTGTCCAAACGTTGACTTTTCGTGGAAAATCCTCTGATCCCATATATGGGATCGTGGGTGCAAGAGGGTGTATGAACCACTGAAGGAACACATTTCTACGTTGAACCATTTATTTTACCATAATAGGTTTAGAGGGTGAACAAACATTCAGCACTACTAAACTGGACTTGACTTTTCTCGAAATTGACTGTCTAACTACCGAAACATACCAAAATAAATGAAAAAAGTTGAAGAAATTGAAAGAAGATTGTTTACTGTAGTGCATAACTCATGCAATCCAACATAAGAGTACCGGACTTGTAAATAAAACTTCACAGCATATATTTTGCAACATAAAACCTGTTGCCCAAGTTGTCTTATTACCGCAAAATACCAAAACAAGCACATTTCCGCTGTGTTTCATTCCAAAACCATGCACATTTTAGCTGTTTGGACAACGGTTGGATGAGATGGTCGATCCTGTCTTACTGGATATGCTCCAGAACACAGTGCTTTGATGTTGCAAATCCTCTCTGGCGTCCTGGAGTTGAGTGAAGAGGACTACGAGTGAGGCAGGCTCTTGCAATGGTGCAGCGGACAGCCAGCAAGTCATTTGTCTTGTCAATATTCTCTTGCGTCATTCGGTACAGGCGCCAAACCTGCTGGATGCAAACATCCAAGCAGAAGGCAAAGATCGGCCACCATCATTTCTTTGTGTGGTTGGTTGTGCGGTATTTGTTGACATTTTGGTCTATCCCATCAATTCCATATCAAGACATGAGCTGCAGGATTGCCCATGCGGGCCAGCTGTCAGAAAGTTTTGAGGTGAAAACCGGAGTCCGCCAGGGATGCCTGTTGTCCCCGTTCCTCTTCCTCCTGGTCATCGACTGGATCACGAAGACCACCACAACAGGCAGGAAAAACGGGATACAGTGGACACTCTGGACGCAGCTGGATGACCTCGACTTTGCGGACGACCTGGCGCTCCTGTCCCACAGCCACAGCCAGATGCAGGACAAGACTACTTGCCTGGAAGCCACATCAGCCGGAACAGAGCTCAAGATCAACAGGAAGAAAACCGAGCTGATGAAGATCAACACCACTGCCAACACACCAGTCACAGTTTGTGGAGAGCCCATCAGGGAGGTAAAGTCTTTTGTCTACCTGGGGAGTGTGGTTGATGGACAGGGAGGCACAGACCGGGACATCACAGCCAGAATCGGCAAGGCAAGAGCAGCCATGATCATGCTAAAGAATATCTGGGCATCAAAAGTTATCAGCACAAGAACCAAACTTCGCATCTTCAACTCTAACGTGAAGTCAGTTCTGTTCTACAGATGCGAAACATGGAGGATAACAAAGACGATGCAGCAGAAGATCCTGACATTTTTCAACACCTGTCTGAGGCGCATCTTCAACATCTGATGGCCAGAGAAGATCCGAAACGAAAAGCTATGAGAGCGAGCGGGACAGGAACCACTGGCCAAGCAGATCCTGCGGAGGAAGTGGAGCTGGATTGGACACACCACACCCTCAGGAAGCCAGCATCCAGCACCACACGCCAAGTCCTGACATGGAATCCGCAGGGGAAAAGGAAGAAAGGCCGGCCTCGCAACAGCTGGAGGTGGGACACTGCGGCAGAGCTATGCAAGCAGGGGATCAACTGGACTGGAGTGGCAAGAGTAGCCCAGAACAGAGATGGCCTATGCTCCACTTGGAGCCATGGGCCTTAGTAGTAGTAGTAGATCAATTCCACCCATCATCTTGTTGCTTGACCAGAAAATCCTTTTCGAGTCTGACCTCATCCGGATATCATCCGGGGTCCCTTGAATATTTAAACGTCTTCAGAAGCTTCATCTTGGCCATATGTTGAGCGTATGCCCTGTGCCAGGACGGCCACAGCAGCCCCAGCCAGCAGCTGGTTTCTGTTGAGATTAGCTGGTACCCCACCCTCGAGGTCCTCCCCACCACTGTCCTCATCCTCATTGACGGGAGGTCATCCAACATAAATGTTCACTTGGTCAAACGTGATATCCTCCAACATACTCAAAACCCCGTGTGCATTGAAGTGTCTGTAAATGTAACAGCATTTCAGATACACTGTATTTTGTGGCAAATTGCGGTAATAAGACGCGTGTAGAGGAAAAAGGTGTCATTGTCCAGTTCTTTGCCTTGCTATAATGCGTAGTATGTCTAACTTTCTATGATTATTTGTATAATATAGAAACCAGAGAGGAGCAGAATGCCTTACTTCAATACTTATTATGTGGTAAAAACCCCTACCCTCTCGCTACCACGATCCCATATTTGGGATCAAACTTCTAGCACCTGTCAGACAACAAACAAACCCAGTATCCAAAAACTGAGAGACACAATTTTAGATGATATAATAGCCTTTCTTTTTCATTATTATAGTACATCACAAAAGTAAATAGGGAAAATGTTGTTTGCTTATCTTCTTGGTGTTTCCATGGTTGAAGCAAAAAACACTTAGTATTGCAAATGGCTTTCTCCTAAAACAATCTTTTAAGAGAGACAAGTCTCAGAGGACTTTCAGCATATTCTGTGGCCTCCCTAGAGTTGATAATGAGGAATCGCAGTAGCGAGGAAGGCAAAGATGGATACGGCTGAGGTTTACATGTACGATCCCATATATGGGATCGTGGTAGCGAATGGGTTAAATGTTGATAAATATACTGATCAGTAAATCAATAAATTCAATTTTGAAAATATTACCAGAGCGAGGCCATTGCCACAGATGTACGCGGCGCGTCCTCGTAATTCTAGCTGTAGGAATAAAAGGGTTAAACAAGCACGATGGCCTTTCATTCATAGCCCCAAGCATTTCCGAATTAATTTATTACAAGCTTGTTTACACCTCTGACGCTCAGTTAAGTCATAAAAGTACACTCAACACGTTTTTCAAACAAAGGTCGTCCAAATTTGTCTTTAACAGTTGCTATAGATGCCCGAGTTCAGTGTGCTCAGATCGTGACGTAGATGGTGTTATATATATAGACAAAAGACGTCATCAGATAGGTGACATGATAGACGATGATGAATCAGATGTCGGTGTAGTGACTAGGATGGAGTTGTTTTTAGATCTACCCTCTCTGTGTCATTCTGTAGTTTAAGTCGGATAGGTCGGAGGATGGAGGTGACGGGGGGGGGGGGGGGGCTGTCGAGGGGACAGAGGATGTGTGAAGGGGGATGGGGTGAGGGAGGCGGGGTGTGTGCGGGGGGGGGGGGGGGGGGGGGGGGGGACACTAGTAAAGACGAGTTAACTCTCCCAGGACTGACTCACGAACTGTTCATTTCCAAGGAATCTCTCTCTCTCTCTCTCTCTCTCTCTCTCTCTCTCGTGGCGGGGAACCGGGGTGGCCGAATGGTAGAGCGTTGGACTTTCAATGCTCGGGACTTGAGTTCGAATCCCGGCTGGGGCCAACTATTTGTGGTGGCCTTTTTCTCATTGCCCCGTCATTGATATCACCCTTATGTGGTGGAAAAGGACGTTAAACTCCCAAACACCCATCCCAGCCCATCCTGTCTCGTGGCTTAATTTTTTTTTTTACCCATAGCTTGAAATAAATTATTATTTCTGTAATCTAGCTATCCACCACAATCAGAATGAAATAAGTCGTGAAATATATATATATGGTTGTTTAAATGAAAATGTGCTCACGTCGACAGTTCATAACAGTTAGACCCCCCCACCCCACCCCACCCCACCACACCACACCGCCACCCCACCCCCTTCCTCCGTCCTCTTCTCGCAAACCACCATTTTAGTTCTCTTCCTCCCCTTCCCTAACCCCATTCTGATCATTGCTGACGATCGAGTTGTTCAACCTAAACAACAGCATTGCTACTCAACGGACAATAACGCTTTGAGTTGAACATATTATACATTTATTTCATCCTCCCCCCCCCCCATCCACACACACACACACAGAGCAGAAGTTCGTAATCCATTTACACCTAACAAACTTTCACTTATACTGTTTCAGCTGCCCAGACAAATGACCCTCTCGGTAAGTTATACAATGTCTAGAATAAGTGCGTGTAGTGACTCTTAACTGGTGTTTTACAGATACGTGAATGCGTTTTGTTGTTGTTGTTGTTGTTGTTGTTTATTTGTTTGTCCTTGTTGCTGTTGTTTTTTGGGTTTGTTTGTTTGTTTGTTTAGGGGGGGGGCTATTGTTGTTTGTTGGTTTGTTTGTTTGCTTCCTTTGTTTTAACGGTAGAAAAGCTTGTGTCTGTGTAAGGGAATGAAAGAAAAAAAAATCTTACATCACCGAAGTTTGATAGTTTAGGAGCTGAAGTACTTAGTATGGTACTCCTTATTGTGTCAACCAGGTTTTATTATCAAAACAATATTTGATAGTTGTTAGTGTGGTATTTATTCTAATGCTTATCAGTTTTAACAATTTTTAATATTTTGACCTATCCAGCTTTGCTCAGAACACATTTTTTCCTATCTACATATTGATGTACACTTGTTCATGGTGGAGACAACTAGCGTTAACCGCTAAGCAGATCGTCTGCTACACATGACCACCAGTGTTGAGTGAGGAGATGAAAGTCCTTACACAAAATCAATTATTGACAATAATTTTCATACTTCTGCTCATGCATTTGTAGTGCAGAACGCAGTATCAAGCATCATGCAGATGTTAACATCACAGTCAGCAACAGGAACAGGAACCGGAACAGGAACCGGAACTTACCAGCCAGTTACCTCCTCGGGAACCTTCGGTTCCGCCCAAGGGACGACGTCGACCAGCACGAGCGGCATGCTGGATCTGAACGCCATCTTGCAAAGTGCCGGACTGATGCCTGGGGGCACCCAGCAGTCAACATCCCAGCAGTCCTTCTCGTCGGCGTTTCCGGTTATGGCGTCTATGGCCAACACGGCCCAGACGGGTACTAGCACGGGAACTAACTCTTTGACGTCGAGCGGCGGCACTATCTCAACTGGCAAGTAAGTTGGGGCCAAGAGCACGTCACAGGGAGACGTAAGGTTGTTGGTGTATCAGCCAAATGTCGTGTTGTCTATACTGTATTTTATAATAATGCGTATCTTAGCTGTTACGAGACTTGACAAGGGCAGTATAAATGCATTGCGCAAACTTTTGTCAGGGTTAAACAAATTATTGACATCTAGCCCTGACGCCTGTAGCCACGTCCACTGACAAATACGAATCCTCCATGGCAACCGTAGGCAGCGCAGGGTGTTGTTGTTGTTTTTTTTTCTTTATGATCTCTTTATCAGGCACATACTCCGACAAGCTAACCCACTATTTGAGCACTTTAATTGGCTAGCATGACCGGCCAGTCAGGAGCTCGCTGCATGTCAGTTAACAGACTGCACAAATGAGCGGCAGTGGTACAATTCTGCGATGTATCGGGGAAATCTTCCTGTTTTACAATTTTGGCACGTGCTGCTCGCAAAATGTTCGTTTTGCGTGGCTCTGGTCATCTTTTGGCATTTAATAATAAATAATAATACATACTTATTATTATTATTATTAGGGCGCTGCTTTTCAAAATTCGAAAACGTCGCTGCGCTTATTGCACACAGACACACACAGACACACACACACACACACACACACACACACACGCGCACGCACGCACACACACACACACGCACGCACGCACGCACGCACGCACGCACACAGAGTTTACATCCCCTCTTACTTACAATTTGGCAGTGCAGCGACTCATGGTACACGCAGACAGGCTTAATAGAGGTATAACTACCAAAGGCTTGACGGCAAAGAAAGGTCTTCAGATGGGATTTAAGCAGGGGCAGTCAGGTCAGAGTTCAATTGGCAAAGACATTTAAGTTACTTTAAAACATACGCTTGTTTGTTTATTTGGTTGTTTTTGTTGTTGTTTATTTGGTTGTCGTTGCTGTTGTTGTTGTTGTTGTTCTTGTTGATGTTGTTGCTGTTGTTGTTTAATTGTTTTCGGTAAATCGCTTTTCTTTGCAGCTACCATCATGGACAGAGTGGCAGCCATCATGCAGAACATGCCCGCAGACACGACCGGAGCATCATCCACATCGTCATCCACATCAAGCTCCGGAACACCGTCAGTCCTCACGCTGTCCAACGGCATGCAGATTCCGGCTTCCAACGACGGCACGATGCCTACGGCAAACTTTGGCACGCTAGGCTCCACCCTTCCTGCCAATCTTGCTGCTACGTTACCGTCCAGCTTGACCGCTGGGATGGGCCAGACGAGCCAAATGGGCCAGATGAACCAGATGGGTATGACCAACATGCCTGTTAACACGATGGACGCGATGGCCGGAGGAGCTTTGCCGCCCATGGACATGACTGGGCCTACACTGGATACGATGGCTGGCGGTGGGCTAGGCATGCCCCCAATGGGACCCACCTCCATGCTGAGCAGGTAAGTCTGATTTTGTTGATACTTTGTTCCTGTTGTTGCTGGTGTTTTATCTGCTGCTGTTGCTGTTGTGGGGGAGCCGGGGTGGCCGAATGGTAGAGCGTTGGACTTCTAATGCTCGGGTGGTAAGTTCGTATTCCGGCTGGGGCCAAATATTTGTGCTGGCCTTTTCATTGTTGCCCTGTCTTTGATATCATCCGTATAATGTCACCGGCAGACATTTAATTTCCCGGAAGGGATTAATAAAGTATTGATTGATTGATTGATTGATTGATTGATTGATTGATTGATTGATTGATTGATTGATATGGTGTAAAAAGGACGTTAAACCCCCAAACACCCACCCACCACTATTGCTGCTGTGGTGGCGTTGCTGTTGTGTTTTCTTTTGTATATGTTTTCTCCTGCTTGCTGCAGTCCATTGCTTCAACGGGAGATGCTTCCAGCCAGCAGAAACATTTCTTTCGAAACATTTGTGCTTGTGAGTGCGTTCAAAATAGTCTTAATGATAAGTACAGAACTTGTAAAGACCAGCTGGTGTATTCAACGCTGCGATGCCAACTGACGAAAGCATATCAAGGATGTAAAACGTAATAAATCAACCAATCAATCTATATAAAAAAGGTGAATGTGAAGGAATCTTCATTCACATGCCCTTTCTGTGTGCAGTTCTCTAATGGTGCCACTGAGGAACCAGGCCATGCTGACTGTGGGACGACGTATTAGTCGGAGAACTGGCGTGCATGATTACTACCAGGTGCACGGCTGTGAGGACCCCACCACGCTCTTTACTGGACAAGAGCGGATTATGGCCCACTACGCAATGATGCAGGGATGTCAGTCTTCGATCGCCGATAGAGTTTGTAAACTCGCGCAGGTTAGTTTTAGGTAGTATCGTCTGAATCGCAGCTATAGTAAAATGAAAGATGGTAGTATTTCTGGCGAGGGTGGGTGGGTGTTTGGGTGTTTGGGAGTTTAACGTCCTTTCCCACCTCATGCGGGTGATATCAAAGACGGGGCAACGATGAAAAAAGCCAGCACAAATATTTGGCCCCAGCCGGGATTCGAACTCACGAATTGGAAGTCCTACGCTCTACCATTCTGCCACTGCGGCTCCCGCGTATTTCTGACGATGCCGTGGAATTTTGAATGAACCAAAAGCCTTTGACGTGGTCTGTACATATTGTAACCTTTCCGGCCAGAAGGTGAGCCGTTAAGGTAAGGAACTGACGGATATGGCAATGCGAGGGAGTAGAGGTATAGGCACAAAAGAATGTTGTGAATTTAAGTTATCCATTAAAGCATTCAGTTTAAAAACTACAACTACAACATAGAATATGGTTGTGAAAACAGAAACATTTTAACTAATGGATTAATTATTCAGTCTTTTTTTCATTGTTTTATAATAATAATAATAATAAAACTACATGAGAAAAACAATGAAAGAAAGATTGAGTAATCGTTCAACCTCACCCTCCCAACCGAATTAATGGATCTAAGTCTTTTTCTCATATTTTCACTTATATTAGTTCCGGTAACGAGGTTTTTTTTTAAATGTCTAGTTCCAATGAAAATCAAACTAGCAATTTCACTTGAAGTCAACGAGTTTAAGGTTGTTGTTGTTGTTGTTGTTTTTGTGGGGCGTCTAGTTTCAGTTTGAATGAAATGAAAATAGCAATTTCACACGCAGTCTTTAACTCATATTTTCACTCATTGCAGTTCCGGAAGCGAGTGGGCGGCAGTGTGTTGACTAGCCAGATGCTGCCAATGAACATGATGGAGCGACTAGAGGGTTGCCTGTCTCCCAAGGTCCTCTTCAACGGCCTCGGCTCAGCATCCTCCATGATGGGAGGTCTGGGAGGCATGGGAGGTCTTGGAGGCATGGAAGGTCTTGGAGGCACTGGAGGTCTTGGAGGCATGGGAGGTCTTGGAGGCATGGGAGGTCTTGGAGGCATGGGAGGTCTTGGAGGCATGGGAGGCTTGGGAGGCATGGGGATGATGGGACCAGTTCCCATGGGACCAAATGGCACCCCCACCATTCAGCAGTGCTGGTTGTTGTTGTCTACTGTTATGGAAGGCGGCTCCATTGACCCTGAAACTATGATCGCCACCAGGAGGAGCCTGTTGCCATGGAGTTGCCAGGAAACCAGTATGGGCATGACTGGCATCCCTTACCGAGTCTGCTGTCCTGGGAAAGGTGAAGATATGACAGCTTTGCGTGCTTTATCAACAACAAAGAAAAAAAGGTTTAGACCGACCCCCGTAGTGTAGTGGTTAGCACTTCGGACCATGGACCGGGAGACCCGGGTTCGAGTCTCAGCCGAGGCAAGCGGGATTTTTCCTACCTAGGTCGGCTACTACCCAGAGCGGGTGTGCTATGGGCCCAATGGGGAGGCTGTTGCCACACAGCCGAGATTCATCCACTTCGCGGGTGCGACATTGGGGGTGCTTCCCTTGGTATGACACGTTTTATGATGTGGATGATTACACTGCCGTCGCCGCAGGTGTCGTAGTTCTCGGGCCTGGTTAATGCCGGGATATTTATGACAGGAAGCGTGGAATGCGGCCCTGTCCCGCAGCCCCAAACCACACGGACTTCCATAACATCATCTTACCATCATCCTCATCTCCATCATGATGCATAATTTAAAAAAAATGCCCCAGCTTCCGAGCCCTCCGTGGATTCCACTCATGACCTGGGAGGAACACCACTGAAACTGGCAAAAGAGTTGGGGCAAAAAACAAAAAAAAAGGTATAGGAATCATGACAGAAACTCGTGCCTTTTTCAGATAACGGTAGATATGATTATGTCGTGTTTGGTACCCGAAGGCGGAGCCGTAGGTAAAAGAAGAGGTTGTTTCCCTTGTCGGGGAAATTTATCTCTGTTTGGGTGGTATGCAATACCGAATTTTCGACGATACCTAATAGGATGGGTATTGGATGGCGCTGCACCGCAGCGACGCTCTTTCCCCGCAGGAAGCAGCCCGAATTTCCCGAAAAAAGGATAAGAATAATAATAAAAAATCTGTTTTTTGGAGAGTTGTTTGTTTTTTTTTGGGGGGGGGGGAGGGGGGGTCCTACGCACCCTTCTGCATAGTTGGAAAGCAACCATAGTACCCGGACATGTATCATAAATCAGTAACAGGTAACTTCAGAGCTGCTATGAGGACTAAAAGGGAAAACAGTTTCGAGATGAGAAAGAAAAGTGAACGACGCCACTTACTAAAAGTCTACTTTGTCTTTCGTGTCTGCACACTATATATTTGACATCTCTTCTGTTTGCGTTTTCTTCTGTCAGGAAGGAAATACTTCCAAAATAAGACGAACAGGGAATGTCGTCAATTACTAAAAGTCTGCTTTGTCTTAAATGTTAGTGCACTAAACATGTGACATCTCTACATTGTATTATTTCTTGTAGCGGTAGTTTGTTTCCTTGTTTTCCGCCTGATGTCGCTGCACATCGCTAAAATATTAAAGCGTCACGCAGTTGCGCAGAAGTGAGAGTGGGGTAGGCAGGGGTGGGGGACTGGGCTGGGACTTCAAATACTTGTTTGAAGAATGGTTGTCCTTCACAAAACTGACATTTATTGTCGAAAAAGAAAAAAGAAAACACACACACACACACACACACACACACACACACACACACACACACACACACACACACACACAAGTAATGTTTTCTGAAAAGCACTAAGGTCACGCCCTTCAAAGAAGATTGCAGTGAACATGCGCGCGCGCACGCACGCACGCACACACACACAAACACAGAGAGAGAGAGAGAGAGAGAGAGTACAATTTCCGGTTTTTCTGACGACAACAACACGAGTAATATATCATTTCCAGAGACGCGTGTTTTTTCGGAAGGATAAAGCAGGAAAGTCCCATAGATCTGCCAGTCAGACATCACTTTAGAGACGAGTGTTCACATTTGAATCTTCCGTCGACGGAAAGCTCAAAGAAAAATGAATGAAGGAAAGAAAAGTGACGTAAAATGAAATACCGCGAAGACGTACCTTGTATATCCTAAAACGTTCGTCCCACGAGAGAGAGAGAGAGAGATGCACATGAGTACTCTCCCTTGTCACGGCGAAGTCGCAACAAGATAAATGTTAGCACACCGGGCAGCGAATCACCCAACAGAGGCAAAAGGTAAAAGCCCGCAGTCTACGTGAGTAAGGCAGAGGGTTCAGTAACGCACCTGTTAAGGTCAGACGCGTTACCTATAGTGAGCGCCTTCTCACCTCTGTTATGGCATAATTTCATTCAGATTACATTAATGTTCTTGTATCCCCCCCCCCCCCAAAAAAAAAAAAAAAAAAAAAAAAAACAACAACAAAATTCTTATGTGTTGTCGGGTAAATTGTCCTAACGATTTGAAAACAAGTTTTACAAGGTTGTAAGAATCCTGGTCAGCGTTCCTTTGGTAACGGTACTGCTGGGTTGTTGTTCGCATACCATCTGGTCTTGACTGAGCTTTGAAAGTTATGGCATAGGACTGAGTTGCTTTGACACCATGACTCATCGACTGCGAGGTTTTGGGCCACTGTGCGTACGCCGTTGATCCAATCCACGTCTTTCAACTGAACGAGTTGCACACACGTAACATGATGTTACTGTTTCTCTTTTGCAGTCGCTGACCCTACGTTGCACGAGGCAGTTGCTGTTAGACGAATGGTCAACGCCTAAAGTGGACACGGAACAACCAATCAACGCTCATCTCTCACAATCGTCAAGCTTTCTTAGAAACGCGTATCTGCTAGTCATTTTACTATGCATTTCTTTGAAAAAAATGCTCTCATTCACATAGTTTGTGACTGAACTAGTGTCAGTTTTACATTAGATATAACTTATTCTTCAGTTTAAACCGCATGCACCTCAGTACATCACCTTCTTCAGAGAGTAGCTCACTCAGATCAGTGAATAAATCCTTATATTAACTTTTTTTTTCCTTTTTGATATCACGATCTAGACTTTAAAACATTGGGTTATACATCTCAATCAGATTGTGACCTCGTGTTCAGAGCATTCGTGGCAAAATATCCATGTGTCTTGTATGTGTCCAAAAGACATTGGTGTCGGATTTGTTTTCCCCTCTCGTTTTTATCGAACTCCACAATACGAGAAAAATCAAAGGACTCGTTGAAGAAAAGATGCACCAACAGTTATGTGTGTATGGGTGTGTTAATTTAACGAAAAGAATAAACACTCGGCGCCTCCGGTCTTCTGTTCTTCATTTCATGTTATTTTGTTCTTGTGGCAAACTTTATAGCCTTGTGTTACTTGGCTGATTTGGTGTGAATTCGTTTGGTGATGGTGGTTGTTTTATTTTTGTTGTTGCTGCTGCTGTTGTTGTCAGTGATGGTGTTTTGTACTATACTCTGGGGTTGTTGTTCTTGTTGCTGTTGTTGGTGGTGGTGGTGGTGGGGGGGGGGAGGTGGTGGTGGTTGTGGTGCTTTTGTTGTTGCTGTTGTTACTGCAGTTGTTGTTGACAGTGATGATGTTTCGTACTATACTTTGGAGTAGTTGTTGTTGGTGGTGGTGGTGTTGTTGTTGTTGCTGCTGTTGTTGTTGACAGTGATGATGTTTTGTACTATACTTTGGTGGTGGTGGTGGTGGTGCTTTTGTTGTTGTTGTTGTTGTTGTTCCTCTGTTCATGTTTTGCTTTGCTTTGTTTGGTCGTTCACCTGAACAACGGTATGTCGCAGTTTACATTTTGCTGACTTTTCCTAAAAATGGTCACTCCTAAAAGATCAGGCTGACGTAAAAATGATAAAAGCTACAAAATAACACGCACCTACACACACACACACACACACACACACACACACACACACACCCGAAACAAACAGAAATGGCGGTCGAACCACATGCTCAAATTAAAACATCTAACTCTATAGTTCAGAACAGTTATTGCCATGCCTGTGGGCGACGCAGACAAGTTGTGGCCGCGCAAACTGGAGTTGCGTCCCTTGCTTAACTTTGCACAACTTTGACACGATTGTGTGCGAAACCTGAGGTACATGCTGTAATAATACAATGTAATAATAATAATAATTTATAGACATCGTCGTCATCATTACCACCATCACCAATTTCTGTAATGACGTTTGATGACCAGTGACAATTTGCACAGATTTGCAGCCACACAGAGAGCTTCTTCAGGGGAAAAAAACATGTTTTCAGTGTGTGGTACCTTTCCGGGCAAAGAGGGTCGAGTGGCTCAACCAGTCGCGAGATCGAAATATCGTAGGTTCGAAACCCGCAACGGGAACAAAATGGGCCTCTTTCAATTTGCAATCAATTTAGCTGAATTCAGCCTCTCTGTACTCTTGAACCCCCCCCCCTCACCACCACCACCACCACCCAGGCTCCTCCTCCCAACCACCCGCTCCCCCCCCCCCTGCTCTCCCCTCCCCACCCCGTCTTCCACTAAGAAGATTTGCAAAGATGGCGCCCTGGCGGTTGTGTCACAGATCTTCTTCGAGCTGAATGAATATAGCCTCCACTCATCGACGCGTTTCCTCTCCGGGACGTTCCTGACCGAATTACCATGACATTGACGACTTGTAACCTAGACAACGGTCAGTGCGACCCTAAACTTAATCAGTGTGATTTCCTTCCCGTGATGCGTACGTGCGTCCCGTCGTCTCGCCATTTCACGACCTCTCAGGCGACGGAGACGAGTGGACATTGTTCGCGTGATTGATGAACGCGTCTGGAATGACTGATGCTGACGTCTGACACCTGGGAGAAGGGAGACGGAGGGGGTCAGTGGGGGTGGGGTGTGCGGAAAAGGGGAGTGTAGATGGGACGGGTTGACAGGGGAGAGCGGGGGGGGGGGGGAGGAGGAAAGGTATACATAGGGTAATTGTACACAAAATAGAGACTGATTGGCCTGAGGAGAGGAGAGGGCCCCGTTTGAGAGGTATGGGTGTGTGTGTGTGGGGGGGGGGGAGTGTTTGGGAGGGGGGGGGGTCGGGGCAATCAGGGGTGAGAAATGGGGTAAGCGTGCATAACAATTGTAGAAAACTGAGAAGGGGAGAGGGGTGAGTGGAGGGGGGGGGGGGAGGGCGGGGCCATGAGGGGTGAGTGGAGGGGGGGGGGGCGGGGCCATGAGGGGTGAGAGATGGGGTACCTGTGCATAATAATTGTAGAAAACTGAATAGTCTGACAAGGGGACAGAGGTGAGCGGATGTCGAGGAGGGACAGTATGCATATGGCTGTGTAGGTGAGTGAAAACGTGAATGATGGGGGCTTAGAGGGCTAAGGGCTAATACAGAGACTTCATGGGTTTCAGGTCACAAGGAGGAAAAGCGGGGTGAAGGTGGACAACAACTGTGTGCTAATTCGGGCCCTCACGAAGAGGACGTAGCTGCAACATACAACACGTACACCTTTCCCTCTGCCCTTCAAGAAAACGTACTAACACAAAAACAATCCTAAAACTATAATCACGCATTTCAAGCCGTACCCCGCACGAGTATCCCATGTGTTTGGCTCTTTCTTTGGTTTTTAGCCCTGTATGCAAAAATCTGCACGCATGATTAATGGTTCCTTGGCGGATCTTACTGTAGCAAACACGTCAGTGTATAACCAAAGTGAAACACTCCCACCAAACCAAATGTAAATCCATGTGGACATAAAATAATTACGATTTTTATTTATTTATTTATTTATTTATTTTTATTTTTTTATTTTTTTATTTTTTGGTGGAGGGGGGGGGGGGGGTGCCACAAGTGCACAGACCGAACATTTCTTGGTAGGAATTGAGTTAACAAATATAGATACATAAAAAACAAAACAAAAAAAGACCTATTCTTATGAACAATTTTGTTTTGTTTTATTTTTTATTTTAATTTTAATTTTATTTTATTTATTTATTTATTTATTTATTTATTTTGGGGGGGGGGGGTCCACAAAGAGGCGAGTTCTAGACGATTTTGTTTTATCCTTTCACAGCTTTAGCCGCACCAGGGCAAACATGAGTTGTCTCCCTTGCAACCCATCCGTCCATCACCACAACGCCTTACTGTCTGAAGCCTGCGTACCAAAATAACACTTGACGCTAACATTCGCGGAAACATACACTCCTCTCCTGGTTATTTTATTTAATTTCCGGACGCATTACATATAGAACGCCGATGTCATGAATTTGTGTGTTCTGTCTGCAGGTACCATAAATACACTACTGAAATATGGAGGTGATTATCCCATCCCCATACATAGTCTCTCTCTCTCTCTCTCTCTCTCTCTCTCTACTCCCTTTGTGCCTGGTATACTTTTTTGTTTTTTGTTTTTTTGTAATGTTAGCCTTTATTTTTTTAGTGTTCCTAGATTAGCAGGACAGCTCGTAAGATAGGCAGACCATGCCTACAAGTCTTTATCCTGAAATAAACGTTTCAGTCAGTCAGTCAGTCAGTCAGTCTCTCTCTCTCTCTCTCTCAATCAATCAAAATGGATGTACACCACACACATGAATATTAACACGATTAAAGGAGGCGTGAATTCATCTGTAAACTGTAAAACACGCACACACACACACACACACACACACACACACACACACACACACACACACACACACACACACAGACGAAGCGAGACACTGACTTATGACACATACGGTAACAGCCCTTCTACCTACGTCACAGACATAAATCACGCATAGCACTGCAGAGTCCAGGAAGGGGGACAGAGAGATTTAACCAAATACTTAGTTTATAGCTCTGTGACCTACTTCCTGAATCATTAGTTGCCATGTGTGTTCCTGGTTCCTTACACTCACCTTTCAGCTCTTAGTAAATAATTATCCGGAAATTGTCGACCTTGCAAATTTGTGTGTGATATGACTTCCTTACCTAAAGTAGGCTAATTCCTGTGCATTCTTAACTGACACAACAAACAGGCTCGTGCCATGCGTTGTTATGTGTAGGTGAGCTTTGTGATTATCTTCTTGATTTCATTTATTTATTTGTTTATTTATTTAATTTTTATTCTGTTCCTTCCAGTGTTAACGAAGTAAGTAAAACAGGTGCGTGCGTGCGTGCATATGTATGCGTGTGTGTGGGGAGGGGGCGAACACGCCTAGTAGCGAAACTTGTTTAACGTCAAACAAAATCCAGTCATCGTTTGCGATGTTATTACATGGTAGCATCCGAGCATATGAATAATGCATCATTTTGCTTTACCTATTTACATCGTTGTCCCTTCCCTGCAATGCAAATTTTGTGGTTGAGCCTACATGTACACGCCTCGCAAGATTTGTTGTATGTCGTCATGTACGTGTGTCCAATGCATATACAGACAGCTTGCACCTGTCTCCACCTTGTCCTCATATTCTGGCCGTGTGATCTCCCTTGGAGTATTTCTTGCAAACGTGTGCCAGTATTGCAGTAATTTTCTCATAGGGGAGGGTGGGGTGGGTGTCGGTGTTTGGGGGTTTAACGTCCTTTTCCACCACATAGGGTGATATCAAAGACGGGGCAACGATGAAAAAGCCAGCACAAATATTTGGCCCCAGCCGGGATCGAACTCACGACCCGAACATTAGAAGTCCAACGCTCTACCATTCGACCACCGCGGCTCCCCTCTCATAGGGGAAAAACATACTGGTGAAAAACATGATATGATACAAATGCAAGTAAATGAATACAAATACGAAATAAAACCTGAGTGTACATTTCTTAAAGATTACTTGTTCAACTTTTGATTATTTTTCATTAGAAACTCGGACTAAACCAGCAATCAATCAATCAGTCAAGCAAGCAAACAAGCAAGTAAACAATTAAGGAATCAGGCGATCGAGAAATGATATTATCTTCATTACCTCTAAAAGGGAAATTTGGGCGTCACGGACTTAACAAACAAACAGAATGATAAAAACACATACTTAATTTTGAAGAAAATGAATTATCTAGTTTAAAGTATACACTACTACAAGAGATACAATATTGTCGATTCTCGTCTGCACTGCAGTTCTGATGATAATATGGTCCTGACTGGAACCTGGCCTGCGAATACCGCATGACGTTGGGGGAAAAATGTGAGTCTGCGTGCGTCCATGAACAAAATCGAAAATAAACAATACCAAAAAGAGTCAGTACCAACATCACCAAAATAAACAACAAAACACCACAAATAAAAGAAAATACACACCAACAACAACAACAACAAAAAACAAACAAGCAGCACCAACATCACTAAAATAACAAGAGCAGGACACCGCCAATAACAAGAAATATACAACAGGAACAACAACATGAAAAGTGGGAGTAAAGCCTGTTTTGAATCATACTCAGACTAGGTGCGAATCAGTGAGTATACTGAAAGCTAGTATGTAAATTGTAGCAGAGGCGAACTGTGCTGAGTGTTGTGATAGATAGTTCAGGGAAAATTCAGGTTTGTGTGAATAGACGGCTCCACTCGGCACGCCCCCAAGGCCAAAGCCCCCACCCCTTCATCCCGCCGTGTACTGGCAAACCACAGTACGTCCATGGCGTCATTCTATAGGAGAAGGGGTGGGTTTCTTTTTACGATGGAAGAAGTTGACGTCATCGTCTTCTTCGTGAAATGACGTCAATGGACTTACTGCTTCCTTTCCATGTTTCAGTCATATCAAACTGCACGTGCTTCCCTCGTTGTAGTGTCTGGCAAAAGAAAGTTTGCCAGACCATGCCATGTGTTGTGCTCATTATGCCGCGGGACGCGATTGGCTGAGTCCTGGGGGCTCGACCGTTTTGGTTGACAGGAGTGGAGTCGTCCACTGCGTCACTTGTCTGTGATGCACCAATGACAGCTGGAAAGTGTGATTGACTGACTGGTCATGACCCGGTTAGGACAGCAATTTCTTAGATAAGGAGATCGACCATCTTTTACGTTATCATCCGCAGACACCAGTAAAGCCTTTTGATCAATTCTGTCTGGACTGTGTTACAAAAGAACAGGAACAACAACAACATGAACAAAAGCAAGAGTGAGTGAGTGAGTGAGTGAGTGAGTGAGTTAGTAAGTAGTTAGTGGGTAAGCGAAGTAGTGAGTGAGTGAGTGAGTAGCGAGTGAGCGTGTAGTAGCTCTACATGCCGCTTCCTACAGACCGGATACTCAGTGCGTGCGTGAACTACGCAGCAACAACAACAATATCAAAGAGCCAAGAAAGAAAGAAATAAGACACAAAAAATAATGTAAGATTGAACATACAAATTGTAATATCCAAATCTTCAAGGTAACATCAACATGGCAGTCATCAGCAAACCTACGATTTCGTCTGTTTCTCTCTCTGACGAGTCATTTGCATGAAGTAATCCCAACACGTCACCACATGACGTTATCCCATCCTAAAAACTGACGTCAAACTCACAGCTGCACGCTGTAAAGGTCGCAGCAGAAGCAAAGAACATCCCCAGTCAGCTTGGCATCAAGGGATTGGTGACAATAAACCTGTACCAGCCGATCTTGCCGCAGTAATATAAAAAGTTTTCCGTCATGGACTGCCTGGCTCCAATGTTATTTCGGTATGGACTGCAGACAGATCTGAGAGATGGTCGCGACATAAACTGCCATTGTGGACAGGTCTCATGATCGGTCCCCTTTTATCGGTACATATAATTATAGTCAACGAAGTTAAAATAGGAGTATGGTAATGTGTATTGACGTCATTCTGTGGTGAATCATGCGCGCAGATTGCTTGACTGGATCGGGGATGGTTCTGTTTTCGTGAAGTAAGCATCATCTCCACTTGGCTAAAATGATTTCTCTTTGTGTCATGGTATGCAAAAAAATAAATATAAATAAAAGAAAGAGAAAAATATTGTGTTTTTTTTATATTTTATTGTATCACTTTTATTGTGGTTTGTTGTTTCTGTTGTTATTGTTGTCTTCAGCGTTGTCGTCTACGTTTTTAAAACTAAAAAGGTACATGGGAAGTGTTAGATTGTTGTTTTGTTTTGTTTGGGTTTCGTTTGGTTTATTTCGATTTGCTTTGTTTGGGTTTGCGCGCGCGCGCGCGCGCGTGTGTGTGTGTGTGTGTGTTGTGTTGTGTTGTGTTGTGTTTTGGTTTCGGGGGTTTTATTGTTGTTTTGTTTTGGTTTTTTTTTTAAACACATACACACAAGCACACGCCCACACACACACACACACACACACACACACACACACACACACACACACACACACACACACACACCACAGAGAGAGAGAGAGAGAGAGCCTGTACGACTCCATGCCTATTCTCTGACTAACAAACAAAGAAAATATCTCAGAGATGACGTACTTCATAACTGCATACATGATTAGACAGATCGGACAAGATCAGATTTATACCATACGAAGATTCCTGTCTCGTCACCACCGCGAAGACAACGTACTTATCATGTGGTTTACGATCTCATCACCAAGTGAAAGGCCCATCTTCAGACGTATGTAGACTCACAAAACGCTCACCGCTGTGTTTCGGTGGCGTCTATCTTGGTATGGCCTGAAAAATGTACTGCCTCAAAGAGGTTGGCACTGGTCCAGCAGAAGCCTGACAGCAAGCAAAAAAGATTGGCTTACTCTTTCTTCTTTCCTGCTCTCTTCTTCTTCTTTTTAACGTCTTTACAATCATGTCAGTGAAGTTTTTCCGCGCCATTTTTTCCGCCATGCTTTTTGTAAACTGGTTCAGATGAGCACGTATAATTATAAGTTTGTTTTTCTTTTTGTGCTCTCTTTCAACGTGATACTGTTTACTGCTTGACGGTGATCCGGCTTCAATGAATAAAAATGTTAAAACCAAGCAAGAAAGATGCGGTGGGCACAGCGTTCGTGTTGGCAAGGTTGCCTTTGACATCTTCGGACCGTTGCAGTTCTCGTTCGCACGGCATGGCAAGCAAACGTCGATGTTTTGCTCTATTTATCAACAAGATGGATCATCCACATGCAATTTGCATGTGCAGTTACGAGGGTGGTTGTTTGTTTGAGCTTTAATGTCCTTTTCCACCACATACGGATGACATCAAAGACGGGGGCACAAAGATTTGACCCCAGCCTGGGTAGCAGCAGCAGCAGTAGTAGTAGTAGTAGTAGGAGTAGTGGTAGCATCATCATCATCATCATTAGCTTGCTTTACGTCCTATGGCTTTTGGCCCTTAAGGACAAGTTGTTCCTGGCGTGTGTCTTTGGCTGCTTGGCTAGGCGAGTGTCTTTGGGGTGTGTGAAAGCTGTTTTGCTTAGCTTTGGGCGACGTCAGAGGATCTCTGCTTGGCTTTTAGATGCCTTAGTGGTAGCAGCCCTAGTAGTAGTAGTAATAGTAGTAGTAGTAGCAGTAGTTGTAGCATCCCTAGTAGTAGTAGTAGTAGTAGCAGCAGCAGCGGCGGCACCAGTAGCAGCAGCAGTAGTAGTAGTAGTAGTAGCAGTAGCAGTAGCAGTAGTAGTAGTTAGTAGTAGTAGTAGTAGTAATAGTAGTAGTAGTACGTTGGCAGTCCTTTTCGTTCGGGATAGCGTCTGCCGTGAAATCTAGCAGCCTTGGATTTGGCGCCTTTAAGAGTACTATACTAGACAGATGACGTAGTCTGTCCTAAGTAAGTGACGTACGTACGTCTCTTTCAAGACATCGTGAGCGGAACATTAATTAGGAACTCGGAATTCTCCACATTTTGAACTCGTGTAAAAACGCCATAAAAAAACAAAACATGAACGTATCCTTCTTACATAAGTTCTTGATATGACCATTTTTTTTTTTTTTTTTTCGTATTTATCATTTGTCAGAGGAAAGGGGGTTGGGGTTGGGGTGGGGAGGTGTGTTGATGGGCGAGGCAATGTGAATTGAAACGGCTGTGCTTTAGATATCTTGATCAGAATCTGCGGTCTGAAAGAACGAAACATGTATACTAACCACTTAATTCAGGAGAGGAACAGCGCGGTTCAAAGTTTTGTTTGTATCACTTTCGTCAGGACAAAAATAAAATCTTATATTAACAAAATTAATAACAGTTTGGTATTGGTTTTGTCCCGCCGAAGTTGATACGTACCACCGAAACTTTCACCTGCTCTGTTTGTGTCCCGAATTAATTGTAAGTAGTTAGTTAGTTATTTAGGGCTTAACGCCGCGCAAGCAACAAAGACTAATTCGCGGCTAAGTAAAAGTTTGCTTCTGCCAGGTCGTTAATAGGGTAAAAAGTTATTCCGTAAAACAAGATGAAAAAAAAACCTGTCAGGTCCAAATGAGATAAACAATAAAAAATCATAAAAAATCTCGAAGCTAGGTAGGTCAAAGAAAGTCCATATTGCATGAGAGACTAGATTTTATAAAACAAGTTAGACTCTTTCAAGAACTCGAAGATGTTGTCTGGGGGGATATCCCGCTAATTGTAAGTAATTTCTGTCTTGGGTTGAGCACCAGTGGCCTAACTTCAAAAAACAAAAAGTTTAATTCAATTTGGATTTAATTTGGCCCAGTTGCAGTGTTATACTTTGATTATACTCGTGTTTCGTTGCAGTGAGAGCCGTCAACGGACCGTTAATCTTGTATGATTCACGCATACAGAGCCAAAACCGAAAAACAGTCAAAAAGGGGAATACTCGTGCGCGGTACGAAATGTTTTCAGTGATTTGTCTACCTACTTGTTGTTGTTGTTGTTGTTGCTTCAGTTTGTTTTCTCCTCTCCGCAGCCACTGCTCGCTCCTTTTTAAATATTTTAAGATTAGAGTCCTGGTGTTCAAAACCTTGCTATTGGCCTCTTATTCCAAGTAATCTTTATGGTGGACAAGGGACATTACCCATCCAACGAGTTTTTCGTACAATTTTTATGACCTTCAACGACAAATAAAAGAAAAATATGTGAATAACGTTTGCAATAAAATTTAATAAATAAATAAAAAGATTATTACGATCAAATCGTGTGTGTGTGTGTGTGTGTGTGAGTGTGCGTGAGTGCGTGCGTGCGTGCGTGTGTGTGTGTGTGTGTGTGTGTGTGTGTGTGTGTGTGTGTGTGTGTGTGTGTGTGTGTGTGTGTGTGTGTGTGTGTGTGTAAGCGCGCGCGCGCGCGCCCGCGGAAATCCACCTGTTTTTTTTTTTATGTCACACCTGTTCATACTTCCGTCACAAGAGCTCAAACTTGTAAACTAAGATTAATTTTCTTCGCTTTTCAAAAGAGACAGGCGGACTTCAGTCTCGTAAATATCATATTATTCTCATAATTATCCTTTGCCCTTTACACAAGGTCGGGAGTCAGTGCACGTTAGTCATCAACAAACTCACCGAGTTCCGGCGCAATGGCAAATAGTGGTGTCTCCCTACATGAATTTATGGCCAGATGTCTCACCTTCTCTCAATGTTAGTCAAGGTACCTGGCTACCTTAACGGGGGCACGGAGAGAGAGAGAGAGAGAGAGAGAGAGAGAGAGAGAGAGGATTTATCTTGAAAATCTAAACGCATTGCATCCATCAGTAAAATATCTTTTTACTTCCATTTCTCTCTCTCTCTCTCTCTCTCTCTCTCTCTCTCTCTCTCTCTCTCTCCAGAGATCGGAGCAAACGTTTCCTAGAAACAGAAAATCGCTAAAAAAAAAAAAAAATATATATATATATATATATATATATATATATAAAAGGAACAAAGCACACATCTCCTAGATCTAGGGAGCGCTCTCAGCTTTACTTACTTCCCCTATATATATACACGCCGGTGTTGTAAGATGAAATGACAAAATTACTTTCAAAGTAAAAATATCATACTAAATTTTTACTCATTATGTAAAACCCTCGTATTATCTTCTGTCGTTCGAGGTGTTTACTCCGGAGTAACATTTTTCTTCCGTATATTGACTATAAGAAAATCTCTCGTGGAAGTACGTTTGTCGCGTCCCCTTTAAGTGTGTGAACAAGTATGTGCGTGATCTACTTTATTTACATAGAGTTCTTTCATTCTTATCTTTGGTACGGCTTCGAAAGAATGTTAACATGTTTTATTTGATGATGATGATGATGATGATGGAGACTTGATATAGCGCACGGCTTCACCCTAACTGAGTGCTCACGGCGCTTAGGGAGAGGTTTTGAAAGGAAAGATAGTGGGGGAAAAAAAAAAAAAAAGCTGCAGATGACTACTAGCGTGAGGCACTGAAGAGATGAGTCCTCAGGCGCTTCCGGAAAGCGGTAATGCTAACTGCCTCCTTCACTTCACTGTCATTTAGGGTGTTTTTTTTAATTATTATTTAGCTATTCATGGGAGAGAATGTCGGCATGAGTGTGCATGTACTAGCTGATGAATGTGATATTAAAACGTAGTATGTGATAGTGTGTTATACAGTCAAATTTCTCGGTTTTCAGTAATTTTACAGGTCAAGTTTGGTTTTACTGAATTTTTTATTTGTAGTCTTATTTATGAGTATGTTTGTTGCTTATGTGGGACAGACAAGTATTCTGTATTCTTTTGGGGAGCAGGGGTGGCCGAATGGTAGAGCGTTGGACTTCTAATGCTCGGGTCGTGAGTTCGTATCTCGGCTTGGGCCAAATATTTGTGCTGGCTTTTTCATCGTTGCCCCGTCTTTGATATCACCCGTATGTGGTGGAAAAGGACGTTAAACCCCCCAAAACACCCACCCACCCTGTATTCTTTTAGGGGGTGGATTATTGCTGCCGTAAATGTCCTTGTTGCTGTTATTACTTTCGTTTTCCAAGAGGACAGCAGTTTGTCAAGCCAGAATTTTCGTTATTCATATCACCAGTCCTGACGATAAACAAACTCTGCTCAAGAGATATGATCTTCTCTTCTTTTTCATGTTAATAAATGTGCATGTAATGTGCACGCAACGCTGCCAAGGCTGACCTCGTCCAGGACATTTGCATTGGAAATGACTTGCAAGATATGACACCTCTAGATCGTAAATTACTTTGATTCGTCTCGAGGTGAATAGGCGTGATTGCTCTCTCTCTCTCTCTCTCTCTGTCTCGGTCCTTGTCTGTCTGTCTGTCTGTCTGTGTCTCGGTCCTTGTCTGTCTGTCTGTCTGTCTGTCTCTCTCTCTCTCCCCCCCCCCCCCCCGGTCCCTGTCTGTCTGTGTGTCTGTCTGTCTGCCTGTCTCTGTGTGTGTGTGTGTCTGTCTGTCTGTCTGTCTCTCTCTCTCTCTCTCTCTCTCTGTGCGCGCGCGCGCGCGCGCGTGTGTGTGTGTGTGTGTGTGTGTGTGTGTGTGTGTGTGTGTGTGTGTGTGTGTGTGCGTGTGTGTGTGTGTACTATTTTTTTTTAACTTCCGTCCAAAGGTAATTCCTATGCCGTAAATTGGCGAAATGATAATAAGAATCGTGTGCAACAAATTGCAAGTGACACGGACAAGTTTTAAGATTCCGTCATTAGTGACAGCAAGGTTGTCTCGATTCAACATGTACTTTCGTTTGCACTTTCTCACTTCATTCAGTAGAAATAATGCCCTGTTCCTTAGAGCTAGAATACAAGGTTTATAGCTTGTATGTTTACACTCTAGTTGTAACCAGATTCGCACCTAATAGTGGGGAAAGAGAGGGGAGGGGGGTACAGGATATTGAAACGGTGTTCACATTGAAACTTTATCATTCTGGTAGAGTTGCTGTGCGCTATGGATGAATTTTCGTCTCGCTTCATGATACCTCTGGTATGGATGGTTGGTGATATTTCCACTGCAAAACAGTAAGAGAGGTTTACTTTGATTCCTTAATTTCTCAAAGCCTGGTGCATATTCATTGTCTCATTTTGGTACCATAACATGAGGTGTCTTAACGAAAGTCTGCGTCGTTTGAAATTTGAAGAAAAAAAAGAAACAAATATACACATGAAAATTCCAACGGGCCTGGGATTTTTGCCATTGACTGGGCTCAGAGAATTTTGGAGTTATTAATAAAATGGCATTTCCGTAACAGCGGCTTGCGTCTTTGTTTTGGGATGGAAAATCTGGATGTTGAGAGGTGTGATGGATGCTGAGGGTGCTAGTGTCGTTGGCATGCACGATTGGGGTACAGATGATATTGAATCACGGCAAACAGAAACACTAAGGCCCTCCAAAACGTAGCTCAGGCTTCCAGGTAGAGCTTTAAAAAGGGGGAAGCCGGCACAAAGGTTGTTTTTTTTAAAGACTCCTCCGTCAGTCCGGAAAAGCATGAAACACTTGATACTTTTGTTTTTGCCTTAACGAACTTCACTGACCCTCAGTATGATACCACGTCGAACACCAGCAATGCCAGCAGGGGGTTATTATAGGATTTCTTGATCTCACTGTGGGTTCCTGCGGCGGATTGTTGTTGATTCTCTCGCTAAAAGAACGCAGGCTGTTCTGGTTTACTCCTCACCACAACTGAAACATAAACATTCTTTAAAGTCATTGTTCAGAACTATTTTAGTTTGTAGTCGAGAATCTGTTGATGATCTATTAAATATAAAACTTTTCTGTCGGGTAAAATATCAGTGTTGTTATAAATTTTGTAACCACACTCACAATTTCAAAGGTATCATAACATCCAGTTCCACATGGCCTCAGTGTCATTTGTTAGTTAGTTTTCGGTCGCGATTTCACTATTTACAGGTATGCCATTTGCCAGTCACATGTGGTAGTTCTGTGAAACTAGAGATCTTATTCTTGTGTCAGTATGTAAATACTACATCTTGTCAATCGCTGACTGTAGGAACTGTTCATCAGGTCAACAATAATAGAAACTGGAACTGAAATCAACCATTGCTGCCACTGCTCCCGGCGTCCACGGAAAATAAATCCGAAATAAGTAGCGTTCTCCTTTTATGTCTTTTATCCCCCCCCCCCCCCCCCCCCCCCACACACACACCTCCTTCCTCTGAGGAAAGCTTTTGGGCCTTCAAAAAAATCGAGAAATAAATTTTGTCTCCTTTGGCATCATTTGGATTGTTCTGTAAGCTGATAAACTGAAACTGCTTATATTACGCTCATTTTGAAGACACGTTTCCATCAGTTATCTTCTTGCCAGGGCGTTATCACCACGCTGACATATTTATGGCATGCTTTTAGAGAAGAAAACGTTGACTCCCTCTCACCGTCATAATATAAGATTTAGCAAGTATTGCATGCACCTTTACTGAGCCTAAGATACACTATTTTGGATGTACAAATGCTCTCCCGCGCAACTGTTACATCTTGAGCTGTGCCGCTTTTATGAACTGTGGACTGAGCAGAACTAAAAAGACGCAAACTGCACTAAACTGACCGAAATGAAGGTACTCCAAAGCAAATTTTATATCGTCGATATGTGCTTATGTAAAAATTTCCATTGCAAAGGAGTGGGAGGGTTCAAATCGTGAGAAACGAAGCATGATTTTAGACGGATGTTGATGGATGTGAGGTGAATGCTAAAATAAGCAAGGTAGCAACTAGTCATCCGTAGTTATCTACATTTCAAATATACACCGAACCTAGCTTCATATTTTGCCTTGATCTCATGAATGCAGAGGAGGGCGTGCTTGATATTTTGAATGTTATGCCCGTATGCTAATTGTTACATTTCTGCACCATGAATTTGCATACAGCATGTCCATTATTTCATTCCTAGACACGTTTTTAAATTGGAATGACCAATATTAATCTTCTTCAACACCTTTAAAACCATTCCAAACTGCATTGTAATATGCAATGGAATGTAACTCTCTCAAAATTAATTCGAGTTCATAGCAAATCTGTAACACACAGTATTTTTGTTTCCGGATCTGAGACACAGCAAACATGAGATCACCCTTTTGTAAGAAAGCAACAGTCACGGAAAATTACTCCACCGACGACATTAAGGTCAGCTAGCTGTCAGTCTCTCTGATGGGCCAGTAGTGAGGAACAAGTAGGAAGCGATATAAGGGATTGGAAACGGACGTTTAAGGGAACAGTGATGTTAGGAAGAGAGCAGGAGAGAGTGGAGGTGGGGGGGGGGGGACAAGGGTGTTAGGGGAGGGGGGAAATTGTGAGTGAGTTGTGACGTAGGTATCTCGGCGTGCGTCTGTTGTGATGGGAGCGCCAGGTATTATGAGACAGGGAATGGAACTTTGAGGGGGGGGGGGGGGGGGGGGGGGGGGGGGGGGGGGGGGGGGGGGGGGGGGGGGGGGGTGTGTTCAGGGTCGAAGGGGAGAGGGAGAGGTTGGGGAATGATGGAATATGAGCAATCGACGCCTACCTTATGAGGATTGCCGCATTCAGGCGTGACGTGGGTGTCAAACGGTTGCCGGAACAACCTACTGAGAGAGAGAGAGAGTGAGAAGGAAGGGGGGGGGAGGAGGGGGGGGGGATTCTAGCTTGTCAGGTTCAGGGGCAGGCTTGTCAGAAAATTAGGCGTATATAAGAGACGTGTTAGGATGTCAGTCGGCCTATCAAACTCGGATCCCCGACCCTATTCGTCTTATACCTGTTCTGTGTCTCCTCATCATGGACAACATCAAGCGAGTATACCTCCTACTGGCGGCTTCGGTTCTGCTTTGTTCGCTTTCAGGTTGGTGAAAACTTTCTCTTTCTGTTGTTCATGCATGCCAACTTTTATTGTTCCACAGTTGGTCTGTTGTTTGTTTGGGGCTTTAAAGTCCTTCTCCTCAACTTCAACGAGGAAAAGCTAGAAGATTTTTTTTTCTCTCCAAACGAGGATTTCGAACTCTCACGTCAAAGGTTTTTTTTTTTCTTCTTTTTTTTCCATACATTACACGGGATATTTGGGTCTATTCTCAGTTTGGTTGTCTTTATCTGCAGCTAAATGAGAGGAAACGTATGAAAAGTATTCATTTGTTGAGACAGTTTGACAGGAGATTTATATTTCGGTTGTGATGAAGTGTTCATCAACTTCCTGTTAGATTAGCTCCTGTATCAGCAAGCACCAAACCTATAATATTTTGTTTCTCATAAATTATTTCTTCTTCCCCTTAAAATTGCATGGGTTTTTTTTTTTTTTTTTTTTTAATCTACTCGGATTCGTAATGTACGCACAGCATCGCCACAATACTGAACTTTTTAACGGTGAAATTTGACAAAGGATAGTGAAAAAAATTACGTGAACACAAATGTCAGTACCGTGTTTATCCCAAGAAGCGAACTTAGGATGGTGGAATTTGTCGCAGAGGTTATGGCGCCGTACTAAGGTAGTGGAACATAACATGGTAGCCTGGTAATACCGGTAGCGATATAGTTGGAAAATGTTCGTCTGTTACTGGTACTGTGCGTCTTTTCTTTCACACAAGGAAAGAAAACGCAATACAGTACACAAGAAGCAAACTTACGATGGCGTTGATGTTATGGCGTCGTACTAAGCTTGTGAAACATAACATGTAGCCTGGTGATACCGGTAGCAATATAGTTGGAAAAATGTTCGTCTGTTACTGGTATTGTGCGTCTTTTTCTTTCACACACTCGCAGAATTAACGCCATACAGTATACTTCTTTTTTGTGAGACACTGCTGATTAATAATAATAACTGAGGTATTGTATAGGCGCTTTACCAAATTTCTTGATTCGGCTCAAAGCGCCGCGAACTGAACCCAACACGCACGCTTACGTGAACCGCACGCATTCTCTCACACACGGGACATGAACGCATAACAATCACGTGGTGCGAAGGGTCAGCTCAGCTTTTTAGGTTTCGGAATTAGACGAGCATTTCTTGTCAAATTTTGTGCGCTTAACATTTCCAAAGGAAAGGGGAAGGAACCCGGAGTACCCGTAGAGAACCCCCGACAATCGGCCGACCCGAATGAACGGTGCCACTTACGAGAAGGAAAACTTCTGTGCCCCGAGTGGGACTCGAACCTGACCTCTCGCTTTGGTGGCAAAGTCTCCTAACCACTAGACCACCGACCGCCCCAGTCGAGACGAGACATAAACACAGACGGGTTTAACCCGGGACCCAGGCTACAGAAAATACGTTGTAACTTTAACCTCCAGCTCATAAAGGAAAAATGCGGCAGTAAAAATCTTCAATGGCTCGTCATCTGTCCTAATATATATGCTAAGACGTACAGAACCATCTGGGTTGTCCGTTTAGTGCTGTGGCAAGCAATGTCTGGACTTTCACAATTTTAAAGTTTTAATTGCATTTAAAAACTCCATCGTGTGTGTTCAGTTTATCGGTGTTATTGTTTATTTTTATTTCTGTCCTAGTGCCCATTACAATTGCCTTAATTTAATGATTCCAATAATTCTTTTTTAATTGAATTGAAATTCTGCCTGTCCAGGCAATGTTGAATCGATGTGACTCACACTACCAAAATGGCGGCAACTCTGCACGCGTATTCCCTGTGAACTGGAGTTAAAAGTAGAAGCTAATGAATCATTTATACCTACATCACCAGATCTCAAAGCGACGACTCTTGTAGACTAAGAATAATTTCTTGTGGCTTGAAAAGGAAGTACACGTGTGTGTGTGTGTGTGTGTGTGTGTGTGTGTGTGTGTGTGTGTGTGTGTGTGTGTGTGTGTGTGTGTGATATCCCTGTACATGTCTCGGGGAGCCGGGGTGGGCGAACGGTAGAGCGTTGGACTTCTAATGCTCGGGTCGTGAGTTCGATCCCGGCTGGGGGCAAATATTTGTGCTGGCTTTTTCATCGTTGCCCCGTCTTTGATGGTGGAAAAGGACGTTAAGCCCCCAAACACCCACCCACCCTGTACATGTCTCGGATATTTTTACGTGTTTGTTTTTCTGCTGACTTTCATTCTGTGTTCTTATGTTTTGCAGGTCAGCAAACGATGGCCCAAAGTAAGTATAGCTTCAATGTAGGCTAGTTTAGGTCACAGGGGGTCGGGCTTTTTTGGTTGTTTGTTTGTTTGTTTAAGTGGTTGGTTTTGTTTTTCTGTCTGTCTCTGTCTCCCCCCCCCCTCTCTCTCTCTCTCTCTCTCTCTAGTGGTAGTAGTAGTAGTAGCAGTAGTAGTTGTAGTTGTAGTTGTAGTGGTAGTCGTCCTACAATCATCATTATAATACCATTATTACAGGTCAGCAACCGACGGCCCAGAGTAAGTATAGCTTCAAAGTAGGCTGGTTAGGGTCATAGGGGATGTGTTGTTGTTGTTGTTGTTGTTGTTGTTGTTGTTGTTGTTGTTGTTGTTGTTGTTGGGTTTTTTGTTGTTGTTTGTTTGTTTTTTGGGGGGAGGGGGGTTGGGGGACGGTGTTGTTTGGTTTTATTTTTCTCTCTCTATCTTTGTCTGTCTGTCTGTCTGCCTAGTCTAGTAGTAGTCGTAGTAGTAGTAGTAGTAGTAGTAGTAGTAGTAGTAGTAATACTAGCAGTAGTAGTCATCCTACAGTTATCATTATTATTATAATTAGCTGTTATTCCCCATCAAGCTTTAGCGAAGGGTTGGTTGTGTCTTGGATCAAAATACGGCTTGCTTGATGGGGTTTAATGCTTTATCATCCTTTTTGGGCCAATTTATGGTATATTTTAAACGTTTATCCGAGTAAAAAGTGACAGTCGACAGCGGCTGCACATAGCAGACGGACGAGTTTTGTACGTCGGCAGAGCACGACGCCGACAGAATAAAGTGCGCCATTTTATGCCGGCTAGATGGTGTCAATTCACTCATGAACTAAAACAACAACACAGGTTCTAAACTTCGACTAAAGACACAAACAAACATGCAAACGCTTTCAAGGAAATGTAATTTGTGCGAGGTGAATGCGAAACCGATCAAGCACAGCTCAGTCACTTGCCACGGTCAACAAAATCAGTAAACAGCATACATGTCGGTGAGACGCCAGCTTCGACTGTACTTTTTGAGAACGGATTGTGATAAGTGTTGGTTAAAACTGTCCGAAATTTGAGTAAGGAGTGCTTGCTAGGTACAGGCTACTGTTGTTTTGTATTTGAACAACAAGTTTATGAAGTCGGAAACACCGATATGCTGAGTCAAAATGTTTCGTCGTCGATGGTGTTGACATATGGAGCGAGTTCTCACCGAAGAGTAGTAATATACTTGCTCATCGATGATGATTTTTTTTTTGCCCAAAAGTCTGTATCTTTGTTCTTTCTGTCTGAAAGAAAGAATCTTCTGGCATGGAACCATGCCTCATTGTCATGTGATGTCGTGCTCAGTGTCACATGATTTATCCAGTACTAGTACAATACGGATACTTATTCCACAGGAGAGATCAAAGAAAAAGAGGCCGCTATGGATGATAAGTATTCTTATTTTCAGTATTTTATTGTTTGCATTATTATTATTATATCTTTACTTCCAATCTACAGTGAGCGGCACTGTGCTGGACGCGAATCTGATGAACTACATGACCCAAATGCTACAACAAGCTAGCGGCACGGGCACCCAAACGGGCACGGGCACCCAAACGGGCACGGGCACCACGACTAACACGGGCCCGCCAACCACAGTTGCACCACCACCTCCCCCACCACCTCCGGCCAATCCATCGCAGACAGCTACCACTGCTCCAGCTCAAAACCAGGTCAACAACCTGTACCAGCAGATAATGACCATGATGAACAGGAACTCGCAGCCTCAGCCTTCTCAGCAGATTCAGCAGACGACACCGCCGGCATCCGTTCCGATGAACCCTTTCTTGAACATGCTGATGCCCGCCGACAACGACGACTCTTCCACCGCCCACCACGCAAAGCTCTGTCCCCTTCAACCCTTGGGCGCAGCCGAGTAACACACAGAACACTCAAAACTCCAACACCAACACCAACCTTTGGGTGCAGCCGAGTAACACACAGAACACTCAAAAACACAAACACCAACACCAACACCAACACCGCCACGCAAAACCAGGCCACAACGGTGTCAGGGTCGTTTAGACCCACCGCCTGGGAACAGTACCGTCCTCACCCAGACCCCTGGAGCAAACCTGCCCCTACCCGCGCTCCAGCCGCGCCCAAGCCCAGGGCACCCTGACAACGGCTGAAATGATGCAGACCTACGTACCCCTGCGCCTACAGGAGAGACTGATGAACGCTGGAAGAACAGGTTTCATCAAACCCACCCTGTATTTCGAAGAGCACGGCTGCGTTGACCCCAAGATGGCTCTCCCTCCGGGCACTCGCACCCCAGGTCTGACGCTGAGCTGCTCGTCCCAACAATCCCAGATGGTTTGCCAGCAGGTCGGGGCGGCACTTGGTGGCGGTGAGGCTGCGGGCGGCGGACTTAACATGAACTCGTTCGTCATGCAGATGATGCCGGGCTACAAGCGGCTGTTGGAGAAATGCCTGTCGCCCAACATCATGGACAAGATCAAGATGCAGCAGCAGATGATGATGATGAAGATGATGACCAGCATGTTCCAGAGGCCCTCAGCAAACTCCATGAACTCCATGTCCGGAGGTCAGACAGGCATGAACTCCATGTCCGGAGGTCAGACAGGCATGAACTCCATGATGTCTGGGGGTCAGACAGGCATGAACTCCATGATGTCCGGAGGTCAGACAGACATGAACTCCATGATGTCCGGGGGTCAGACAGACATGAACTCCATGATGTCCGGGGGTCAGACAGGCATGAACTCCATGATGTCCGGAGGTCAGACAGGCACGAACTCCATGATGTCCGGAGGTCAGACAGGCACGAACTCCATGATGGTACCGGTTCAGGCAACACCAACCCGCTAGATGCTCTCTTCGGAGCTACTGGTACTGCATCAGGATCAACCGGACAACCCACCTCAACTTCAAGTACGTCAGGTACCACACCCCAACCAGCCCCGGCAGGCGCGACTACTCAACCACCTGCATCGATGAGCGGACCTCTATCTAATGGACCAAGTCCTTGGGAAGCTATGTTCGTAGGTCAGACCGGCACGGTCCCTGGCAGGAAGAAGAGGCAAGCTAGTTTCGGCATCCAAAGCTTGTACGACTCTTTGTACAGACCCCACATGGTGCAAGGTCCTACGCTTCTGTCCGGAGCAGCCAGCATCCCTACCGGCGCCAACCAGCAGAACTCAATCTCTTCCACTTCACAGCAGTCCACGTTCGGCTCGGCAGGTGCCCCACAGACAGGGTCCAACACAGGAGGCTCTCTTCTCCAATCAACCGGTGGGGTCCTTCCACAGGGCGCCGCCACGCCAAGCGTCTCCTCCAGCACAACCATGAACGCAGGCATGGGAACGTCTCCCTCCACGGGCGGCCTCATGAACATGATGAGCAACATGATGTCCGGAGCATCATCTCAAGGCGGTTCCTTGCCAGTTGGAGCAGCTTCACCCTCTTCTACCGGCGGAATGTCAAGCTTCTTCGGGTCCATGTTCGGAGGTGCTGGAGCCGGGGCTGGCGCTGGTTCAGGCGCTGCTGCAGGTCCAGAGCCTGGTATCGAGATGTGCTCCAGCATCCTGCCCATGCTTCTCGCTAACGCTGGCGTGGAAGGACCGCTTGGATCGCCGGAAGCCATGGAGATGATGGCTGATGTCAGGAAGCAGATGTTGCCCATGCAGTGCCAGGAGTTCCCCATGATGAATTTCAGGATGTGCTGCCCCGGAACAGGTGAGATGAAACTCTGTGTGTGTGTGTGTGTGTGTGTGTGTGTGTGTGTGTGTGTGTGTGTGTGTGTGTGTCTGTCTGTCTGTCTCTGTTTCTGTTTCTGTCAGTAGTAACGGCAGGTACGTGAAATTGCGATGTCACTAGTCGACTTTGCCAAAACCTCCACCGTAACAAAATAACTTAACAAAGGTTTATAGACTCTCTCTCTCTCTCTCTCTCTCTCTCTCTCTCTCTCTCTCTCTCTCTCTCTCTCTCTCTCTCTCTCATTTTGTTTGTGTCGCAATTGTAAGTTTGGAAAGGCTCCCTTCAGTTTTGCCATTGTGAATTTAAGTGTTTGAATTCAAGTGTTTGTGAATTTAAGTGTTTGTTGTTGCCATTATCTATCGCAATGAACGACGACAGCAAACGACAATTCCAAACGGAGAACAACCAGACCAGACGGATGTAATATAATTATGTATGAGGTATCAATCTAGAGATTCAAGACCTTCACGGTCAACATATATTTAATAAGTATGATGAGATCGTTTTAGCTTGTTTTGCGTTGAACAGTCCATTCAATACTTCTTTTTTGTCTGTTCTTTGCCAGTTACCCCACCGACGTTCCAAGACATGATGATGGCAGGCAGAAACGCAGGAGCAAAATAATTCCAATGAACATTGTCTCACCGTTACTTCCATGCCATGTTAGTTCGAGTGGGTGATAAGACCGAGGAGGTTACATGCACTTTCACGGAATCGTTTACTGGGCACCGGAAAAGCGAAGCGGCGCAATCAAGAAAGGGAGAGCACTGTCGATCAATCATGGCACCGGAACTGACGCAACAGGGATGTCACAAATATCTAGAAGGTGGACTGGGGGTCTGTTACATCTTAAATTTATAGGTTCGATTTTTTGGGCCGAAAGAAGGAGACAGGGTAAAAATAATGTCCTGAATGTTTATATGAAAAAAACACGTGTCGTTTATTTTGACAGTTGACATGTTTGGTGAACACCTGTCAAAGTGAAATGAACTTGACATGGGAGTTAGGGTCGTGACACCGACTGTTACAGAATCTATGAAAGTGGAATGATTTTGCAACATGCAAGTGAAAGAAGGTGTTTTGAAGTTCCTTTGTGTTCTGTCTCAATATAATTTATGACGTATGGTCAGCACAGTCAGGGTTTTTGTTTGTTTTGTTTTTTGTTTTTTCCATTTTTTTTTCCTTTATTTGAAATGGGACTTCATTTTCTTAGATTGAATTCTTTCTACACTTTAAAACTTTAAAAAGCAAAATTTTATTATAAACATGATCAGTTTCAGCATGAAGGTATTTATTAGCTTTTTAAAGGTTTCATTATAAGATTTCTTAGGTGGTTTAGCCTTTTCGAAATCGTTGGGTTTTTGTTTTTGTTTTTAGTTCTTTTTTGTATGTGGCTTAAAACATAAGCATGTCACATCATTCCAGAGATATTTTAATGCAGAAAATATACTGACAGCCACTAAAAAGTGTTGCTTAGTATAATTATGCTAATTACATGTTGACTGACGGCAGCCCTCAAGCCTGTTTGTATATAAAAATGCAAAGAAACTTATTTATTATGCATTTCTTTTTAAATCCTTTTTCCGCACGCGGTAAACATAATGTCGGAGATTCTCATCTTCCGATCTGTACTTTTCGTGATGTGTGTGTGTGTGTGTGTGTGTGTGTGTGTGTGTGTGTGTGTGTGTGTGTGTGTGTGTGTGAGTGAGTGTGTGTGTGTGTGTGTGTGTGTGTGTGTGTGTGTGTGTGTGTGTGTGTGTGTGTGTGTGTGTGTGTGTGTGTGTGTGTGTTAGAAGTAGACTTTGTCTGTCACTTGAAGTACTCGTGAAATAAAATTTTATACAAAATATCCCTGACTTTAGGTGAAAGAACATTGACCTGACACTCAATTTTAATTCGTTTATTGAATTACTCCATTCATCCATATTATATAACATATTATATATTTTTGAAAGAGAGATTAGTGTGTGTGCTTTTCTGGAGGAAAGCGGTTTAAAAGTTGTTATTTTCTGAGAAAAAAATTCTATGAATTTTCTTTCTTTTGTGTTTCCTTGTCTATCTACCTGTTTCCAGTTGACATGAATGTATACCACCTGCGTTGCTTTGGCCGTGTGCTTAAGTACCCAGTTAGAATCAGTCACACACACACACACACACACACACACACACACACACACACACACACACACACACACACACACACGTTCTTACACTTTACGCTGTGCTAAGGTAAACAAAGGAAGGAAGTATACACAGCATCATCATCAACAACAACAACATCAACAACAACGAAGACAACAACAACAACAACAACAACATTAATTCTTTCTATGCTAAGGTTCCCATTTGGGGCCTTCATGTTCACCACACTTGGCCGTAGAGGTCCAATTTAAGTGATCGCCAGCTTTCTATGTTTATTCTTAGGATCTGTATACAACGCTAGCGAAACGGGTTTCTAAAAGTCAAAGGGAAGCAACCATCTGCTTGTATGCCACTGTGCAAAACAAAACCTCTTAGCATGGAGAGGGTTAACAATAACAACAAGAGCAAACCAACAACATGTACAGCGACGACACTAACTTGTGAAAATCAGTGTGTGTTAAAGTGGTTCGAGATGAGGTTGAGGGGAGCGAATGGCAGAGCGTTGGACTTCTAATGCTCGGGTCGTGAGTTCGTATCACGGTTGGGGCTAAATATTTCTGCTGGCTATTTCATCGTTGCCCCGTCTTTGATATCACCTGTATGTGGTGGAAAAGGAGGTTAAAACCCCAAACACCCACCCGCCCTCGAGATGAGGTTGAAGTTACAACACACGCGTTACAAAGCCTAGCTGATGTAACGGTAACAGTGTGTAACAAACCGAGGATCCGAATATTCAGTCTACGTGCCGGTGGTTATATCGTTTGCACGAACAAAACAGAATGGTGCTACAGAAAATAACCATCTTCTGCTGCAGCTAAATTCGAGAACAAAATCACGAATTTTTCGCAAGGCATGGAGCAAAACATGCAGTCATGGCTTCAACGCTTCAGGCTTCACATGTTTCTGCTCGTGAAGGTAGGTTTAGATCAGATTTGGGATTTTTTTTAAAAAAATTTTCTTTTTCTTTTTTTTTTATTTTATTTATTTTTATTTTTTTTTTTGGGGGGGGGGGGTATAGTATTACGGATGTTCGTTCGGGTAGCAAATGACATGTATTAATGACAATAAGGACATAGATTATGTGAAGAAAAATAAAGATAGGTACCCATAATGAGAAAATGTTGAGCGATAAAAGTATAGAATGGTCGCATGAAATTATTATGAAACTAGTATCACAGTGTGTGTGTGTGTGTGTGTGTGTGTGTGTGTGTGTGTGTGTGTGTGTGTGTGTGTGTGTGTGTGTGTGTGTGTGTCTGTGTCTGTGTCTGTGTGTGTGTGTGTCTGTGTCTGTGTCTGTGTGTAAGAGAGAGACAGACAGAGACAGACAGAGACAGAGACATACAGACATACAGACATGCAGGCAGGCAGGCAGACAGCAGAGAGACAGACAGAGACAGACTGACAGAGATGAACCACTCCCAAAGGCACATTAACGGTCAAACGTTTTGTCCTCTCAGATTGTTTTCCTAGGCAGACTTGCTGAAATCCGTACGACCAGGAGCAGATAAATCAGGCTTGCACACAGAAAAAGTAGGTTACTTCCCTTGCTCGTCTCAGCCGTGTGCTATCCATCACACGTCTATCTGCATTTAGCTGTGTGAGGGCTCGAAATATATTTTACATGCGCGTGTTTATAAACGGAAACCATAAATACAGAAAATGAATTATGACAGTCTCTGGCTCTCTTGAAATAACTATATTCACATTGAGTGGACGGAGAAAATGCCAGCTGATGCCAACCTCAATGGTTTTTGTGTTGTTGTTTGTTGTTGTTGTTGTTGTTGTTTGTTTCTTTTTTTTCCGAATGAGGTGATGTTCCACTTATGTATGGAAGTAATTTTCTTAACTTTGCGGCATCTAGTATTTGAGAAAAACGACTCTTTGCACGCACCATGCCTTTTTTTTCTTTTTTTTTTCTTTTTTGATCGCTGGTTGCGAATTTCTTTAACTAAACCACACCAGTCGGTCGCTTTCGCTTAAAACTAGCGTTGGGGCAATACTACCGCGACGCAACGCTCTACGCTGTTTGTCATGTTATATCTTGATATAAGCTACAGTTTTGAAGCGAGGAGTTAAGCGCATTCGATGAAAAGTTTTTACACAAGGTTGTTGTATGGCAGAGAGAGAGAGAGAGAGAGAGAGAGAGGCACCTCCTCCCTACTGCTGGTCTTAAGTTGCAGACCAAAGTCCGACAGGATTCAAGGCCACCGTGTATATGATGAATAATTTACGTCATACTTTGGGTACGCAAGTATCTTAGCATACATAAGTACCTTTGCACTCATAATATTGGAAAATGGGACTGAATCATCGTGCTGCTAAGAACCCAAATGAGATTTCTTGCAAGTTTTCCCTCCCTTGCCGTGCGCCCCTGGTAAATTTCACGTCAAGAATAATTATGTCACACGTTAGTCTAAACTGAAAGCAGAAGCTGTCGATGGACAGAAGTGAAAGGAAGTTGAAATAGTTATTACTCCGTAATCTTCTAGTCGGGATGGAAACCACAACTGAAACCGGTAACAAGTTTCGCACAGTGTGCACAAGAAAGGTGGGTGGATGTTTGGGAGTTGAACGTCCTTTTCCACCACGTAAGGGTGGGTGGGTCGGTGGGTGTTTGGGGGTTTGTCCTTTTTCACCATATACGGGTGATATCAAAGACGGGGCAACGATGAAAAAGCCAGCACAAATATTTGGCCCCAGCCGGGATACGAACTCACGACCCGAGCATTAGAAGTCCAACGCTTTACCATTCGGCCACCCCGGCTCCCCCCACCACGTAAGGTTATCAAAGGGTGGGTGGTTGGATGCTTAAGAGTTTAGCATCTTTCTCCACCCACGTATGGACGGTATCAAAGACAGGGCAACGAAAAAAAAAAAAAGCACATTATTTGAATTTGACCCCAGCAAGGGATTTGATCTCACGATCCCAGCATTGAAAGTCCAACGCTCTACCGTTGTGTGCACAACAGAAGGGCGGCGGGTCAGAAAGCGAGGTGTGGAACTGACAACTAAGTGGAGGGGAGACTGCATTGCATATTGTTTGATTGGTTGGTTTGTTGATTGGTTAATTGGTTGTTTGTGCCACTTAGACACCTACACAGTGACAGCGTCTCATAGGCCGACTCTTAACCAACAGAAGCCTTCACGTGGAGAGAATATTGAAAGTGTCGGCTGGTGTTGCGGCAACAATTTCCTTGTACAGCAAGCATTCATGGTGTATAGCTAAAGTTATTCACGGCTGATTTCCCGCTAGATGCCCAAGCTAGGTCTGACGTGTATTGGTAGAGCACACTAAATCCATGACGTCACTCCTGTTTATTTCATATGACGTCATAGCCATTCCGCGTTCTATAGCTCTGGAAGGTGGGTTGGACCCGGGTTCAGTTGGCAAGTGTAAACAGCCTCTATGAAAATCTGAATTTTCACCGGCCCCCGTAGTGTAGTGGTTAACGCTTCGGACCATGGACCGGGAGAGCCGGGTTCGAGTCCCAGCCGAGGCAAGCGGGATTTTTCCTACCTAGGTCGGCTCCTACCCAGAGCGGGCGTGCTATGTGCCCAATGGGGAGGCTGTTGCCATACAGCCGAGATTCACCCACTTCACGAATGCGACTTTGGGGGTGCTTCCCTTGGTATGACACGTCTTATGGTGTGGATGATTACACGGCCGGCACCGCAGGTGCCATAGTTCCCGGGCCTGGTTAATGCCGGGATATTTGTGATAGAAAGCGTGGAATGTGGCCCTGTCCCGCACTCCTAAACCACACGGACCTCCATAGCATCATCTTACCATCTCATCTCCATCATCATGCATAATAAAAATTGCCCCAACTTCCGAGCCCTCCGTGGGTTCCACCCATGACCTGGGAGGAACACCACTGGAACTGGCAAAGAATTGGGGCAGCAAAAAAAAAATTGAATTTTCTCAGGCTCGCTTAACCTGTAGACAGCAGTGTATTACATTCAGAGCTCCATGAACTATAAAGACAGACTATCTAGAGCGTACAGGCGTAGGCACAAGCACAACTGATCTAAACCTTAGGTTGGCCTCTGTGAAAATGGAATGATATATCAGAGTTGAAGGGTCATTCAGTCGTACACAACTATGATGAAGTGCCGTTCACAACGTACGCTGGGGGCTACGCGGAAGCGACCAAAACAAACCCAAACCGCCTTGTCTACATTCACTCTGGACACAGCGTGAGTGATTCACGATTCTGTGAATGGACGTAAATTCCAGACACCGTGTAACATAACTCGTCAGTTCACTCTTATGAATCAGCATCACCTGGCAAAACACTACACTGTTAATTGTCTCGACGTTTTCGACTGGTCATCACGCGACGACATAAGGACGATGACTTCACTAGTACTACAGCAATATTTTTTTTTACAACAGAGCTCTTTCTGGGAGGAGGAAAAGAAAGACACGTGGCAACCCGGAAATGAAGGAAACAGCCAAACGGCGGAAGAAACAATGGCCCTTTGTTTGTTGCATGGCGGTGTTTGGGGATATGACGTCAGTTGTAGATGTTTCGGGAGTTGTGTCGGGACGCACGTTGGATGTTAGATGTCACGAGGACTTATCTCATCGCTGGATTCAAACGACACTCTTGACGGTTGACACTGCCCTCAGAGAGAGAGAGGGCAAGGGTGGGGGGGGGGGGCGTATGAGAGAGAGAGGGGGGGGGGGGCGTGAGAGAGAGAGAGAGAGAGAGTTGTTGTTCTTGTCTGAACGCTGCTTTCCATCGTTAGAAACGGACCGAAGAGGAAAATCGCCTGGACTAAATGACTGGTATCATTTTGCAGTTAAATCTGTTATACATATACAGAATAGAGTTATCAGTCTGTTCATGGTGTGTAACAGGCTTTTAAGAATCTTGTCCGTCTTAACACGGAAACGTGTTAAATCCACACACAAACACAGAGAGAGAGAGAGAGAGAGAGAGTGAAGTCAAGTTTATTTCCGACCCTCTCTGACCCTCTCCGACCATCCAGAGGCATGCGAGATTCAACAGAGATTCAAACTGTTCACTGAGTTCAACTGAAAATGACGAAAACGAAGTGAAATAAAAGTGGAAAAGGCGTGTGCTTTTGTTTCCATTACTATTGACTTTAACATATCATGAAACACACGTATCATTTATTTACAAATTTATCATTAACTTTGCTTCGCCGAAGTCTGTCTTCGGTATCACACCGGTGTGATGGTAATAACGTTAACACCACAGCCATCCATCCAGCAAACCATTTCTCTGAGTTCTCCTAAAATATTCACAACTCATCACTTCTCAAATTTCTCATAGCAATCTTAAAGTTCTTTAAATGCCAGTGCCTTGGATGTTTTACTTACCTCCAGAGTCTGGTTGGTAAGGACTGGATGATATCTTACATAACAGTGATATGTAACATGAACCTGACACCGTACGTAGAAGTGTCCACCCATACAGTAACCTGTGACCTCAGCAAGGTCTCTGGTCATACGTGAAACTCGATCACCCTCATCAGGGCTGGTGTGCACACTGGATGACCACTATCCAGAAGAACGAGTAGTGTTCGGCATTATCTGGCGTGTAGAGGTGGGGTGAAATCGGCATGCACAATGCCCGAAAGAGCTAACGTTAAGACATTCCAATACTGCGCGAGAGTTCGAATTCACAAATTCCGTGCAATACATCCGTCATACAGGTGGTGCAATGACGTAAAACAAAAACGCCACAAGCACTTTACTCTTCAGGTTTCCAAACAAGATTTCGAATCCAAAGTAACTCCGTCCAACGCCAAATTTAAATCCACATTCAATTACGATATTTAAAGTAAAACCACTGGTCCACAACCCCAAACGTACTTGGTAGGAATTGAGTTCCTGAATAAATGCGATTTTGCATGGAATGTTATTGACATTTACTGACTGATACTTGATACCCGTGCACCAGCCGACTGTATCATCTGATTCGTAAGTCGCTCAGTCAGTTATGAAACAAGTACGTCAGTTTCACATTTCAGTGGTCTGCATGTGCTTGGAGTCTGTAGATTCAAACTTGAAATCAGACCAAATACGGACGCTCATCAACAGAGTGCAAGAACTTTGACTGAACTTTTCCGTTCGTAAATTCGACCTAGCTGTAGTCAGACCTACCTTACATAGCAAAATCAGGTTTAAAACAAGACGGAATTCATACTTAATATGGTGCATTGCCATTTCACGCCGACGAACTAAAACTCTCTTATTAGAGAAATGCCGACACGGAAACGAGGCTATCCATAATCTTACAAGCAGTGCCCAAAATGTAAAGCAGAAAAAAATGCCTCGATAAAATGTATATCTCGGAAGATTACCAAGACCGCCCATTTTTGCACAGCGCTTCAGACAGGTTTTAACCCCCAGCCAAAGTTAACCAGTATGTATGCAGACGCTGGATGTTGGCAGACCAAGTTAGCGTCATTACTGGAGTCAAGTGGACATTGAAGAAAGACGCAGCTAAGTACGGCGTGTAGACTGACAGATCGGTGGCCATAAGGAAGCTGGTTGGGTCAGGCTGTCAGTTGTCAACAATATCTGTCTGTCCACAGTAGATAAATGTCGACGCTTCTGGACATCACGCGTAATGCCGCGTGCTTCCTTGTGTACACAGAACATGGGGGGTTATGAAACAATGGAGACATGTACAATATAAACCCATGAAAAGGTACACTTGCCACCATAACCAGATTTTCTAAAGACTTCAGGTTTGGATTAGTTGTGATTGTGTCTGCGCCTCTCTACACGAAGGCGAGACCGGCACCGTAAACGAGTCTGCACATGGATTTGACTCGATATGGTAAGGAAAATTCCCACCATATTCCTGCCCACCGGGGACTCGAACCAGGTAGCTCAGGATCCAAAGTCGCATGCCTTAACCATTAGACCAAATCCAATCTGCCCATTCATCCCTGAATTATTTTGAGTGGTAAAACCGCAAGATGGCTTTGCAGCTCAGCCAGGAATATTGAAAGCGATGCCCACACACACAAAGAAGCAAGTCGTCTCTTCTTCAAACACGCTTTTATTACGTTCGTGAAATTAATCTTACTGGCAGTGTAACTGCACGTCTGTTTAAACCGCACTTTCAATACCTCACTGACAAGAATTCAAAACAATATTGTCTGGTTTGTTACATCAAATAACGAATGTAATTATACAGCTGTACATACCAGGGCGGTTGAGAACGTGAAGAAAGGTGAAGACATTTTTGCACTCTTCTGTTTTTGTAAAACAAAAAAACTTTCTCGACCAGACGCCATAAAACACCTCATGCACAAAATGCCTGTAGTCTAGGGAGGTGTGAAGAAAACATAACCGAAAGAATTGAAACGACAGGAAAGAAAGGGAGCATGGGGCAGAATGAGAAGGAGGGGGGGTCGGGGGGATACACACACACACACACACACACACACACACACACACACACACACACACACACACACACACACACACACACGCACGTACGCACGCACTCACACACTCTCTCCCTCTCTCTCTGGGAACCAGGGTGGTCGAATGGTAGAGCGCTGGACTTCTAATGCTCGGGTCGTGAGTTCGATCCCGGCTGGGGCCAAATATTTGTGCTGGCTTTTTCATCGTTGCCCCGTCTTTGATATCACCCGTATGTGGTGGAAAAGGACGTTAAACCCCCAAACACCCAACTCTCTCTCTCTCTCTCTCTCTCTGACACAGAGAGAGAGAGAGAACTTATTTTCCAACGGTAGAAAATACAGACCCACTCATACCAATGATAAAACTTTCTGCTGCTACACTACATAAAGCACTTCTACTGTCAGCTAGGTCAAGGAAAATGAGATAATAGGTTAGTCAAAGCGCACACAGAGATATATGGAGTTTATTTGGGAGGCCACAGGCCCATTCAAATGCGTGAGTTGCAACAAGTATTGCATAGTGTATATATCAGATACGAGTCTGTATCAAAATACCGTAAATGTAAAGTAAATAACAGTCGTTTACAACGTACAGTAGTCAAATGTACACGCCCGCCGCTTTAAGGCTCCGTACACAAACTGTGCAAGATTGTATAGCACGTCAGAATTACTAGTCAGAAGGAGGCTAGATAATCTAAATACTGAGAGAGAGAGGGGGGGTGGGGCGGGGGGTCCCCATCTAACAATGTTGCTCTCCACTGTAGACAAGAGAGGAAGGGGGGAGGGGGAGGGGAGGGGGGAGAGGGGGGAAGGAGGGCGAGGAGGAGTTATCCACAAGGAGGGTGGATGGGGAACCTGCCTGGCGGCTTCTGGAGTTGACGACGAGACACAAGAGTAGATAACCAACTAAGCCCCAAGCGGCAGATCACCCCGACAGGCAGCGAGCATAAAACTGCCCGGCACCTCATCAGTCCAGCCTGTCCCACTCCAGCTGTCCATATCAACACCACACACCGTCATCCGGGCTCTTTACCATAGACAAACTGCAACTAAGGACCGAAAACATGGCACCAAGGCAACGGACGTGCGCTCTGTTGGTTTTTGTCGTGCTTTTTATCATCAGAACAGGTCGGTTGCATAAACATTTGTTGTTGGGTTTTTTTTTTCTTTGTGAATTCGTATTGCCTTTTGTTGTTTGTTTGTTTGTTTCATATTTATTGCTTATTAGTTTGAAATTTCTTTGATTATTCTCTGCAATTGTTTGTTTGTTTGTTTTTTCTTCTCCTTTTTAGTGGAAGGTGAGGGTTTTATTTTATATGGGATCTTAAAATTCGAGCTTAGGTTGATAAGGACAAAGTCCATCCACATTTCTTGTGTGTTAAAAACATGAATGAATGAGTATACTTTTCCCGAATATTTTACTTAATTTGCAGTTTAATCATACAGACTTGAAGTTTTTGACACTAAATTTCAAATTGTTTAAGCAAATTTCTCAAATCCTATATTAGTATTATGTTGTCCGAAAAAAATATGAGATAAGCTGAAGTCGTAGAATATAGTGCGCAACGAAACATCGCTGAAAGTGAATTAATTCGATTTACCGTTTATATCTGTACTCTTCAAGGTTGTGTGCATAGTTTCTAATTTTGGTTTCTCCTTTTTTCTTTTTCAAGGAGGAGAGACTCTCTAATGTTTTTATTAACACCTAAAAAAAAATGAATTGTACTAACATAAGCACAACAATATTCTGAAATTATCAACAGCTGGGGACAATTGAATATGGCGGCATGCACAAAAGAAAAACATTCAGAATTTATACACACTTAAAGCTAAACAGGAAGTCTACACAGCCACATATGAAACGCGAAAGCGTGAGCCCTTTTTGAATCTTGAGTCATTAATCCTCGTTTTGGGAAACGGCAGACTGAGCTTCAGAATTTTGCTGAACAAAGAAACCGCTGTTTGCTTACCTTGTTCTATGTTTCATTTCGTTTCAGACGTCAAAGTGTCAGCCCAAGGTAAGTGTGAAATCTTGTGTACGCGTGCTGAGCATATCATCTTTCATGTTTCTTCATTAGTCTTAAATTTCTTACAAGCCAGGCTTATGTCTAAAAACAGCTGATTTATGTTTCGTGCACTTCATTATAAGTTTGGAAAGAATCACCGCCCTTTACTAAATGCGTTGAAAATATAAAAAAGGTCAAATTTCGTCTCAATTGAAAACAGTTATTGGTCAAAATTGCTCTTGAAGTTTTTTAGCCTAACAGATATTAGTATTGTCATTTGACCATAGACGGTAAAATAAAGTAGATGTCATAGGAACGCCCTTTTGTGTTGTACAGTCCCTCTTTACAATCGCTTACCACACACAATCACACACACACACACACTAAATAAATAAAGTATATAGATGTCATAGGAACGCCCTTTTATGTTGTACAGTCCCTCTTTACAATCGCTTACCACACACACACACACACACTCACACACACACACACACACACACACACACACACACACACACTCTCACACACACACACACACACACACACACACACACACACTCTCACACACACACACACACACACACACACACACACACACACACACACACACACTCTCACACACACACACACACACACACACACACACACACACACACACACACACACACACACACACTCTCACACACACACACACACACACACACACACACACACACACACACACACACACACTCACACACACACACACACACACACACACACACACACACACACACACACACACACACACACACACACACACACACACACACACACACACACACACACACTCTCTCTCACACACACACACACACACACACACACACACACTAAATAAATAAAGTATATAGATGTCATAGGAACGTGGTTTTGTGTTGTACAGTCCCTCTTTACAATCGCTTACCACACACACACACACACACACACACACACACACACACACACACACACACACACACACACACAACACACACACACACACACACACACACACACACACACACACACACACACACACACACACACACACACAATAAATAAAGTATATAGATGTCATAGGAACGTGGTTTTGTGTTGTACAGTCCCTCTTTACAATCGCTTACCACACACACACACACACACACACACACACACACACACACACACACACACACACACACACACTATGATATTTATACATTTAAATCTACGTGAAATATGATAATAACTGGACCAACACAACACAACGTAGTATACACATCAAGTGTGAACGCTTAAGTCCAAGTGTGCACACGTAAGAACAAGTCCAATACCTATCTTTCGAAGAAGAGTAGTCTGTGGCCGGTGCCGTTGAAAACAGAAATATGGCGCATGCCACAGAGTGAATAGCAGGGTGGAAGTTTGCACATTAAGTAGGACTTAGGAGCAGCAGGCTTTCTCTGCTTCCTCCATCCCTGCGGCGTCATTAGCGCATCAAACGATACGGATATATATGAGCGCCGAGGAATAACCTACCATACTATTAATAATATATTTTTTATAATCTGAAATCCGGTCTAACAATGTATTCATCAATATTTTAACTTTGGTCTCAATTTGATATCAGGCAGCGGAACAGTGCCAGCGGCTCTCTTTGACTACCTGGAGCGTATGAAGACAGTGTCAACCGCTCAGCAAACTCCTACACAGACCAGCTCCACCTCCCAACAAGCAGCTCCCCAACCCAATCCTCCCCCACCCAGCGGTGCCCAACAATCCCAGGCTGACATGTACTCGCAGCTCATGCAGATGATGAGGGACCAGCAGCAGAACACCGCTCAGGCACCCCCACCCGTTCAGCAACCCCCACCGCCACAACCACAACAGCAGCAACAGCAACAACAAGTTCCTCCCTTTGATCCGTTCAGTGCACCGGTGCAACAACAACAACAACCACCGCAGCAGCCCATGCAGATGTCACCAGTGCAGATGGCCGCACGGCAGCCTCCTCCTCCTACCCAAGCACCCCCAAAGCCAGCCAAACCGGTGATTGAGTTCACAAGGACTGGCAAGATAGACTTTGTCCCCTCGGAACACAAAGCCCAGCAGCCCGCCCAGTACCAGCCTCAACCTCACCAACTCCCAGGTCAGTATAAAGACAAACATAAAGATAACTTGTTTGAAAATGTCTTTGGTCCAGGCTCTCACAAACATACGCAGAAAAAAAGATAAGCGTTGATTATAGACATATGTCTTAAAATTGTGCATGCTTGGACTCCGTAGCGTAGTGGTTAGCACTTCGGACCATGGACCGGGAGACCCGGGCTCGAGTCCCAGCCGAGGCAAGCGGAATTTTTCCTACCTAGGTCGGCTCCTACCCAGTGGGGAGCCTGTTGCCACACGGCCGAGTTTCACCCACTTCACGGGTGCGACTTTGGGGGTGCTTCCCTACGTATGACACGTCTTCTGACGTGGATGATTACACGACCGGAACCGCAGGTGCCATAGTCCCCGGGCCTGGTTAATGCCGGGATATTTAAAAATGTGTGCTGGCAGGACTTGAGGGCACTCTGGGCAGGGGAGACCAAAAGCAAGCAATTTCTGTTGTATGGAGCGTGGAATGCGGCCCTGTCCCGCAGTCCCAAACCACATGGACCTCCATAGCATCATCTTACCATCATCCTCATCTCCATCATCATTTATAATAAAAATTGCCCCAGCTTCTGAGCCCTCCGTGAATTCCACCCATTACCTAGGAGGAACACCATTGGAACTGGCAAAGAGTTGGGGCAGGAAAAAAAAAATTAAATTAATAAAAACAAAATAAAATTGTTAGATCAGGAGTAATTGCTATACTTGTATTACTTCTTCTTCCTGTTCTTCTTCTTCTGCTTAGAACGTCTCCCTTCAGTCCTAGATGAGAATAGCGAAAGATTTTAAACACTCTTACAGGACACCACACAAGACATATATCTTATTACCGATTTTTCAGCTGAAGGGCTTTCATCAGGGAAGACACTGACAAATTCAGGAATAGTACCTCGTTCTGTTCTGTTTATGGACAGAGCATATGCAATGAATTATGTCAAAAGGACGTCGAATAACTTCATTCCTGTTGTAGAGATCACGAAAAGCCACAGCATTTCGATGGAAATTTCTAGACCATCCCAGAACATTCTGGTGCAGTAACGTCAGTAGATTACGTCACCTTGGAAAGATTTCGAACTTGCCGGTAAGTTGAGGAATGGTCTAGATCTGACCTGTTTAGTATATAAGCCGCCCTGCACAGCGTTCTGGGTTCTTCTTCTTCTCCTTCTTTCATGAATTTGTTCTCCACGCATCTTCTGTTAATAAAGTATTGGAGTTGTATCCTGTTGTATCCCCTGTCTTCACTGCGAGTCCAACGAGAGAGCGAAATAGCAGGAGTAAAATACAACAATTCCTAAAGACGTACATCTGTTCGACAATACTGTAAGAGTGTCAGAGTTAAAGATTAGTGCAGCTAATTAAAGCGGTTTTTCAGTAAATGTGTGCTGGCAGGACATGAGTGCACTCTGAGCAGGGGAGACCAAAAGCAAGCAATTTCTGTTGTATTCATTTGGAAGCGACTCACTGAATATACGGGAGGATGGGTTGGGATAGAGGGGAGGGAGACCTCGCACATTTACCAAGCAAATCTGAGTTAACCTATCCCAGTTCGTGGTGGAGGTCACTTTTGTGCAAACTCCGAGATAGGTATCCAGTAATGACGTTCAGCGTACATAATTATATCGGATATCATGTTTGTCTGCGGTCTTTGCAACATCTTGCTGCAACTGAAAACCATCAATTCAATTCAGTCCTACCCAATGTCAACTTATAAAGCGCATAAAGACTCCATGGAAACCTTCCTGCTCGTTGCCCTAAATAATACAGCAGAGAGAGAGAGAGAGAGAGAGAGAGAGAGAGAGAGAGAGAAAGAGAGACAATGACAATGATAGAGACAGACAGACAGAGGATGGGCGTTTTGGGAGTTTAACGACCTTTTCCACCACGTATGGATGATATCAAAGACGGGGAACGAGAAAGGAGCCAGCACAAATATATGGCCCCAACCGGGATTCGAACTCATGACCTGAACATTGAAAGTCCAACACTCTACCATTCGGTTATCCCGGTTCCCAGAGAGAGAGAGAGAGAGAGAGAGAGGGGGGGGGGGGGGTTAACGTCTTTTTCCACCACATACGGGTGATATCAAAGATGGGGCAATGATGAAAAATCCAGCACAAGTGTTGGCCCCAGCCGGGATATGAACTCACGACCCGAGCATTAGAAGTTCGGCGCTCTACCATTCGGCCACCCCCGGCTCCCAGAGAGAGAGAGAGAGAGAGACAGAGAGAGAGATTGGCTGTGTTGGCACTGTAAATCAATCTCAGTGAAAAAGATGAGTTTGTAGGACTCTTTGCAGCATATAACTGGAACTACAACTATATTTTTTTATCCATCGTTGCAGCGTCTCACTACTACAACGCGGCAACAAACAGGCCAGCCTATTACACAAGACCACAACAACACACGAACGCGCCCAACTGGGGAGCCCACGCCGCTCCGGTAAGGATGCCCTACAGACGACCTGCACCCCCTACCCGTACCCAGGCCAGTAAACCACAGAGCTGGACGTCACGCATGGTGCTCAGTCCAAGCATGCACAACAAGCTGATGGCACAAGCCAAGCAGTCGGGCCTCACGAGGCACTACGAGGAGCACGGATGCATCGACCCTGTCATGTACATGCCTCCAGGCAGCACCACCATGGGTCTGGCGATGGGATGTTCCAACCGCATGTCCCAGCAGCTGTGCCAGATGGCCGGGAGGCGAGTGCCAGGAGCTGCTGCCGGGAAAAGCAACAACATGGCAATGATGATGATGTTCGCGCCTCCTCACATGAAACAGCTTATGGAGACTTGCCTCTCCCGCACCACCCTGACCAAAGCCATGTTCGGGATGGCCCGGGGAGGCAGAGGAGGAGGAGGAGGGATGGACCCTGCTGCCATGGCAATGATAATGGGAGGCGCTGGCGGGGGCGGTGGAGGCGGCATGATGTCGGCCATGATGATGATGAATATGATGGGCAACCGCAACCAGCAGAGTCCGGTTTCAACCAGCACCAGCAGCAGTCAGGGGTCTCTTCCTGCTGGAGCGGCGCTGCCCGGCGGCGGCCCGCAACCCACTAGACAAGGAGGTTATGCAGCGCAGCGTCAGAGCCCACCTCAGAGCATGTCGTCAAAGTGTGCGTCTATTCTGCCGTTCGTCATGATGCAGGGAGGCGAGGGAGGACTAATGACACCGGAAGGGGGTGATATCGTCCGGGACTTGCGTAGACAGATGTTCCCCTACACGTGCCAGGAGGTTGGAGCTGGGATGATGCCAGTGCGCATGTGCTGTCCAGGAAAAGGTAACTATGTAATAGCTCTACTTCTTCGTGTTATTCGATGTTAATGTTATTAATGACGGTGATGGTGAACAGAAATTGTTGTTGTTGTTGTTGTTGTTGTTGTTGGTAAGTCAAAAGTTGTCAGGATCCAGATTTGGCTGGAGGTTGGGTGGGTGGGTGTTTGGAAGTTTAACGTCCTTTTCCACCACGTTAGAGTGATATCAAGGACGGGGCAACGAGAAAAAGGCCAGCACAAATATTTTGCCCCAGCTCGAATTCTGAGGGGGCTGGAAGCTATCCCAGCTTTCGTAAATAATTGAGAGAGAGAGAGAGAGAGTAACTTTTAAAAGGATAGTTCAGGATAGTGGTTTGTCATCCTAATCTCAGTGTTTTTTAGAAGCTGTTCTGCTAATATAAGTTTAAGTCATGTGGATTACTCGTTCTTTCTATCATCTTTCAATCATGCAGTTTCATGTTTAGTATGCTTCTGCGCTTCAAAATTATATTATCTGTATAAATTATCTAAATTTGTAAGTAAATATACCCATAAATAATACATCACAAATCTGGAGGAAAAGCCTCAGCTTAGATGATGTATACTGTTATCGCACAGTCTCTACTTTCATGGTCTTTGAAGCAGTAAAACATCTTGGTTAAACTGTTAGGGTTTGGTGTTGTAAATCATCTGGGCAACCTTGATGAATACATAATCAGAAAGCAGTAATTAGGATTCTTTAGCTTATGCTCGTAAATTATACAGTGTAGCTCTTCAAAAGAACTTGGGCCAAAAACTTATGTTTTATCTCCCCTCCCTAAGCTAAGGACTTTTGAAAACCGAAAGGGGGGAAACATGACAGCCTGAGAGAGAGAGAGAGAGAGAGAGAGAGAGAGAGAGACAGACAGACAGAGAAACGCGGGCAAAGAGACATGAGAGAGGCTTTATGACCGTGCAGTCCCAACTTACACAATAAACGGGTCCATTCTAAAAGTACTTAACTACTCTCCATTAAAGCCAGGATTAACAAAGTATAATAAACACACACACACACACACACACACACACACACACACACACACACACACACACACACACACACACACACACACACACACACACACACAATTAGAGGGGGATAGGGTGTTCTCATGCCGAGGGAATAGAGGTTAGCTTGGACTTCACATGTTTGCGAACCTGTTATTATCCCTCTCAAAATGGTCATTGTTCTATTACTATTGTTAAAGAAAGGTTTGTTTCTACAGTCTACTGAAGCAATTACCATTTGTTGGCCCCATTGAGAGAGAGAGAGAGAGAGAGAGAGGGGGGAGAGAGAGAGAGACTTGTAGAGAGAACAACACAGCAACAACGAAAGCCAAGCATTAGTCAGAAATTTCACTGAATACTTCACAGTAAATGAGAAGAGTCCGTTCCTACAACGCTGCCTACACAGAAGTTTCAGTATAATTCTGACGCATTGTTAGCACATTTCGTATCCCACGTCCTTGGCTCCTTTTCGGTCTTGGCACTGCATGTCAAAATCAGGCAAGATTAACAGTTATTGTTATCACTATTTGGGTTGTTATTTGGATGTGTGTGTGTGTGTGTGTGTGTGTGTGTGTGTGTGTGTGTGTGTGTGTGTGTGTGTGTCTGTGTCTGTCTCTGTGTGTCTCTGTGTGTGCTTGTGTCAGTGTGTGTCTTATGTGTTGTATATGTTTGTTCTACATGATAATTATTCTTTAGAATAATATGATATGTCCATCTATGCAGTTCTTTTGTCCGTAATGTTTGTGGCATGTATATGTATATGTCCCAAGAACAGAAATTAAAAACAATTAACCGTTCCTTTGACGGCTCTTACTGCAGGAAACACGAGTATAATCAAAGTGCAAAGCTTCCACTGAGCCAAATTTATATCAGAGCAGACAGGAATTAATTATGACTTTATTAGCCAGGCCATTGGTGCACAACCCCAAAATTACCTGGTAGGATTTAAGTTAACCAACACTACAAAAATGACGTGAGTCGAGCGGAACTAAATGTTGATTTAGGTGACAGAGATAAGCCTTGGGACGTACATGACGTATGGCATTTGGTAGTTTTCTAGGCAGTTTTACAGATCGCAGGCATTTTTATATCATTCTCCTTTCCCACATCCGTGACAAGGTTACATAAAGCTTACACGACGAAAATGTGTACGGAAAACATGACGAGCTGTTTATGTGAATTTACCGTTTGTTGTTACATTTGTTTAGATTTATTTCAATGTTTTGAGTATCAGTTGTTGTTTTTTGTGGTGGTGAAAAAGCTGTTGAACTTGATGGCATTGTTGCTTTTTTATTTTGTTTGAGAGACAGACAGACAGACAGACAAAGAGCGACAGACAAAAACACAGCGAGTTTTAACATTCATTTTCTGTTTTCTCTTTCAGTGAACCATCCCTCTATGTTTGAGTTTATTTCTTCCGCGGGTGCCGGCGCATAAGAAACTTCTAGTGCCCAATACAACGGAACTCGCCGTCGTCTCAACCAAGCTCCACGCCAAAGCCTAAAGACATTGGATTACACCCTTCCCACCTTAAAGTTCTTGTGCTGTAAGACCATGCCAATGATCTATTTCCATCGCTTGGCGTGTTAGCGGGAAACTGGCAAGATCCCGTCCATCAACATCTAGCAACGAAGCGAAACATCATCTTGGAGGCGATGTGACAGACAATAATATATAGCAAGTTAACGCCATACGGGCATACATTCTAATGACGTTTTCCTGCCATCAATGAGATCTTGTGGCGTTAAATACTAGGGTGTGTGTCACTTTATGTACCAAAATAGCTGACGGTGCGTGAATTGACTTTGTGAACATGTTTTGTTAAGTTTGGTTATGGATACTGTAACTAAGAGTTTAAGTTAAATCCACATTCACTGATTCACTTGATTCATTCCATTGTACTAGAAGGGACAATTACGTATCTTGATAGAATTTGTAAACAGCATGTTTTGTCGTATTCTTTATTTATTATGGATGTCTGCCATGCGCAGGGGAGTCGGGGTGGTCGAATGGTAGAGCGTTGGTCTTCTAATGCTCGGGTCGTGAGTTCGATCCCGGCTGGGGCCAAATATTTGTGCTGGCTTTTTCATCGTTGCCCCGTCTTTGATATCACCCTATGTTGTGGAAAAGGACGTTAAACCCCCAAACAACCACCCACCCCCATCCCTGCCATGCGCATGGTTTGTTTAGTGTAATGATTACTCTGACCAAAGAAGAAACACACACTCATAGACGCTTACTGTTCAAATGAATGTAAAACATGTGTGGTGAACGTTCTAGTATTTCGTCTAGTCTGAGTTATTTTGTATCAATACCAAATCGTTTCACAGCTTATAAACTGTTTGATCTAGTATACTAATTAGGTTGTCAAAATGTCAAACCGTCACTATCTGAAACCAGTTTGGTTTGCTTGTGTTCTCTCCCCGTGTATTATAAGGAATACCTAGGCATTACCAGCAACGCCAAAGCAAGAATGAAAACATGCTTTAAAAAAAAATGCTTGTAAACATGTAAAATTAAGTCCGCGTTATAGCGATTGACTGTCATGATAACTGACGATCATTTTCAAAATTGCTTTTACACTACCATGGATTGAGCCTGGGTAACCCACTTCGACTCCTCTAGGAATGAGAGGGTCACCCATAAGGTTCTTACGTTTACGTCAGAGCAGCTGAAAATACCACACGCAAAACTCTACAGCCACTAATTCATTAGACAGCAAGAGAAGAATGTTACCGTGTTGGTCAGCCAGATATTCATCAGAACTAAACAGATGCCTAAAATTGCGTATGTCTGCTTTCCTGACAGTAAACGGTCAGTTTATGTATGTACCAGGTGGATCTCCTTTGGTCAGTTCGTGACCCATGGGACGGTCATTTTAGCAGCGGTAACTCAACAGCCTAAGAAGTTGGGCGGTCAAGTCCGCAGATGTATGTCCAGTGGACGGGATATAAATCTCATTTATGCCCTCAGGTTAGTTGTCACGATGTTACGGTGGCTCCTATTCGTCAATCGAAAACGTGAGCGGATTGAAACAATGCGTTTGTAGCACGGAGGACTTTGGTTGCCACCGTTTCTCTATTATTACTGGTCTTCAGAAGCACAATGCTGGTTGGTTGGTCGTGGGTATTACGTACTTTTCTACCGCGTAAGGGTGATGTCAAAGACGGGGCAACGATAAAAGGCACACAGATGTTTGGTTCCCGTCCAGTAGAAGCACAACAGAATTTAGTTTTCTTTGTACTATTTGCTACAACGTCATCAGTTTTTGCGATCTCCTGAAAAGGAAATAATGACAATAAAATGGGTCTCATTGCCATTATGATTTCAGTCGCCTTTAGACCTGACACAAGATATGGTGACATTTTCAGCCTCAAAACTAGAACGACACGAAACGAAACGAAATTTGTTTCAGTCTTGCATCAATCTTTCTTTCGTTCCTTTTCTATCCATCTTTTTAATAACACTTCCTTTCTGTCGTCCAAACAATCTTCCTTTGTTAATCCATCGCACTGTAACTGAAAATTTATGTATGGTGACTGCGGTTGTGGTTTCCTCACAAGCGCGTGAACTCCCATTTTTACAGCACACGATTATGTCCCTTCAGGTTTGCAAATGGCGGCCAATCCATCATTTTTTTCTCCTGAAACAGGGACAAGCTGTCGTTAAGATTTAAGAGCTAGTGTTTGGTGCAGTGGGTAAGCAGATGTATTTTTTATGTGTAAAAATTAGGGAATAATACTGAGCACTTTTGTTACGGTTGAAATTTTGTTGAAATGAATGCATGTCAGTTTAGACTATTACTGCTTGGTTATACAGTGTCAGGCTTTAACAGACACGCACTAAAATCCGCACAGCATTCATTCAGCATGACAATATGAAAATATAAGCTCTCTCTCTCTCTCTCTCTCTCTGGGAGCCGGGATGGGCGAACAGTAGAGCGTCGGACTTCTAATGCTCGGGTCGTGAATTCGTATCCCGGCTGTGGCCAGATATTTGTGCTGGCTTTTTCATCGTTGCCATGTCTTTGATATCACCCTTATGTGATGAAAAATGACGTTAAACGCCCAAACACCCACCCACCTACCCCCATCTCTCTCTCTCTCTCTCTCTCTCTCTCTCTCAAAGCTACACCAAAACACACAAAATGTAGATCAGTAAAGAGTAAAATAGAACATACAAAGGAAGACATTTTGCACGAAGAAGTTGATTTAGGACAAATATATTGCATGTTTCGGAGGGAAAGGCTTAACAGTTTCATTTCCCATTAATCATTACTCATTTCGAAATCGTGACTGGTGAACGCTACAAAAGAAATTAAATAAAGACCAAAAAAATTGTAATATGTCTTTCGTGTGTGTGTGTGTGTGTGTGTGTGTGTGTGTGTGTGTGTGTGTGTGTGTGTGTGTGTATATGTGTGTGTGTGTGTGTGTGTGTGTGTGTGTGTGTGTGTGTGTGTGTGTGTGAGAGAGAGAGAGAGACAATGACAATGACAAACCTTTATTTTTCAACGGTAGAAGATTTTGGCCATCGGCCAGTTTACAACCTTGCCGTTGCTAAACTACAGAAATTTAGTAAGGAAGCACACACACACACACACACACACACACACACACACACACACACACACACACACACACACACACACACACACACACACACACACACACACACTATTATAATTATAATCATCATTATAAAAACTGAATGATACATTGTAAAAAGATGTGTTTGATGACATGGATGCTGCATAATACTGGGGGCAAATAATTGTACAATGTACAAGAGAGAGAGATAGGGAGGGAGAAGAACAGACGGGCAGATAGGGCCGGACGGACAGACAGTCAGACAGAAATGGAGAGATGTTACAATCATGTGAAAAACAATTACATCATGTGTCTAATCCTCAGTTCAGTTTCAAACAGTGTGTTTAAATCAGTACGGGTTCCATATTTATACTTGCTGATGGAGGCAGTGTTGTACTTTAATAATACACGTCTTTCAGTAAGAGCCATGAAGGAACCGTTAATCTTGCCTGATTCTCGCATACAGGGCCAAAACCGTAAGAGAGTCAGAACCATAGGATCGTCGTGCGCGGTACGAAATGTGTTAAATAGAAAGGGTTTGTTTGACTGGTTGGTCATTTTCCGATTTTCTTCCAAACTCCTGTGCGAGTGAGTGAGTGAGTGAGTATTTAAGGCTCAAAGCCGCGCAAGCCACAAAGACTAATTTGCGGCTGAGTGTGCCTGCACTACACAAAAAATAATGCAACGTTGGACAAAGGATACAAACTGGTCTCCGGGGCGGCATAAACCCAGGACATGCAGGAGACGCTGCACCTTCATGCTAATTTCTCGAACTCCCGATTACAAAAAGCAAACTTGTGTGCAAATATGCATTTCTTCAATCATTCAGCTACGGAAAAAAGAACAGCAAATGTATTGAAACATCGTGAAACGAAATTATATTAGATTTAAAGACCGTGACGTGCCTTCATTTAACACATTCAGCATATCAGGAGACAGTTTAAGTGCAAACCCGTATACTCAAAAAGACGAAAGGCGACTTTTCGGGGTTACTTAACAAATCTGACTTAACTTGTCTCATAACTTGCAAGTGTTCTCTAGTGTATTGTCACGAACCTTTCAAAAGCCAGCCGGGCCTAGCAAGGCAACCAGTTCGTGACAACACGTCCACCAAACCAGCAACACGTGACGGATAGATGGCTTTGAGGCAGCTGATAGACTGACATGAGAGCAAACGGCGATCATAATCCTGACAGGGGAACCTAGGAACGTTTACACGCCGCATCCGGAAACGGACATAACGTTGTAACACGGAGTGGCCACGGAACAAAGGGGGGGACATAAAATGTGGAACAAAAGCTATACATGGAATGAATAATAATTTCCTGTGCCAGAGTTGAGTTTTAGGGTTATGGTGTTCATGTTTCTAACCAGCCTGTCGGGATATCAAAAACGGTGGCTGGTTGAAGAATCTCCGTTACTGAACGAAAGCAAACGACTCAGACGGAAAGAAGAAGAAATCAGTTTTAGCAAATTTTAAATGAAAATGGTAGCTGTGGATTGAAGATGTTTACTTCGTTTACGCTAATTCATGGTTAGAGACACTTTTGTGCGCGCGCACACGCACACACACACACACACACACACACACACACACACACACACACACACACACACACACACACACACACACTTATCCACGCACGCATGCATACGCATACATAAAAAACACACATGCTAACAAACCCTAGTTATCATTAAATACAGCAAAAGAACTGTCCATGTTATAGATCTCTGTCCCTCCAGGTATGCTACCAACGACGACAAAAGGTCATTTGCTCAACTTCCACCCCCACCCCCCACCCCACCCCACCCCTCACCCCGCCTTTAAAAATCACTCCTGTCCGCGTCTTTGCGAGCACAGTACATGTATCTCTGCTGGCGTAAGAATCTAAATTTGCGCGTGGGGTCAAGTTGGTGTTTGTTTAAAGTACTCTGGTTTGCCAGTGTGCTAGCTTGTAGTGTTTTGCGTTGTCACGGAAAGCGTGATTTTCGTGATTTTTGTATTTGGTAGGGCAACGTGCATGCCAGGGGGTAGCAAGAAGAGGCAAGCTGCCAGTCAAGCCGGGACTTTTTGCAAAAAAAAAGAGAGGCAAAGTTGACGTGAGTGCATCAAGGTGAAGTGACTTTCTGGTCTAGATAGAAAGTAGATTAGCACTATTCCAGTGAGGCCTGAGCGGAACGGAGATACATGTATTCAATTTTTTAACCTCCTGTCAGGTGCGTGCTCTTGAATGGTATATTGTGCGTGGTTATTTTTGTTTCTAGGTTGAAGCATTTTTAGGGGTGACTGTGTTGCCAGATTCTAATAGTGAATATATAAGCATTGTGATGCTTCGTGCATATGTATTCTTTGACCTGCTGCGGGGGGGGGGGGGGGACTGTTCTTCAATATCAAAACTAAGGGTACCTTGGCAATCCATCAGCTGCAGACATGCGAACTGCAAATTCTAGTATTTGCCTTTCTCTGACATTTCCTCTGTGTTGTTGACAATGGGAGGGTGCGTGCGTGCGTGCGTGCGTGTGTGTGTGTGTGTGTGTGTGTGTGTGTGTGTGTGTGTGTGTGTGTGTGTGTGTGTGTGTGTGTGTGTGTGTGTCTCGAATAGGAGAGGATTTGCAATACGGGGGCGGGTGAGAGTAGCTGCGAAACTTGTTATGGAAAATAACGGAATCGGGAGTGCTATGTTAAACATAATCAATTAATGCAGTTGAATAAATAGGTACAAGATTACAAATTTATGCAAAATGCATACTAAGTAACAGACAGACAGGAGAGTCAGACAGTCAGACAGAAACACAGACAAAGACAGAGATAAATTTGTAAGTGTGAGTGTCTGTGCTTGTAATTCGGCCCATCGTCTGACACGAAACACGTGTTGTCATGTAGAACAAACAGAATCTCGCCCAGAAATGCACAAGCCTGTTAGCATTCGACATTCATCTTTGTGTGCATGCTGTTCGCTTGCAGTGCGTTCATACACATGTTCCAGCTTGTGTCATCTCTGACTCATCGCTGCCTGCGCCCATCGCTAGAGTTGTGAAACGCAAAGCTTGTTAAGGTGCACGGCCTATGAAGCTCACGGCTGTATTACAAGGTCGGTATGGGTCACAGGTAGGTGTGATGGTGTTGCAAGCATGTGGGGACGTTTGCCGAGAGAATGCTGAGTTGCATGTTTGTGGTGTGAAAGCGGTTTTATTTTTTTTTTTTTTTTTTTTTTTAATCGCTTCGAGGGGCTAATGATACCATTTTTACATTCACAGATTGTTCTCTGCTAGGGCTGTTTTCGTGATATCTATATCCTTACACCACCTGCACACCTGGACAGTGACAGCGTCTGAGCCAACGAAAACAGAAGCGTACTCGATGACGCGCGGCGACCACCATAGTGCTCTAGTAGTGCGGTGTGTGTGTGTGGGGAGGGG